>CAXIVR010000011.1:22391406-22928906 GCA_964035755.1 Teleogryllus oceanicus | reverse complement strand
ATGGGAGTTTTTTTCCCATTCAAAATTCAAAATTTATTGCTATTTATCCTTGAAAATAGATTTTATTGCATGGGAGTTTTTTTGTTTTTTTTCTCCCTTTCAAAATTCAAAATTTATTGCTTGTTTATACTTGAAAATAGATTTTATTACATGGGAGTTTTTGTTTTTTTCTCCCTTTCAAAATTCAAAATTTATTGCTATTTATCTTGAAAATAGATTTTATTACATGGGAGTTTTTTTCTCCCTTTCAAATCAAAATTTATTGCTTTTATCTTGAAAATAGATTTTATTTTTTTTTCTCATTAATTTTTTTTGACGTAAAATAAAATAAAATAAAATAAATGACATACAGATTTTTGACATACAGCTTGTTGAGAACGAGAGTATCCTGGAAAGTCAGTGATCACTACACACACAGCGACCATCAGGCTATTGTGTACGAGATGCATCCTGCATCTCGTCAGGTTGGACCGGGATGTAAGGTGAGGGAATGGAGGGCCAAAGCGTTTGACGAGGAAGTATTCCGCCTTTGTTTGAAGAACTTTGTACCATCAGGGACGGCAGAAACAATGGTTAGCCAAATTATGAACTGGATAACCAGAGCTTTCGATGCAGGTAGAGCAGCCAGAAGAGGAACCAACCACCGACGATTACCAGTTTACTGTTGGAATGAAGACATTGCTTAGCATCGCCATCATTGTATTCGGGTCAGGAGACTATATCAGCGAGCTCGTGATAAAAAAACTTTGTTCAATTGCAAGAACAATATAAATTGGCCAGAAACCAGTTGAAGACCGCAATCCGGGAAAGTAAACGTGTTTGCGCTAAAAGCCTGTGCGATGAAGTTGATAAAGATGTATGGGGTAGGCCATACAAGAGGTTATGGGTAAGATTATAAAGTCGCATACACAGTCCTGCCCTACACCTGCCCTAACTTTCTTCGAAGAATTGTGACTTCATTCCCACACTACCCGGACTAACTGATCATCATACCACTTGATACGGAAATGATACCACGCAATCAGTAGAATTGGTAATTCCAAGGCACCAGGACTAGATAGTATCTCCAAGGTCGCCCTCAAGACTGCGATATGCGCTCGTAGTGAAATATTCGTGGACCTCTACGACACATGTCTGAGAGAAGGGATATTTCCTGAGAGATGGAAGAAACAACTAGTACTTCCTCCTTCAGCTTTGATGTCATACCGGTCTTTCATCCTGTCTCTTGCGATGTGGATTCTTTCACGCACCTGGTTATGAATTACGTCCATTTTCCGTCTTAGGTCATTTACAAAGTCTTCACCGGCTATTTCTTCATTAGTTTTACAACCAAACTGTAGATCACATGGTAGACGTAGTTCCCGGCCGAAGAGGATATTAGCGGGCGTTTGCCCAGTTGTCTCATGAACAGATGAGCGGTAGGCTAGAAGAAAAAGATGTATGTATTGGTCCCAGTCGCGTTGGTGATCTGACACGACCTTCGCTAAATATTTTCCCATTGTTCTGTTCATGCGTTCCACCATTCCGTCTGACTGCGGATGTAGGGCTGTCGTTCTTGTTTTTCTTATTCCAAGAAGTTCACACCCCTAGAAACACTGCGGATTCGAAGTTCCGTCCTTGATCTGAATGCAATTCCAGTGGCACACCAAATCGGCTCACCCATTCCTTAACCAGTACTTCGGAGATAGCAGTGGCCTCTTGGCTAGGTAGGGATATGCTTCAACCCACTTGCTGAAATAATCCATGGCCACGAGTATGTATTTATTTCCATCATTTGACATTGAAATGGGCCAGCAAGTCAACGGCAATTCGTTCGAAAGGACTCCCAACGTTGTATTGCCTCATCTTCGCTCTTTCTTTTATGTGGCCCATTACTGGTAGCACAAACTTGACACTTTGTGCACCACATCTTTACATCTTGCTTGCAATTAACCCAGTAAAATCGTTCGCGCACTTTCTCTAAGGTTTTCGTTATACCGAGGTGTCCTCCCGAAGTTCCATCATGCAATTCTCTCAATATTTCAGGGACCCTTACTCTCGGTAACAATATCTGCGTCCTCTTCTGCGAGCCGTCTTCACTTTCCAGAACTCGTTTCAGAATTCCATCATGCAATTCTCTCAATATTTCAGGGACCCTTACTCTCGGTTTGCGGCCTGCTGAAGAACAGGAGCTATTTCTTGCCAACTTGGTCTCCGTCCTGCTATTTTCCATTTCCAAACATGTTTCAATTCCGTGTCCTCTTTCTGATCTTTCTGAAGTTCTCTGGGTGTCCATTGGTCATTACTGACAGTGACCCTTAAGGTAGGACACATCTTCTCTCCGCATGACAACAATGCTTGCAGTTTTCAGGGCACGGTCTTCTGGAGAGAGCATCGGCATTCCGGTGACTACTTCCGCTTCGATGTTCTATTCTAAATGTGAATTCTTGCAATCTTTCAATCCATCTGGCGACTTGACCTTCCGGATTCTTGAAGTTCAGCAGCCATTTCAAAGCAGCATGATCCGTTCTCAAAAGAAATTCTTTACCGTAGAGATATTTGTAAAAGTGTTCAACGGATTTCACCACAGCAAGTAATTCTCTTCGGGTTACACAATAGTTGCGTTCTGGCTTTGATAGCACTTTACTATAATAACCGATTACTCTCTCTCGTCCATCTTGTATCTGCGATAATACCCCTCCAATACCAACGTTACTTGCGTCAGTATCAAGTATATAATTCCCTTGAGGTAGTGGATAGCTCAATATAGGGGCCGTCAGCATGGCGCTTTTAAGCTTTTCGAAAGCGCGTTGGCAATCTTGATCCCATTGAAACAAACGCTTTTCTTCGGTCAGCTGAGTCTGCGGTTTCGCGATGTTGGCAAATCCCAAAACATAGCGGCGATAATAGCTACATAGACCCAGGAAACTTCTCAATTCATGTTTATCCTTTGGGACCGGCCATTCCTTTACGGCTTTAACCTTCTCCGGATCAGGTTCTACTCCTGTGCCAGATACTACATGTCCAAGGTAATTCACCTGCTTCCGAAATAAATTGCATTTCTTTGGGCTGAGTTTCAAGTTCGCTCCTTCCAACCTCTTGATCACCTTTTCGAGGTTATTGATGTGGTCTTCGAAAGATTTTCCAACAACAATTATATCGTCGAGGTAGACAAGACATGTCTCCCACGACAGACCTCTAAGCACGGTTTCCATCAATCTTTCGAATGTAGCTGGAGCATTACACAGTCCGAAAGGCATTACTGTAAACTGCCACAAACCTGATCCGATGGTAAATGCAGTCTTCTCTCGATCTCTGGGATCTAATTCTACTTGCCAGTATCCGCTTTTCAGGTCAAGTGTTGAGAAGATCTTGGCCCCAGAGAGCGTGTCCAACATGTCGTCAATACGGAGCAATGGATAGCTATCCTTCTTCGTTACATTGTTGAGCTGTCGGAAATCGACACAGAACCGAGTCGACCCGTCTTTCTTCTTTACCAATACGACGGGAGAAGCCCACGGACTGCTTGATGGTTCTATTACGCCATCCTTCTTCATCTCTTGAATAATCTCATCTGCTTCTTCTCGTCTTGACAGAGGTAATCTTCTAGCAGCTTGCCGAATAGGTGTGGCGTTTCCGGTGTCTATTCGGTGACGAACAATATCAGTCTTTCCTTTTACACCGTCACTGCATTCAAAGACATGCTGGTACCGCCGTATTAGGTCTTCAGCCTTATGACACTCTTCCCGAGATAAGCCTTTACATGCCTCTGTAACCAGATTCTGTAGTCGTTCAGGAATTCCTTTAGGTGGTGGATCGGTACGGTTCACATTCTGCAAAACCGAGGATGCCGTAGAACAATTACCAATCACTGTTCCTTTTCTCAACTTAACAGGATAGTTATTAATGTTCATTATTCTTACAGGTATTGTTCTATTCACTCTGACCAGTTCTTTGGCCACTAGAATTCCTCGACCAATGTCTTCGTCGTGACTTCTAGGTTCCAGAATAGCAATCTCTCCAGCTGGAACGTCGCCCTCAGGGCTCGCTTCTATAAACATCTCGCTACGCTCCGTCAAGATTACGTCGTCAACCGTAATTACATTCACGGCAATGTTGTTACGTGAATGTAGAACCACCTCCACTTCGTTGAGTCTCAGCACACCGTGTCGTAAATCCAGCTGACACCCATATGTCGTCATAATATCCATTCCTAAAATTGCTTCTTCTATATCAGCGACCAGCAGACGATGACTGAAAGCAACAGATCCAATGGCAAGGAGGGCATCCATCTCTCCAACAACATTCGCTGAGTCACCAGTGGCTGTTCGAAGCTTCCATTTGGACGGCATAAGATGAGATGACTTGGCAAAATCGGTTCGTATAATGCTCTTGGTTGCACCAGTATCCAAAAGTAAGACGCATGGTCTTCCATTTACGAGTGCATCTACGTAAACGCTTTCAGAACGGTGTCGAATGGACTTGACGTGTATTTCGTAAGGTGGGGCTCTTGTTTGACAGGTCGATGGATGCCCCCTTCCATCAACCTGCTTTAGTTTCCCTGCTGGCTGCTAGGTTTACCAACAGACTGCTGCTCTTCTTGTTGCTTCAGTGGACGGTCACATCGACTTTTCACGTCCCCTAACTCTCCACAATTCCAACATCGAGGTTGTCGCCTTTTGCCACTAGAATTGCGTACCAACCTCTCCACTATTGCTTCCAAATATTTTTCGTCATATGTATCGACGCCGGTTTGCAATTCTCGTACTCGTCCGTCACGTTTCGATGCTCTTTTTGCAACCTGGAAGTCTAATGCATGACTTAATGCGTCAGCTAAGGTTTTCGATCTTGCCAGTCTTAATGCTTGTTGTGTTTCTGCATCATGTAGCGCTTCAATAAAGCACCGGACGGCTGTGCGTTGCAGGGAACTTTCCGAGGCATCAGGGTCCGAAAGGCGCACCAGGCGAGAAATATCAGCTTCCAGTTCTTGAAGACTCTCTCCAGGCTTCTGAACACGATTCCTTAGCTGGGTAAAATACATGTCTTCTAGGTGCGCTTGCCCGTACCGTGTTTCGAGTCTCTTGACAATTTGCTCGAAGTTTGACTGTTCATCGGTCGGTATTGTCTCTAGAATATCGACGGCGTTACCACGCAAAGCCAAAATCAGGGCCGTAGCACAATCTGTTGCGGACCAGCCATTTACCGTTGCAGCAGCCTTGAATTGTTTCACATAATTCGACCATGAAGAAGTGCCATCAAAGGTAGGTGGTTTTACTTGTGCTTTTCCCAGTGGCTCCCGTACGGTGTTTATATTCGATTTTTCTGTTGAGGGAGTAAAAACCTTCAGCTTCTCTTCTAACAGATTTAGTAATTTTTCCTCATTCTTCAAAATTTTCTCATCCATCTTCTCAAATTTCTTTTCCATTTTTTCCTCTTTCTTCAAAATTATCTCTCAATTTCTTCTCGCACCAATTTATTATTCTGCGTTATCTTCTGTTCCAGCTTTTCTTCCAAAATCCTGGAATTTTCGATCAATTTTTCTTCTAAAGCTTTGGAGTTTTCAGTCAGTTCTTCTAAAATTCTGGAATTTTCTGTTAACTTTCCTTCAAAATCTGGAATTTTCGTCAATTTTCTTTAAATTTGGATTTTCGCAGTTCTTCTAAATTCTGGAATTTTCGTAACTTTCTTCTAAATTCTGGAATTTTCCTCAATTCTCCTTTTAAAATTCTGGCTGTAACTTTATCTTTCCTCATCTCTTTAAATTCTTTTTCTTCTGTTTTTTCCTCGAAGAGAAAAGTCTCCGGATCCTCGCCTGCTGTCTTCATCGCGTTTGCAAGACGTTCTTGTAATATTGCCTTCGTTCCGGAAATGTCTTGTTCCCTCTCTTCTAACTCTCTCTTCAACTCGGCCACTTTCAGATCCCGTAAAACTTTTGTGATACTCATCTTGATTAATGTTTTAATTCACCACTCACCCCACACCTGACACCAATTGTTACGTTTTTAGGTGGTGAATTAAAAGTCTCGTATTATTTTCACAAAAACGTTTATTTTGTTTCTTAACACAATCACTGAAAACACTTGATTATTTATTTACACTACACTTCTCTTCCTTTATTTACACTATAGCATAGAGGATTAAGAAAGAATTGAAAGAGCGACCGAAGATGTAAATGACATCATCACGAGCTGAGAAGACGAAAAATAAAGGTTTTTGGAAAAAGGAAAACAGGAAAAGGGAATTCGGTAACGTGACAATTACAAAATAAAAGATAGTAAAATTATGAAGCAGATTTTTTTCGGACGCAAGACGCCCGAAAACAGTGAAAATGTAAACGTTTTCGAACATTTCTTATGGAGATGGGCATGTGTTTGAAAGAAAACAGTCACTTGGATTTTGTGGACCAACAATGTAAAATGTGTTACAGACAAGAATCAGGTCGAGCATGATGATGATCGCACGCGTTTGATACTATGGATTTATGGAGAAATTTCGTGGAAGTATTGTGCAAAAGTTCTTAATTTATATTCGGTTATGTAAAAT
Source organism: Teleogryllus oceanicus (assembly GCA_964035755.1). Taxonomy (NCBI): domain Eukaryota; kingdom Metazoa; phylum Arthropoda; class Insecta; order Orthoptera; family Gryllidae; genus Teleogryllus; species Teleogryllus oceanicus. Next base: position 22,922,384 of record CAXIVR010000011.1, on the reverse strand, counting down.
CAGTTGTTTAGATGAAGTGGAACTAAAATTTAATTCAATTTGCTTAGAAATTCACGGGAAAATCCGCATGCACATTATTCACGCAAGTTAGGCGCAGGGAACATGAGCGTCGTAAAATTTAAATACGTCGCGAGAAATCGAAAGAACATTTAGGGAAGACGCGATTAGTTGCAAGGAACAATAATTGTGAATACATTTGGTAATTTTAAATGGACGAGTGCATATTGGATCTGATGGCAGCTGAACGGGGATTGCGTGCATGGAAAATGCACATTACAACTAGCAACGACGGGCGCTGACAGGAAGTGACATCGCTGCGAAAAGGGAAGTGGCACGTTTGTGCAATTACTGTATTTTTTGTTTGTTCACGCGCAAGTCCGAAAAAAAAGAAAAACTCTGTCGAAGACCAAGTCCTAATACTAGGTTAAGGATAGGATTATCAAAAGGTCACGACAGAATGCGCATTCTGGTGTGTGTATGAGATTTTGTATTATATTTTCAGTGTGCATGTTTGTATTTTTTTCTTGTGTTGTTTATGTATTTTGTGTTGTCATGTTTCGCAAGTCGGAGGGGCATATTGTATTTATGTTTGGGATATAAGAAAAGGAAATCCGACATTAAATGTATGAGCATCCCACATGGCTCATAATTGCCTTAGATCCATGTGTTATTATTTAGTAGTTGTATAAAATTTGACCCTGGCACGAACGAAACGGACCCTTACCTCAAGTCCGTATGGAATGAGCGCGCGGACCACGACCAGGTAGGATATAAATAGTGATTCGAGCTAGCACAGGTACGGGCAACTGATAAGCAAAGGTATCGTGGCACCCAATTGTAAGTTAGAGCTAGGGCAGGGCAAAGATAGTTCACGTGACGAGTAAACAGAAAAAGACATGAATAGTTAGGTTATTGTGATCGCCGTGTGAGATCATGGTTTACGAGGATAGTGAGTAAGTAGGAGAAATAGAGAAGTTGTTACATTAGGCGCCCGATGTGAGGGCGTAAATATAAATAAACGGAAATAGAATAGGCGCAGCAGGTAGAGAGAGAGAACACTGTTGCAATATGACGTAAAGTTAATTTTCGTGTATTCTTTTGTTTTTTCAAAAATTACACAAATGTAATTTTTTGAAACATATTTCACGTCGTTAATATGCACACTCCCATCTATTTCAATACATTATTACATTTGTGAGTGGAAGTGCTTGAAAGGACTTCAAATGAAGTTTTTCGAAAACTCAATAGATTGCTGTGAAAAAGAGCTTTAAGTTTCGCATTTTCAGTAATGCTTATTCGTCATTTTCTTAAAAACGGCTTCAAATGTTACAATGAAAATGTATATTTAGGGCGAGGTTTCACTCTTCTTTAATATTCTTGAAGTAATATATCGGTTCTACTATTAGGAAACCGAAAAGTTGTGAAAATGTAAAAATGTACTTTGGGCGACGATAGATGGCAAGAGGTTGGGGCAAGACCGTTGAGCCAGTCCACACTAAGGATATTATAAAACTTTACTACGAGAAATTCTGTGTCATAGCACCTCTAGTTTTTCTTTCCTTACCATCTTCCCCTGCAACTTCCATATTCAGCCTAAGAAAAACATATAACCAACATGGAAGAATCAAATCTAGATTTCTAAAGATACGTTTAAACCGCCCTAAAGAGAAATGCATGATTTCACAAACTTACTTTTTACTTTCTTTTCTTCCTGTAATTGTCTTATCCTCCAATATAAAACAATTAATTATTAAGGTCTCTAGTGGAAGTATTGTCGCTCCTCTCTAACACTTAATACTGAGCTTGCTAGGTTATAATTCATATAGAATATTATAAAGCGCTTACCTCGTTTTATAAAAAAATTAAATTATTAAAAATAAGCATTAGACCATATAAAGCAGTTTATTACGCATTAAAAATGAAATAAAAGCTGTTAATTTTTAATGTGTCTCTGAAAGAGGCCGCGAAAAATAATTCAATTTTGAACTCCCGCTTATGTGTTGACATTAAGTGTGATTGGCACACAAGTTTGAGTATAGGAATGGGAAACGCTTTGTAGTCGATAGTGGCGCGCCCGGTGAGCGGGAGTTATCGTTTACTCGTCCTCCCTCTGAACACGAGAGTGATCATTCTATACTCGGCTTTAGTACCTGGCTGTTGACGTAAATCATCTGTTGTCGGTTTTGTTCAATCGGGAGCTTAAACGTCACCCATAGTGCATAGACGGAAGTTTGAGGGCTCTGTGACTGTGTTGATGCGCGCTTGATATAGTTGTATCCGTGACCGGCAGTGACTAGTGTTTCACTAGTGTTTATGGGAGTTAAAAGGCCCTGGGTAATGCCAAGAGCGCTCGCTAAATGGGTCCATTTAGCCCTCTGGGTTAATCATGGCTTTTGATCCTGGGATCGTCAAAATGTTTCAGTCAACAAGTTCCGAGTATTTTGTACAAGATGAAGGTGTCAACAGACGCCGTGAACCATCAAAAAAGCGCACTTTATCAATAGGGACATGGAACGTGCAAGGAATTAGTAATAAATTACCAGACATTTTACGTGAATTGGAAAAATTAAAACAAGATATTGTTGTTATAACAGACACCAAGAAAAAAGGTACAGGGTCGAAATACCAGGGTAATTACGTACACTTCTATAGTGGAGAACCCAAAAAGAAACTAGCGAAAAGAAAAGAAAGAAGCGTTTCAAAAAACGAAAAAAAGAAAAAACGAGCAAAGAGAGGAGTGTCAATATTGATAAAGAAAAAGTTTCAGAAATATATCAGGAATTGGAACGCAATAAATAGAAATCTGATAAAGGTGAATATGGATATATTTGGAGCAAGGATTGCAATTGTTGGGGTTTGTGGAGTAAGTGAAAATGCGAGTGCAATTGCCAAGGATAAGTTTTATAAATCACTGAATGTGGTGTTAGGTAAAATTGGGAGGTCAAGAGAAATTTTAATGATTGGTGATTTTAAAGCCAGAACTGGGAGAAAAATTGCAGATAAAATTGTAGGTCCATTTGGAGAAGATGTAATTGATGATAATGGAGAAAGAATTACACGGATATGTGAACAATATTCATTAAAAATTTGTAATGGGTTTTTTGAACATAGAGATGTACACAAGTTTACATGGCATAAGAATTCATTACGCTTGTGTATAACTGATTACGTGATAGTAAGACAGAAGACATATTTGCATGTCAATGATGTGAGAGCATTTAGAGGTCCATGTTGTGGGAGTGAGCATTTTTTGGTAAATTCAAAAGTTTACTTTCATTTTATGAATCAGAACAAAAGTAAGAAAACAATCATCAACAATACAAGTATGAATTATTAAAAGAAAGTATTTTGTTTTTATATTGGTAGAGACTTGAAAAAATTGTTGAAACAGACTAACTAGACTTAAACTAATAGTTTATGGAAAAATTATATCAGCAAAAGTAATATCATTATATCAGAAAAATTATAACATCATGTTCAAAATGTTCATTTAGCTACAATGGAAGCTTTAGGTGTAAAGGACACATTGCCAAATTCAAATATTTTATGAATGAAGAAATGAAAAAAGATGGAGAAGACTAAAGAAATGAATTATAAAAGTGGGTGAATTCTGAGAATATTCTGTATAAAATATGAACCCAAAAAGGGGACAGTGAGTTTAGTAAAGAATAAATATTGAGGTAATATTTGTGGTCAAATTCACATATTGGTGACACAAAATGGTTTGTAGCTTGGAGAATTCTAAAAAGACTAAGGAAAAAGTCAGCAATAGAGTTTGATTACCAAGAACTCCATTACACAAATGGAAAGAACATTTTGAGCAGTTACTTTTGGAGATGTGACCGGAATTTTCGGTGACTTAGAAATATTAAATAAATAGGTGAAATGAAATTTAAAAAAAAATTATCAGATTTTGAAGAAGTAAGAAAAAATTCATGCTGGTTTTCAAGTCATGAGATTGACTACAGATCATATTTTTGTGATTAACCCTAGAACATTAACCATGAGTCAAATCAGCTCGCAAGTGACACATAAGTGAGCATGCGCAGCCAGCATGAAGCACTAATGCTCTGACTGCTCACCTAAGGTTCCACTGTTCAGTGCCTCTGTGATCCCATTTAGCTTGTGTGTGCTATACACCTGGTTCGTGTGGTGTCATCAATTTCAAAGGTTAGTGAGTTGAAATTACTCATGATTAGCAATAATAGCATATTTAGGTGTGTCTTGAACTTACTCATTGTTAGTAAAAGAAGGTATGATTTGTGAGTAAGATTAGTGCTCTGTCAATTACAAATTGAATAAAATATTTTTTAAGATTATTTTATATATATATATTTTTTTCTTTCTTTCAAAATTTAAGTAGTATATGACTTAGTGTAGGGATCACAGAATTTTGAAAATGTGCACACAATTCACTTTTCCCCGTAGCACGTCATACACAGTTTTAACTGTTTTTTTGACGTAAAATAAATAAATAAATCAATCAATTTCTTTCTTATTTTACGAAAGATGATTGGAAGACAAGGCAGATGGGGAAATATTGTTATTGCTTGATGATGAAAATTTAGAAAAAAGCAATGCAGAGGATAATTTGTAGGACAAAGATTTTGACTTGGATGACAGTAATGCAGAACCTGATTATGAACAACACTTGTTAGAAGAGGTCTATAAAGATAATGGAAAAGAAATCTCAAGTGCAGAGGCAGAGGTTGGAGAATCTAGGTGAAAAAGAAGAAGGTGCGAGTGCAGCAATGATCCTGGCCTAGCACAAACATCAGCTGTCAGTGTGAAAACATCTCCTGAAACTTCACTTGACCCAGTCGCCTCACCTTTGAACATAATTAGTTTTCCAGGGAATACAGTAAAATGCAAAAATGGTTTTGAATGGCAAACATCCACATTGATCCACTACATCCCAGTGTAGCTAATGCACTTGTGGAGAGTTTTTGACAAAAATGATATTGATGTAATGTGTAACTGATGATACTCATTGTTGATTGGAATTATAATTTTATGATTAAAAATTGTTTAGTTTTTAAGTCTTTGATTTTACAGAACTATGAACATGTTATATAAAAAACAAAGTTACTGAATTTATTTTGTGATTAAATTTAAGTACGTACTATATATTTTTAGTGGCATTTTTAGCCAAATATATGTGTAATTTTTATACAATATCAATGATTGGCTCAGCAATTTTATTGTGTGTAATTCTTTGAAAACCAAGGAAAGTAATAACTAAAATTTATTAATTAAACTTGTTCTGCATTGGATGAGTCGATTCGAATTATAGTTGGTATTAACATACCTGTAATTATGCTTAGTATTTTAGGGTTAAGCACTTGATGGAGAAATTTAGTGCTTTTGGACCAGAAATTCATTTGGTATCTGTTAATTCATAAAATGCTTATGAAGTGTACCTCTAAATAATGAGGGGAAGTTTCGATGTTATGGATATGATGACAATTTTCTGGGCCATTTCAAATTTATGTAAAGGTGCAGCGGCTGGAATGAAACAGGATAATAAGTTATTAAAAATCATGTGGACAAATATAAGTTTTATATCAAGGATGTAGGATGACTCCTACCATTTTGTTAAGTTTATTTGAGCATTTCATTGGGATAATGAGAGAGAAGATGTTTGAGTATGAATGTTCGTCTCGGAAACAACAAGATTTATATGTTATTATTTGAGGTCAATCAAGTATTACTTGCTCAGGATTTGGAAGATGAATATATGACTAGAAAATTGATAAAATTTGAAAAAAGGGAATTAAAGGTAAAATTGAAAACAACCACATTTTATGTGAGTTGTGGTTGTGATTCTGATGGTTTGGTGTTGCAAGATGATGGGTAAATTTCAAGATTGTAAAGATTTTGTTATGCAGGTGTTGAAATTAATAAAAGTGCAAGTGATGAACAAGATGTTAGGCAAAGAATAAACATAAGGAGATTAGCGATTTCAACATTGAAAAGAATATTATGGGAGAGGTGTATATTTAATATGTCAAATTAAGAATTTTTCAAATGCTTTTCCAGTTTAATGACTTCCAGACAACAAAAGTGTGCACATAAAAAATAAACTACAATCAGAATTTTAAGTCTTAGAAATGGCCCTTTGAGCAGATCAGTAAAATATTCAAAATTAGGAATGAAGTGATTAGAAAGGAAATTAATAAGATGCATACAATTTTGGATTACAAACTGGAATGGTATGGTCATTTGAAATGAATGGAAAAATATAGGTTACTGCAGATTGATTTCGACTGGTTTCCTATGGGATGGGGAAAAAGAGTATCCAGAATTACTGGTTTGAGGATATTTTAAAAGTAAAAAAATTGAGTTAGGAAGATTGGAGAGGTACAGATAAATGAAGAAAAAAGATAAAAAAATCATTCAATCTTGTAAACATTTTGGAAACAATGATGTGTGTATACATTGTAAAACTGTGTTAATAAATAATAATATATTCCATCAAGCCTTAAGCCACTTATAAAATTAATATGCATTGTATTGATTATATTATTTTCTATTGCAAATGACATTAACAAATTTTGTATTGTATTTGGTACCAAATTTGCATTTCTGTATTGTATTTAGTACCCATTGTAATATGTACGTATGAGTATTATGATTTGTCATGCTTGTGCTGTATTATGAAACAAATATATTTTTATTTATCTAATCTTGAAGTTCCTGGTTCACAAAACTATAAGGGGAGAAATCAAATACATGAAGTGAAAATTTATTTAAAATTGAATTGTGTTTGGTCAATGTATTATGAGCTGTAAACTAAGACATATGTTTTTGTTACAAGAGTATCAATTTTTCTAAAAGAAGTTGCAAGAACTTTGAAATTCAGTTGTTTAAGTAACAAGTTTAATTGATCCTGGTAAATTCATCAATTTAGGTTTTGCTATTTTATTGTTTTATTATTATTATTATTATTATTATTATTATTATTATTATTATTATTATTATTGTGATTATTAGTATTTAAGGAATTTATCTGAAAGAAGCTTATGACCCTCATCAACTGCTGGTCAGGATGACAGATATGTAAACGTGTGGGTGCAACAGGAGATCAGGACACAGGGAACATCCAAAAGACCAAATGAAAGGTGTGTATGAGGAGACAAAACATATCATACCAATAAAATGAGTTGGCATGTTTTCTTTCAAATTTATTAAAATAATAGCTGTTGTCTATTTCATTTGAATTCATTTTCAAAGAATTTTTCAATTAAAAAAGAAAAACAATGTCCCAGTTGTCCAGTATTGACGGATAATCTGTTTCAAGTGTCATAGGATCTTGTTGAGGTCGTAAACATTTATTTGTTTGTTCATGAGCATTGTCATAGAGAACCTCACATTGTGCAGTATTCTACCAAGGCCTATTAGCGTAGCTGGGTCCAGTGTTACACTAGTGTGCAGTTATATAAATAAAATTGGAGTGTAAGGCTGTGATTTCAAAATAACAGCCTTTTTATAATCTCATATATAGATGATGTAAAAACCAAATCAAATTGTTTGTACGATTTTTGCCTGGGGGTAATCTCTGGAATGGCTGAACCAATTTCAATGCGGTTGTTCCCTGAAAGGTAGAGAATTTTGTTTGATATTATTCTTTTTTACTAATTATTGTTTTCTTTTATAAAAAGAGGAACATTTGTTTATTTTTTCTTACATATCTACATTTTTATTCAGATCTTAATGAAATTTTGTACATATGAACTTCAAAACAAGAGAAAAATTAGTGTCTGCAACAGATTTATAAAAAAACTGCCCCTTTATCCCTTTGATACCCCTTAATAGTAAATTTACTCTAGGATCTTTTCAGTTTTTTGTGAACAACCTGAAAACATTGAAGAAATTCACCAAAGTGAAATTTTTTAAACCCTATAAAATTTGCTTCTAAATGTTTTTTGATTTGTTCAGATAATGCAAATATGCTTTGAGTAATTAAATGTCAAAATTATTACTGGAAGTTTGGTGGGAGTATGCAGCAATGCATTGTATTTACAGCTACTGTGGGTAATGATTGTAGAAGCAATGATAAATGTAGCAAACATGGCAGGTTGGTACAGGTGGGGTCAGGTGATGCAAAGTGGACAGGGTGGAACTGGAAATGTAGGGCGAGATGGGGAAGAGAAGCAGCAATTCTGGCAAGAGTAGAACACATAGAATTCCTTCCTTTAGCATTACGATGAATAAATACCCCACCTAGGGAGTACATGACCTTGACGTTGGTGGTGGAGCTTGAGTGTCCCCGTGACCCTGAGAGCTATGCTGGTGGTAGCGTACCTACTGACAAGGCCTCTCTTGTCAGACAGGTTGAAGGGTAGGGATCAGACTAAGAAGTACTCCAGGAGAGGACATCAGCTGCAGCTTCTTTAAGAAGACTAAGATGGCAGAAGAGGAACATGAAAGGGCAGATCAGGCTCTTGAGCAGTAATGCAACTGATCTCTGGGAGCTCACCCTAAACAAAGTCAGCAAGTTGGGAGGCTGAAACGTGGCAGCCCCATCACCCAACTATATCTGCACAGCCCTCGTGAGGCAGTCAGATGAATGAACCATGTACTGGCTCTCTTCATAAACAACTGGATGAATCTATAAGACGACTTACACAAGAAAAAAGGGATAAACGATTCAGAATTTTGGAAAAGATCAAAATTGTACAATATATACATAGAATGGATAATACAAGAATAACAAAATCAATATTATTTTTTAAACGTTTAGGAAGAAGAGAAATAGGACGTCCAAGGAAAAGATGGTATTTTGGAAAAGATCAAAATACCTAATCCTGATAGTGAAGAAGAAGATTAATAAATACCCACACAATGCAATTCAGCTATTGACTGTTTAAAGATAATACAGTCAAGGCTGAATTGAAAGGTGGGCTGCATTACATCACTCAGGGAACCTTACAAAATGAAGAAGAAATAAATAATAAAAAAAATAAAAGTGTCTTTTATTTGTAGCTAGGCTCAGGCTTTATGATCTGCTCTTCTGCCTAACCACTTTAATGAATTTACATTTTCAAAAATTACAGTTGTATTCAGACATAAGTGATATTAACTGACACTTCATGTCATGGAGAAAAAAAATTCAATTTGAGACTTACCATCTACATGAAATTATCTGTGCCAACCAAATGAATTTATGGTCATTTTTTTCTTTATTCTTGAAATTTTGCAAAATGGAAAGTCATGATGCAAGGAACATTCTTAAAAATGAGATAACAAAAGAGCTACTACCTATCCCACTTAGAATCATTAATTCTAATTTGCCCAAAATGTCGGTTGTCATTATTTATACCCAAAATGCCTCAACTGTGAACAATGAACAAAAGGGGGGTGTATTTTACATTTATGTCTGGGATGCAATACTAGGAACCATCCTGGAATATATCCCTTAAGTGATTGAGTAAACCCAGAAAAAACAGTCAGGATGGTTAAGGCTGAATATTGAAAACAAGATATATCGAAATTGCAAGTGAAAAATAAAAGGAAAGGGGGAAGAAAAAGAACGATGGAGTGGACAAGAGGAGAAAGGAAGAGATGATAATGAAAAGGATGCGAGGAGATCAGAAAGGAAGAAAGTACATATTACAACTTTACTATTATGTAACAACAGATAGTAACAATACGTAATATCTGAACGACGTATACAATACGTAATATCTAAACAATAACATAGAAAATTACATTAATCATTTGGTGAAGGCAATTTAAAAAGGAATCTAACAGTATAAAATACAGATAGTGTCAGTAAAATAATGCTGTGACTTCTGATTTTCTTTGTAACAATAATAGCAAGAAAGAATAATACAAGCAACATTCACAATTATTTGAGAAAGATCTATATGCTATTGTATTTCATAAAATTTTCTTATTTCATATTAAGAAATCTATTACATACAGTAACAAAATGTGTTATAGATATTGCTATGTAATTTCTCTATTTGTAAACAATTTATCAGAAGTAATAAGATTAGCTTCCACTGTATCCCAATTTACGAAAAGAGGAAGATGGCTCTGAGAGATAAAGGGGAAAAAAAGAGGAAAAGAGTTTTCCAAAGAGGTCAAATTCAAAATGTTTGAGTCCAAAATAGAATTTTGAACATTGAGAATTAAAACTATACAGGACATTAAATATTACATCAACTATTTAATATTGTAATATTTTAATTTTCATTGAATGGAAATGGTTTGTGTTTTAAGAATGGCAATTTAACAATAGCAAGTTTATGAAATGTTTAATACGATTTTGCTGAAAAATTAAATTTTAATACACAGTAGAACGTTGATAATCAGGATTATGAGGACTTGACCCCTTCTGGATATGAAATTATTTGAATTTTTGAAATAGCAAAGGACTAACTTGAATGTAAAAATCTTGCAAAAATTATTCATAATTCTCTCTGATGGCTGTATAATTATAATTTTCTGCAAACAACAGTTCTTTTTTAATTTGTCGCGTTCTTACTTTTAACATTATTGACGCAACGCGTCTCTTCGCCTCGTGTCGTGCATTGAGCGCGGAGTAATCCTCCATTAATATTTCTCATAAGCAGAGAGTATATATGAATATAAGTCTCGTCTTCGTCTGTCGGTTGTCAAGAGGCCAGGTAGAACCTCCGCGTACGAACCTCCTAGTACGCACTTCTGCGTCACTACCCAGAGGCCAGAAATGGAAAGGAATTAAGAAAGGAGTAGGGTTTAGGACACTTCACAGGGGTTGGACGAGCCCTTGTGGGGCAGCCAAACTCGTTTTGTTAAAACAAATTTCTCATGAGATTCCACGGGAATCGAACCCGGACCTCAGTGGTGAAAGGCTAGCGACCTCGCTATGAGCCACGAGCGAGCACGAAATGTCTATTCACTGCCTGCCAGTGAATAGACATTTCGTTCTAATAAAATGAAGTTGCCAGTGAATAGGCACCGGCTGGCCCTGCCCTGCGCACAAGAGGGCGCGCGCTATCTCCCTCTCACTCGCACTCACTGGGCAGAGAGCCTAGACTCCCGGGAGGCACGGACTTGTACCGCAATGCACGTCCACTTATTTATTTATTTATTTATTTGCGTCAAAAAAACAGTTAAAAACTGCGTATGACGTGCTATGGGAAAAGTGAATTGTGTGCACATTTTCAAAATTCTGCGATCTCTACACCAAGTCATATACTACTTAAATTTTGAATTTTTGAAAGGAGAAAAAACAACAAAAAACTCCATGTAATAAAACCTATTTTCAAGGATAAACAAGCAATAAATTTTGAATTTTGAAAGGGAGAAAAAAACAAAAACTCCCATGTAATAAAATCGATTTTCAAGGATAAATAAGCAATAAATTTTGAATTTTGAAAGGGAGAAAAAACAAAAAACTCCCATGTAATAAAATCTATTTTCAAAGAAAATAAGCAATAAATTTTGGCTCTTATTACTTCCTGCCGCGACAACATGGAAACGATAATTTGAATAATTGTATTTCCCACTGAATTCTAGAAGACGTGCACAGAAATGAAGTTACATTTATGTCCAGAAGCAAAACAAGGGGGGAGTACAAAAAAAAAAGGTTGTTTCTCCTCTTTGCTCAATGGATCAGGAAACTGGACGAAAAACCTGATCGAGATGGGGTCATTGACCGGAAGCTGTAGTACAATAGTTATTACAGGTTGTTTATACTCATTTATACAGTCCAAATGGTAAATAATGCATTATGTATCATTGTTAAAATTAATGTTCCTTTTCTTGTGATGCTCAGTATAGTCTCTAATTGTATAGAAACAGTTATGCAGCAGAAACGATTTCACTTGGGATTTAAACTTTTCTATTGAATTTAATCGTTTAATGTCATCTGGCAAAGTGTTGTAAAATAATGTACATGTATTGTATGTGAATTTTTTGTAATGAGCTGTTGATACTGTCACCTGATGAATATGATTTCTACGTCGAGTGTTATAGTAATAGACTTCGGCGTTTTCTGAAAATATATTCCCGCCCTTGAGCAAGTCATTTTTACAAAACCACTGATTCGTAAATAAAAAGCACAGTAATGGTAAAATTCCTAGATTAATAAAGAGAGGCTTACATGAATCACGTGGGTGGGATTTGGTTATTATTCGTACAATTCGTTTTGTAATCTAAAAGTCTGGGAGCTATAAGATGTATTTCCCAGAATATTATGCCATATCTCAGGCGGAATGAACATTCGGAAGTATACACAACGAGCAGTATGAAGGCTGACTGAATTTGCAAGAATTCTGAACGCGTAGCATAATGAACTTAATTTTGTGTTCAATTCATTTAAATGGACGTTCCATTTAAGGTTTGACTGAATTGAGAGACCTAAAATTTTGTTACCTTAACATCAGTCAATGGTACATTGTTCATTTTCAATGGAGCACAGAATTGTTTATTTGAAATAGAAAACTGCATTAAAACCGTTTTCTTTTCGTTTACTATTTGTTATTTGTTATTTTATTTGTTTTGTTATTTGTTTTATTTGTTATTTTATTTATTTTATTTGTTATTTATATTTATTTAATTTGTTATTTCGGAACCAATTTGAAACATCTGATATTGTACTATTTACGGTTTCTTTATTGCAAAGGATGTTCGTATCATCCGCAAAGAGAACCGTTCTTCCGTTCGAATCGTCCACTTCTCGACCAGGCAAATCCACCTCATCACCTGACGTGGAAAAGTAGAGTTGTTTATGTGATTTTTGTTCGTGCTTTAAGAAACAATTAATGAGGCTAAAGATTTAGTGTAGAGAATGTCTCACTGACTACACTACTTGAATTTTAAATTTAAAAAAAGCTCGGATATTTCCAAGGATAAATTAGCAATAAATTTTGAGCTCTTAGCCAGCATATCCTTTGTCAAGGAATAATACGCGACAACATGGAAACGGTAATTTGAATAACTATATTTCCCACTGAAATCTAGAAGACGTGCACAGATAATGAAGTTACATTTATGTCCAGAAGCAAAACAAGGGGCCATCTCAGCATTTGCTCAATGGATCAGGGAAACTGGACGAAAAACCTAATCGAGATGGAGGTCATCAACTTCTGAACGGTTCACGATATCGAAATTCAAATTTCGCTCAACAATGTGTAATCATGAGGTAGAGATATCATAGGCCGTAGAGATAGATATAGTGTAGGTAAGTAGTAATATACCGTGTTAGATATGAAGAGAAATCAGCATGAAGGTAGACATGACTGTAAATGAAATTTCGGGATCAGAATTATTTCAAAGATACAAATTTTAAAAAATATACAGTAGTAACTCAGATCGACTATAGGTTTCAAGATTTTGAAACTTTGAGAGATTGATTTTTTCATTTTATTGAATTTCTTGATGAAAAGCAGTTTTCCACCTACAAAGCATCCTTTCGTTCAGAAAAGTTTTTTTTCCTAAGAAACAATGTCCATTCTTAGACACTGAGCAGCTTTGATATGAACTGACAAATGTATACATTGATAATGCAAAATACATGGCTGCAGATTTGTTACACAAATTGGTCTAGAAAAAATTATTAAGAGACTTCGCTTGACAACTCAGTCTAACTTTCCCTTTGCAAGTTATACATGCATAACTTTTCCTTTATCTACAGAATTCTGTGAAATGAATATTATTACATTAAAGAGAGTAAAGACATTCGAAATCGGTCGAAGGAAGCTTCATGCTGCCATATTTTTATAGTCATAACTAGCGGAACCTGACAGACGTTCTGCCTCTTTATATTTTGCCTCTTTCAGTAAAAGGATACATCATGTTACGCTAAATTTTTAGAATACTGTACTAAATTATTAACTTAAAATAAGTTTTCAATATTCTTCCAATTCAAAAGCTTCGAATAGTGCAGATAGGTGATTTGATTTATTTAGTCAAAGAGCTGTACAAACCCTTATGTAACGTAAAGGAGAGGAGTCTCATGTGTGCACGTTTTATGAGCTCCAGAATCCTTTCCTAACATTTTTACTATAAATAGCTGATAGATTAATAAAATTTAAAAAAACGATAATAATAATAGTGCTTTTTTTTTTACTGTTGAGCCTTGCTTAATGACGTTGCGCTAGATGGAACGTTGGATGCAGGTCTGGACCATACAGGATCAATCCTCAAATAGATACCAGGAAGTGTGAATCTTGTTGTTTATTTATTTGCGTCTGGGCGTTTCGTACATTTTGCATGCACCGTTTCAAGAGCAATAAAGTTGGCGTCTTAAACCCTTATGTACACAGTTATATGATTAAAATATTTTGTACGCCAAGTTGACTCCACACACTCCACAGCGTTTATCAATATTGTTTAAAAATGTTTGGCTCACCGAGTTGACATGTATTCAAATTTCAAAATAAAAAAAAATGAAAATTCAGGAAAACATATTTTGCAATATTTACAAAATTAAACGTTCTTAAGTTTCGAATGGAATTTGAACCGAGTTTCTATAATTAGTGAATTCGAGTATGTGATACTTTGAAGTTAGCGAGGTGCGTCAATTTTAGAAAATTTCATCATGTAATGTTTCCGAAAATAATAAAGTTCGATAAAAAATAAAAATACCCTTGTTAACTTATTTGATCCATACAATAAATAGAAAATGATGGAAGATATGAAGGTAAAATTTTGGCCTTTTTGTGCGAATTGACGTGGAATGGCTCTATTGTATGAAAACATGTTCCCACTGTTAAGTCAGTTTTGACAAAAACTACAGATCCGTAAATAAATAGGCAAGGAAGTGGTAATATTCCAAGCTAAATGAAGAGAGGCTTGCAGGAATCACATGGATGACATTTTTTAAGTATCCGAATAATTTTTTTCTGCAATGTATAAGACTGGATACTATAGAATGAGCTTTCCTAGAAAATTATGCCATATCTCAGGCCATAAATGTGCAAAATGCACGCAACCAGCTTCATGAAGACTGTCAGAATATGAAAAAAAATGTGAATGAGTAATATAATCAGGGCCGTTTTAAAAGCTCTTGGGTCTAGGTTAATTTGGGAGGCCCCTATTCTTACTTTCACCGATTTCCCCAATTTCTATGCTGAAATGTAAAGAAAGTCCTATCAATTCACATTGTATTTGGAATTTTTTGAATTATTTTCAAAACATTTCTTAATGTTTCAATTTAACTTTATTAAAAAATTAAACATATGTAAAAGTAAGAGTAACATATTTATAAATACATTTAAAAAAGACTACAAATTAAGTACTTTTAATTCTTTATTGAATTGTACCATATAAAATTGAAACGCAGGAACCAGCAATATTCCATATTATAAATATTATTTAATGATGCTCGACACGTTACTCCGTTATGCCAATGTGGTTTAATCATACATCACATTCTTATAGGTTTTTTACTTTATTTTTGTAAAATTTAGTATTAAATAATTTTTTTAAGAACTATCAGGGGCCCTTGATCATTGGCCCCTGGGCCCAGACCCTTTGGGCCCGTGCGTTAACACGGCACTGAATGCAATGAACTTAATTTAGTGTTCTATGTATATTCCAGTTGAGATTTGACTGAAAAGAGAGAGCGAGAGGGAGAGAGAATTATTTTTCGCCTCTCCATATGAACACGTGGTTTCTAATATATTCCGCCAGAGGCCAGTAGTGGAGCAATCTGGTACCTAATTGATTCGCTAGAGGCCAGCAGCAATAAGATATCTAAAATCTATAATTTTCTGTGAAAAGTGTAAGAACATTATAGTATTTTATTAAAAACTGAACCAATTACATTAAAAACTAAAACCATAGTTTATATAAAATTGATATTTTTTTCTCTTTCACAAAGATTGAATGTGAAAAAAGCCCAAGCAATGCTGGGTATTTTGTCCATTTATTATAATGAATAGAAGAACACACTTAATTTTTTAATATTAAGTGAGTTTTCATTTCAAAACGCACTATCTTATTATCAGTTCTAGGGTCCCAAATTTAGAAAAACCTACTTTCCTATTTAGCAAATTCAATTTCCATGACTAACCCTGAACATTGAAAGTGCGAAACTGAACTGCGCGCCGCGAATACATACCAAACTGTACTCCCAGGGATTCTCTCCTTACCATTAATTGATTCTTGCTTCGGAGCGGTTCATTTTCTAAAAGCAGAATAAGGTAGAATTTTAAATTAGAATAGAAGGTAGAATTAATATTGGAAAGCATAGTGTTACACTATTTGTTTTAAAATTAGTTAAGCTATAGAATTTCGTAACAAAAATATATATAAGCCATAGGTAGATAGTAGCGGATACTTCATTTTTTCGGCACGCTAACACTTACGACATTGCGTACGCTGAGTATTTGCATCAGTTTTATAATCGAGTTCCTTTCACTTTTAGTGTTTCGTATAACAACTAGAAGCACCCACAGACCGTTTGAAAAACGAACGTCGACTGATGGCTAGTGAAATGGGAAAGAGAGGGCTACACTTACCCCTTGACCTATCGCAGGTTAATGGGATTCAGACGAAGTTGTTGGTTGCGCTCTGCATTCGAGCGAAAACAACCGCTCGGGAATCGCCAGTCTCCGCGCCAACGCTGCGTGGAAAAGGGGCCTTCTTTAAATTTAAGGTCGCATCAACATCTAGACCATTAGCGACCACTATTGGAGTTAACGGTATCGTAACTATAAAGATGAAACGAAATAGTGATGTTAAGGGGTGAAACGACGGACACAAATACAACCATGCCCGAGGCGGGACTCGAACTCGCGATCCTTCGGTCCGAGATCACTATGACACTTTTGCCTTAGAGATCTTACCTTAGAGACCTTAGGCCTCCGGACCGATGAATAGGGGCCTTCGTCGGGGCGAAAAAGATCGCTGTTTAACGTACATTCGCTCGATCACCTTTCACCTCTCCGTTATTTACAGAACAGCCGACTGCCGCCGAGCTCTCGGCTGTTCGACCGATCTGCGGGATTTAAAATCGCCGTGCAAAGTGATCGCAAAACTATTTCAATAAATTGTAATTGATGAATTAAATCGAAAGAAAATACAATTTCCATTCATCTATTAATTGGGTCAAAAGTAACAATAAATCGATCAATTGAAAAAAATTTAGAAACAAAAATGTTAATAAAATTTAAAATTAACTTTTTAGCTATATAAATAAACTAAAATAAAAATAAAATTAACTAAAATAATTTTCATCAATTCTTTTTACGTTGTGAATTATTACACTATTGAAATAATAAATTATTAATTGGAATAACTAATCATGTAAATGGCCCTGCAGTATATTTTCAAATAAGCAAAGAAAATGCTATACATGGCAAAAAGTTTGCATTTCACAGTTGCATACAAAAGCACAAAAATATGCATTAAGGATAAACTAATTCGATTCATACCATTGCACTGTCATTTACGTTTCTTACAAAGCCGAACATAAGGCATATTTACTAAATACAACTAACAGTTTCTCTTAATTTCGTGATTATATAATAAAAATTCACCTTCTACCCAAAATTGAGGCAGGTACTGTTCTTCCGTGTGTGAAAACATCATTTCGTCTTAGGACATAATTTATTGTGAAGCAGTTGATGTAAGCCGCCATGGGGCCTCTGAATTGGTCGACGCAATTGGCGGCCAAATCGAGGACTCGGACCGGGAGCGGTAACTGATTGCATCAACTGATGTCACTGCAGCGCCTCTGACCAGAAAGTCCTAAGTTCGAGTCCGGACGGTGGCAGGATTTTCCACACTAGCTTTTCAGCTAGGTCAAATTCAGTCGCTGTCTGGAGGAGATTTCTAGCGACCGCTGCTCTGATTGGTACTTTTACGTGGTTTCTCCGATCAACACCGCGAATGCCGGAGCAGTGCCCTACGAAACGGGCCACGGACCGCGCGCGATCCTTCCTTCCTCTTCCTTGTCCTATCCTCTCCCCTTACACACTCACACTAACATGCACTACACTACCACATATTCCGAGAGATCGGAACTTACCATTTGAACTGTGTAAATGAGTATAAACAACCTGTAATAACTATTGTACTACAGCTTCCGGGTCAATGACCCCCATCTCGATCAGGTTTTTCGTCCAGTTTCCCTGATCCATTGAGCAAATGCTGAGATGGCCCCTTGTTTTGCTTCTGGACATAAATGTAACTTCATTTTCTGTGCACGTCTTCTAGAATTCAGTGGGAAATACAATTATTCAAATTATCGTTTCCATGTTGTCGCGGCAGGAAGTAATAAGAGCCAAAATTTATTGCTTATTTATCCTTAAAATATATTTTATTACATGGGAGTTTTTTGTTGTTTGGTGTAGGGATCACAGAATTTTGAAAATGTGCACACAATTCACTTTTCCCCATAGGACGTCATACGCAGTTTTTAACTGTTTTTTGGCGTAAAATAAATAAATAAAGAAAAGATCGGTCGGGAACTTAGAGCTTGTCCCGGCAGGGGCGGTGCCTCGCTGGTGGGAGAGTCCTGGTTAGGGAGAAAACCCACTAGCCGACGGTAGGTCGGCGCTAGATCTCGCCATCCAGCGGGGGAATATCACCGTCATCTCCCGAGAAAAACACGCACTACACTTACGGGACTCATTACAAAAGCCGTTGACGCGCCCGGAAACACGAAAATATCAATCAATCAATCGAGCGCTCGGCTGTCTCGGCCGGTCACCGGGAGTCCACAACCGGCTGCCAAGGATGGTCGAGCGCAGTCGCGAGAAAGGGGGGCGAGCGAGCTGGGTTCGGTAAAATCGCGAAGAATGCAGACCTCTAGTTGATGAGTACTAATTCGTTAATACGAAGAGTTTGTTACTCTGTTGTGCTGCATTGCGAGTGAAGTGGGTGAAGTCTACGTTTGCGTGCACGCAACTCCCAGGAGCTCTCTCAACCACTGCCACAGAGTATTCCCAAGCTGCAGAATAACGCGATTGAACACGTAGCACGCAACGAGTCGCCTCTTTTGAGTGGGATGTACAGTCACGCAGGCTGCATACATAGCTCGTAATTTTAGAACTCTTAATAGATTAATTCTCGTGGAGGGGTGCTCGTTCCAGCGTTATTTTCAAGCAGAGATTGTAAAGACGGCGCCTTTTAACTGTTACAAGCTGAAGTAACCCACATTTCCCGGGAACTTAACACAGTTAATTCCACGAGTGCGTGGAAATCTATATCTATTCTAATATTTGAAGAGTCAAGGGCGTTGAGTTACAGTGCAATAATCTCTTAATGTACTCGACCAATATCAATGAAAGTTTTGTGCTAGCTTCCTTTGAAGGCCAGGAGTACTATAGGCTATGATTTACAACCTTAATATCTTTACAAAAATTACCTTTCTGGACTTTTTCACCTAGTATTACATTACAGATTTAAGAGGTGCAACAATGTGTAATAGTTCAGGTACGCACCTCTAGAGGATGACGGAGATCTGCGATTGAGTTCATCAATGCACAGAATTGCGTGTCTATAGGGTAGGAGAAGACCAAAGAGGTTATATTTTAACCTTCTTGAAGGTGACTGTTTGTTGAGTTTTACATTCAGTTGTCTATTCAAGAACGTTCATATTTAAGAATTATTAAGATAGTTTTTATTCAGTCTTTTTACACAAAAAACTTGAATATTGATTTTAATTGCGTTTAGGCGTGAATGTATTAAGTGTACAAGAGAAAAGTATGAAATTATTGGAAAAAGTAATTTTGTTGATATGTTTTGATGTCGTAAAAGGTATGAATGCACACATGTGTTCTACATTAAATAGTTATTGGTTTAGTTAGTTGGTTTAGTTGTATTAAATTAACTACCAAATCAACTAGAAAACCCGTATAGAATGTTGTTTTAAAATATAACGATATAAATGTGAACGATCCGGCAACAGTGGCTAATCTCTTTAACCAATACTTTTCCAGAATTGCTCCCGATCTCACTAAGGGTCTTCAGGCTCAAAATTCAAAAACAGACAGTTCACCCAAAACTTTAGACACAATGTTCGTTTCCGAAACTTCTTCCTATGAAATTCTCAAAATAATCGGTAAACTAAAAAATAAATATTCCTCGGGTTTAGATGAATTCCCGGATTCTTTGTTAAAGACTTGTGCGTATGCCATTACACACCCGTTAACTCACATATTTAATGCATCTTTATGCACTGGAACGTTTCCAGATATTTTCAAAACAGCTAAAATTAAGCCGCTTTTCAAAAAAGGCAACAAAAATGAAATTCAAAATTATCGGCCCATTTCTCTTCTATCAGTTTTTTCAAAAATATTAGAGAGACTTTTTTTACGTACGAATGGAAACCTTTCTCACTAAACACGACGCGCTTTCAGATTGCCAACATGGATTTAGAAAATCAAAATCAACGGAAACAGCTATATTTTCTTTTCTTAAAGATGTCGCTTCATCATTGGATCAAAACGAGGCACTATTGGATTATTTTGGTTAGATTGGTTATGTTCGTACCTTAAACAACGATATCAGAGAGTTTACGTACGCACGAACATTACGAACATTACGTACGCACCTTTCCGACTCCTTTCCGTTGCATGTGGAGTTCCTCAAGGATCAATTTTACGCCCTCTTCTGTTCCTACTTTACGTAAACGATATGCCCTCGACGATTCGAAACGGAAGAACGGTTCTTTTTGCAGATGATACGAACATCCTTTGCAATAAACAAACCGTAAATAGTATAATATCAGATGTTTCAAATTGGTTCCAAAATAACAAATTAATAGTTCACGAAAAGAAAACGGTTTTAATGTAGTTTTCCATTTCAAATAAACAATTCTGTGCTCCATTGAAAATGAACGGTGTACCATTGACTGATGTTCAGGCAACAACATTTTTAATTATTATGCTACGCGTTCAGAATTCTTTCAAATTCAGTCAGCCTTCATACTGTTCGTTGTGTATATTTCGCGAATGTTCATTCCCCCTGAGAAAAGCATCATATTCTGGGGAAATACATCTTATAGCTCCCAGACTTTTAGATTACAAAAACGAATTGTACGAATAATAACCAAATCCCACCCACGTGATTCATGTAAGCCTCTCTTCATTAATCTAGGAATTCTACCATTACCGTGTCTTTTATTTACGAATCAGTGGTTTTTGTAAAAAATGACTTGCTCAAGGGCGGGATTATATTTTCAGAAAATGCCGAAGTCTATTACTATAACACTCGACGTAGAAATCATATTCATCAGGTGGCAGTATCAACAGCTCATTACAAAAAATTCACATACAATACATGTACATTATTTTACAACACTTTGCCAGATGACATTAAACGATTAAATTCAATAGAAAAGTTTAAATCCCAAGTGAAATCGTTTCTGCTGCATAACTGTTTCTATACAATTAGAGACTATACTGAGCATCACAAGAAAAGTAACATTAATTTTAACAATGATACATAATGCATTATTTACCATTTGGACTGTATAAATAAACAACCTGTAAAACTATTGTACTACAGTTTCCGGGTCCCCCCGATCAGGTTTTTCGTCCAGTTTCCCTGATCCATTGAGCAAATGCTGAAATGGCCCCTTGTTTTGCTTCTGGACATAAATGTAACTTCATTTTCTGTGCACGTCTTCTAGAATTCAGTGGGAAATACAATTATTCAAATTATCGTTTCCATGTTGTCGCGGCAGGAAGTAATAAGAGCCAAATTATTGTTTATTTATCCTTGAAAATAGATTTTACTACATGGGAGTTTTTGTTTTTTTCTCCCTTTCAAAATTCAAAATTTAAGTAGTATATGACTTAGTGTAGAGATCACAGAATTTTGAAAATGTGCACACAATTCCCTTTTCCCCATAGCACGTTATACGCAGTTTTTAACTGTGTTTTGACGTAAAAGAAATAAAATAAATAAATAAAGCGTGATTATTACATATTTGTTCGTCGCACGAGCGAAAATAGAACATATTACGAATGATTTACGTGTTATGCAGAAACTGTGACGAATGAATTTTTGTAGGGAAGTATTTCATTATACTGGAGCAAACACGTCCTGCCACGCATATCTAGTCTCTTCCGCTCAATGTTTCTCCCCCTCTTCACGCACCTCCTGCTTCTTCTGTCTTTCCGACCCGTCCATTCCTTCCACCTGGCCTGCTCTTTCACTCCACCTTCGTCTGCAGGGCCGCTCCTCATTCTCCTTTCGCTTCTTCCGACTTTCTCTTTTCGCTTATTCTGCTTCGCCAGTTCCCTGTTCTTCTTCCGTCCCGTTTGCTCCATTCGCGTCTGCCGTTCACCCGCTCCGTCGGATCCTGATGAACCGGATGGATTTGAGATTGCATTTAATATTTTAAAAAACATTTTGAGGTAACAGTTTTGAATCTCAACCCCGCTATTTTTCATTCTTGGGCCCTCAAAATTATTCGTGCCACATATGAGAGCAATCAGTCCGGAGGTTCTTCAGTTTTTGCGGCACATACAAATGTATGCAAACACTTCTGTGTTACAGAACTGGATGACCAGCGACCTGGTTTTTTGGAATTAAATTTTTTCCCGGTTAACTACAAGTGAATTTCACACCATAACTCTCTCACCAACATAATCTCAACTTTTAATGCCCCTTTTGTACTTATTTTTATTGCGATGGATACACCTACTTTTATTCTTTTGTACTTATTGACACAACTATAAAAAGTCCAGATAGCGGTTCCTAATTTCCACACCCATCGTCTTCGTTAGTGCGCACACGAACAATCGAAATATTTGTAATAGTTGCGATACTTCTTCACGTTTGGTAGCAATGCCTCGTATGTTCCAAGTTCGAAAATTATCGTCCGTGTTTCGCTTCCAAAGCCGTATTCCTGAAGATTGGTTATACTTTTGAGGCTTGGCGTTTGAGTCAAGATCATTTTTTGAGATTTTACGGTGATGGGATGTTGGCCCATCGCCCAACCCCCAACCTGGAGGACCAGGGAATTTTTTATTCAGACTTACTTACTTCGCCTTCTCCATTGACCTCGACACTTCTTTGCCCTTTCTCTCTTCTGGGGCATTTTCATCCCCCAAGGTGAGACCGGGAGCGGAAGCTCAGTGCATCAACTGATATCACTGCAGCGCCTCTGATCGGGAGGTCCTAGATTCGAGTCCTGACGGCGGCAGGATTTTCCACACTAGCTCTTCAGTTAGGTCGAATTCAATCGCTGTCTGGAGGAGAATTCTAGCGACCGGCTGCTATGATCGGTAGTTTTCCGTAGTTTCTCCGATCAACACCAGGCGAATGCCGAAGCAGTATCCTAACAAACGGGCCACGGACCGCGCGCGATCCTTCCTTCCTCTTTCTTGTCCTATCCTCTCCCACTTACACACACACTTACACTAACATGCACCCCACTACCACATATTCCGGGAGACCGGTCGGGAGCTTAGAGCTTGTCCCGGCTGGGGCGGTGCCCCGATGGTGGGAGAGTCCTGGTTAGGGGGAAACCCCAGTAGCCGACGGTAGGTAGGCGTCGGATCTCGCCATCCAGCGGGGGAAGATCACCGCCGACTCTCGAGAAAAAACATACACTACACTAACGGGACTAATGACCAAAGCAGTTGACGTGCCCGGAAACACGAAAAAAATCAATCAATCAATCCCAAGGTGAGATGCCCGCCTAACCCTAACCGCTCTTCCGCCCTCAAATTGAAGGCGTTGGCGATGCAGGGTGGACCACTTAGCCTGATGGTCACTCGGTCTCCAGAGCCCCGTTGCCACCAGAAGGCGTTGCCCGTCCCCTATTACTTGGAGGTGCGGTTGGAAGTTTCTCTTCATCGGAGGAGAGGGAATAACCTTGCTGTCCTCCTTTGGGACTTAAGGAGAACATTCCATTTTCGTGACTACTAAAATAAATGCTAAATTTCTTTTGATTAATTACACGGGTATAGGGAAGAGTACGCTTAATAACACTAAGATTTCTATTTCCAATCAAACTTTTGATTTTTTGGAATTTAGGAATCTTCACTTTTGCTTGAATCATTGCAGGTACCTTTTTTTTGGAATTTTGAAAATAACATATTCGATCTTGCAATACAAGAATTTCAAAAAGATTTTCAGTAATATAATTTAGGATTATAATAGTTTTTACATCAATTTAAATTAAGTTACAAAATTTCCGAATTTTTTTCCAAACAAGGATTTTGTTTTTTATACGTATCACAGTTTAATTACCGTCACAAACGTTATTTATCCTTATCACAGTTTATCACAGAATATAGTTATTTGATTTTATCTGCTTTAATGACGTTTATTTTTAAAAATAAAGTTTAGAATGCTTTCGAACTTCCCGACAAGTCTTGTATAATATTAATTTAGAACTGTATCTTAAGGTTTAATGAAATCATAGATATAGAGTATATAAGAATACAATTAGTATGAATAGTATGAATTAGTATAACGAATACAATTAGTATGAAGACAACGATCGTTTATGTAGATTCTCCATTGTTAATTGTAAGCATTATAATAATTAACAAAACGAGAGGATAAAGATGGGTATAATTGCATGAATGGTGTGTGCAAGAAAACTAGGGACGACAGGAGCGAGGTTTTTCTTATTTACATCGAGTGCAATTATACCGCTTGACACACATGTTACGTTAAATATTTTTGCGTTTACATTTAAAAATAATTTAAATTCAGAGAAATTCATCCACATCATTACCATTCGAGGAATACATTTGATGATGTATTGCTTCTCAAAAAGACGTGTTTCAATGGGCCTTGCAATGTGTACATATTATTACCATACTAACATAGAGGATAAATAAATAATTGCAAGTGGGAGGTATTGAACACATTGCGGGTGATATATTAGAAGAAGCTGACAAATCCATGAAAGTATTATTTTCCACGAAAAGTTAAAACAGGTATGAGAGAGAATACAACAGGTATAAATATTGGAAAGTAAAAAAACGAGTCACTTCTGATTCAGTTTGCTGGCGTTAGTTTAAGAACGGGTAAATAAAACTGACATTTATAGTTTTCACATTTGTAATATACTACTGATATAAGGATAATAATATTAATAATTTTATTCGTACAAAAATATTTTTCCTTAAATGTGCAAACAATGTCCACCTACTTGAAATATAGTAGATCATGCGTCATCACTTTTCAGCAGACAATGCGGAACTGCGTTGTAATATTGCAGCCAACCTCTATGTGAGGAAGTTAAATCTGTTACGTCCACAAAACACTGTTTGTAAAACATTATTTTATTATCATTTATGTACAAGGCAAATTCTCTAGTTAACATATTCCCTTTGGTACGCCTTTCCTGCTGGTGTCCCGTCTCGGGACGCTGCGTCGATCCACGTGTCAGGCTCCGGGCCCGCGCCTCCCCTTAGGCCGGGCGTCACGCCGTCTCCCTACGGCGTAGACACAGAGGGGCGGTCGGTCCACCGCCACTGCCTCTCGCTGCTCCGTGTGCGCTCCTCCACCACGGTTCCCACTCGCTGACTGGATCTGGATTCTCCCCTCGCTGCGAGGGGGCTCGCTTTATACCCCCTTGGGGGCCACGGCTCGCCGGCTGGGCCCGCCGCCGAGGGTGGCGGCGAGTCTCCGCACGCTCGTACTGGCGTGACGGCCCGCGCGCTTCCCGCCTTTAGGAGGCTCGGTGGCGGGACTTACGAAAGCGTGCGGGCGATCACAACAAAATCATCGTACGTTTCTGGACGAATCGTCAAAGCTAATGGAGCGTCCTTTCAACCCCAAAGTGTCAATGAAACGTAACAAGCTGTCAAATATTTGACGTTCATGAAAACGACGATCGTCAAGACCGATTTGACGAATGCTGGTGAACACTTGCACTCACTGCAGACTGGTAACTTAGTGTGCTAAAGCCTTTGAAAGTGCGTTCTACTTCCCAAATCGTGAGCTGAAAATGTGTACTTTTATTTCCTGCCGTGCAACTCCTTCAAGATCTCCATATGTTTATTTTCTACATGATCTCTGTAAATTGCATTTTCTTCTACATATTTCGATTTTAACTCTCCCGATTATTATATCATACTGAGTTGAATCATTCACTTTACTGAGCACGATGATCTCTGTGAATTTGTGTTGGAAGTTGACGAAATAATAAAAATAACGAAAAATCCCAGTTTTCAAATCCAATTTTCGGTTATTCCATGCTTTTTTAGCTTCTTCCGTGCTTTTTCAAGTTCCTGTTTTCCTCTCGGTTTCCAAGGTTTTGGGTTCACTCGCCCCTTTGATTGATTGATTTTTTCGTGTTTCGGGGCGTGTCAACTGCTTGGTCATTAATACCGTAAGTGCAGTGCATTTTTTTCTCGGGAAATGGCGGTGATCTTCCCCCGCTGGATGACGAGTTCCGGCGCCGACCTACCATCGGCTAGTGGGGTTTCCCTCTAACCAGGACTCTCCCACCAGCGGGGCACCGCCCCAGCCAGAACAAGCTCTAAGATCCTGACCGGTCTCCCAGAATATGTGGTAGTGTAGTGCATGTTAGTGTAAGTGTGTGTGTAAGGGGAGCGGATAGGACAAGGAAGAGGAAGGAAAGATCGCGCGCGGTCCGTTTGTTAACTCAGGCATTCGCCTGGTGATGATCGAACAAACCACGGAAAACTACCGATCAGAGCAGCCGGCCCCAAGAATTCTCCTCCAGACAGCGACTGAATTCGACCTAGCTGAAAAGCTAGTGTCGAAAATTCTGCCACCGTCAGGACTCGAACCTGGGACTTCCTGGTCAGAGGCGCTGCAGTGATATCAATTGATGCACTGAGCTACCGCTGCCGGTCCGCCCCCTTGAAAAAGCACGAAGCTGAGCAATGCGGGAGAGGGAGGTAAACAAAAAATCATGCCTTCGGAACCGTTGGGGATATCACGGTTTAACAAAAACTAAATTGCTCCCGTTCATGTGCTCCCTATAATGTGTTTAAAATTCATGTTGTAAGATTAAGTCGTTTTTGAGTTAAAATGGTTTATACAACAATTGATATGACTTGAGATTCGTTTTAGTAATCGAATAAGTAAGTTGAAAAAGTATTTAAAAGCTGAAAATTCGAAAATCAAAGACAGACACTTGGAATTATCTATCTGTATTGATGTATAGGTTTCATATAAATTCACAATCTGCGGCAAACACTCATAATGTCAAAGTTATTATAATGTAAGTTTCTACGACTGTATTCTAGTTTATAACAGGTTTTGTTTCTTGAATTTTTTGTTTTGCAAATTTTACTTTCTCTTCTTTGGAACCGTGAGTCAACAGTCCAAGCCAAAACTTTCCCGCTAAACCTCACCACAAAACCAAATTCACATGTTGGTAGTTTTCCGAAAATTTTAAGTTGTGACCCCGAAGCTTCAGCTTCGGGCGACCATCAGCTTGCATGTCAAGAACTTCATTGGGGAGAAATGCAATGTAACCCTATCTGTGGTTCAGTTTCATAGCTTCACGGAAGGCCTTCACAAGATCAGATATACTTTTAACTGACGTATGTGGTATATTTTAAACATAATTCTTCAGCGAAGAGACAATGTTATGATTACTAGAAGTGAAATTCTATTACTACGTTGAAGGAGATAGAAGCCATTCATCAGGAAAATGGATCACAATGTATGCGTGTTATTATGATTAATGTTTATTATCCTCACACATTTTTCACATCCTTACTCCTAAACTGTTCTGCTCTATTCAGTGAGCATCAATGAGAACTAGAGTGATTGATTCATTCTTATCAAAGGAATGTCATTAAAATATTTTCGTTTGTGGTTTTTGGAATTATTGTGAGTTAAACCTTTTCTAAGTTAAAGTTAGCCATATTCAATGATCATGGTGTAGAAAACTAACGGGCCGATTACAATTTGTCTACATTGCAGTTTCAGTCACGAAAAGAACTGCCCAAACCAACCAAAAATGTTCAAGTTCTCATCTCATCTGCTAACCTTTTGAATCCCTGAACAAATGACGCTGTCCAACATCCGTGAACAATCCTCGAACTTCCAGAACAGTGATGGCACATGGATATGTATTCCGAGGAGACCATAGGCATTACGAACATTTTGTTTCTCACTGCTTTTGTCGATATTTCAAAACGTTCGTTCTGCTCACGTCAATGACTATACCGACTTAGGTGGCTCAGATCATCAATTGATGTCACTGCAGTGCCACTGACCGGGAGGTTCGAGTTCCGACGGTGACAGGATTTTCGACTCTAGCTAGGTCGAATTCAGCCGCTGCGGTGAGAAGAATTCTAGCGGCCGGCTGCTCTTATCGGTAGTTTCCCGTGGTTTCTCCGATCGACACCAGGCGAATGCCGTAGTTTTTTGATTGATTTTTTCGTGTTTCCGGGCGCGTCAACTGCTGTGGTCATTAGTCCCGTTAGTGTAGTGCATGTTTTCTCGGGAGAATGCTGATCTTCCCCCACTGGATGGCGAGATCCGGCGCCAACTTACCGTCGTCTAGTGGGGTTTCCCCCTAATGAGGACTCTCCCATCAGCGGGGCACCGCCCCAGTCGAGACAAGCTCTAAGATCTTAATACATGAGCCACGGACCGCGCGCGATCTCTCCTTCCGCTTCCTTGTCCTATCCTCACCCCTTACTTACACTTACACTTACGTGCACTACACTACCACACATGCCGGAACCGGGAGCGGTAGCTCAGTGCATCAACTGATGTCACTGCAGCGCCTCTGACCGGAGGTCCTAGGTTCGAGTCCTGACGGCGGCAGGATTTTCGACCCTAGCTTTTCAGCTAGGTCGAATTCAGTCGCTGCCAGGAGGAGAATTCTGGCGGCCGACTGCTCTGATCGGTAGTTTTCCGTGGTTTCTCCGATCAACACCAGGCGAATGCCGGAGCAGTACCCTACGAAACTGGCCACGGACCGCGTACGATCTGTCCTTCGTCTTCCCTGTCCTATCCTCTCCCCTTACACACACACTTACACTAACATGCAGATATTCCGGGAGATCGGTCGGAAGCTTAGAGCTTGTTTCGGCTGGGGCGGTGCTCCGCTGATGGGAGAGTCCTGGTTAGGGGGAAACCCCACTAGCCGACGGTAGGTCGGCGCCGGATCTCGCCATTCAGCGGGGGAAGATCACCGCCATCTCCCGAGAAACAAACATGCAGTACACTAACGGGACTAATGACCAAAGCAGTTGACGCACCCGGAAACACGAAATAACCAAACCAAACCAAACTGCATGCCGGAAGATTAATCGGGAACTTAGAGCTTGTCCCAGAAGGGGCAGTGCCCGCTGAAGAAGACACCTGATATCGCAAGTCGATGAGAATCTCCGCATGCTGACGTGTAGGTCGGCGCTGGATCTCGCCATCCAACGAGGGAAGATCACCGCCACCTGCCGCGATAAAGCATACACAACACTTACGGGATTAATGTCCTTAAAAGTCGACGTGCATTAATCATTCACATTCAATCATGATACACTCACAGGGACGTCACTGTAAATGCAGATAGTGAATGAAGTAACGCGAGTGGGTCCGCGGCCAGAGCGACTATGCCTCCTAGGGGCGAGTCTACTCGCCCAGAGAACGGCGTCAGCCTCGTGAGAGGCCGGCGGTGAAGGGACCTCACGCGCTGTGTGACCTTCCTTTGCAATCTTCGTGGAGGCAAAGGGGCAATATACACGCCTTTTTTGCATTCGGCACACGCAACTGTTTAATTTAGTAACAACAATGTGGAAGAAGTAAACGCCGACCTGGATGGCCTAGGTGGCTAGAGCATGCGCCACCTCAGCGCCTCGCTCTGAAGTGTTGCAGGTTCGAGTCCCGCCGTGGGCGTGGTTGTTTGTCCCTTGTCTTTCATGTGTATGTGTGTGTTGTCACGGAAAACCTTGTGAGTCTGCTGTCCACAGACCGAGGAGCCCGCCAGCGTGTCAATGTCTTGTGTAAAGTTTAAAATGAGGGACATAGTGGCTACCCTGCGCGGATATTCGAAATCGGCATCCCCTGAAGATGGAAAAGCCCAAGAAGAAGGAAACTAGTGTTCCTACAGAATGGCACAGTCTTTCTCGTAGTAAAGTGTTATCATTTCCTTGGTGTGGCTTGTCCTATTCGTTTGCCAGCAGCTATCTATCGCCGCAAGAAATACATTTTTTTGCCTTTTTCTCAACGTTTTGCTTTCCTAATTGTAGAACCGAAATATTACTTCACGAATATTAAAGAAGAAAAAAACTACGTCCTGGATGGCATTGCTCATTGAAAAATTTACAGCCGTCTTTAAGAGAATGGCGTTTAAGCGTTAATGTAAATGCGAAGTTCGAAGCTCTTTTTCACAGGAATCTATTGATATTTCGAAAAACTTCATTTGAAGTCATCTAAAGCAATTTTACTTAAAAATGCAAATATGTATACAAATCGATGGAAATGTGCATATTAACGGCGTGAGACATATTAAAAAATTAATTTATGTAATTTTTGAAAAAACAAGAATACACCAACATGAACCTTACGTCATTTTAAACAGTGCAACTAGCACTATCCGTTGGAAAAGTTAAAATAAATTGGAACCATTTTTTTGAAAATGGCATTTGAGGGTTTCTGAAATTGCGGAATTTTGAGTTCATTTTCACAGAAAACTGTTGTTTTCCACAAATATTTTATAACATTATTTAAAGAACATGTACCATAAATACCATAATGTAACCAAATTTTCGGTAATGAACGTATTACCGACGTATGCGACGAGTCAAAAAACTTAAACTCTTGTAATTTTTGAAAACAAAAACAAAAAAGGAGAGGTTTTTGAGAAAATATTGTTTTTGTACTTTTTAAAATTGCAAATATTGCACACTATATTGCGCGAAAACTACTAAAATTTTTAAAAAATCTACGTGACTTTATTGAAAGAACTAATTACGAGCAATAAATTTTTTTTGAAAGAAAAATCTCTATCTTTAATTTTGTAGTTGCAGAAAGACGCCGGAAATAATTCAAACTTTTGTAATTTTTGTTACCGTGGCAGTCGGTAACTTAACTGTGGGTTAACGGTAAAAATCGGACCTATGCCATCTTTATTATTTTATTCTATTCTTAAGAAAATATCAATAAACAATTTGCAGTCGTTTTTGAGAAAATTTTGAAATGTCTGGGGGTCTTAATGTAAAGTACCCCCACATTTTAAAGACTGTTTTTCAAAATGTCAAAGCTTGAACTAGAGCCAAACGGACGGGGGTTTCTTCAATTTGGAAAAAATTCTGCGCACGGTTTAGGCGCTAAAAGTGTTTACAGACAGCTGGACGGACGGGTGGACGGACGGGCGGAAGAATGGGCGGGCGGACGGGCGAGCGGAAGGGTGGGCGGACGGACGGACGGTTTGAAAAAAACACTTTTTCGGTATCGGGGGTCCCAAAAACGTGTATTTCCAGTGATATCTCGAAATCGATTTTCCGCAGCATTACATAACTTTCTCTATACTACGTATGTTACTCCTGTATATACGTATGTATACGAGAAAGTAAAAAAAGAAAGAGTAGGTCAGTGATAGACACACACAGATATGGTGGATTTTGCACCACAGAGACTGTGTTGTAAAACGTGGTACATTACTGAGAAGGTTTTGGCTTCCTTAACCTTTCCATGAAAACCCGACACTCGCTCGGAGCCACCTCTGCTGGAAAACTGATACGTCGGAATTGAAGAGGGAGACTTCAGTCGCTGCGCTTCTGAAGAAATTAATCCTCCTGCTTGGCAGAATAAATTATGCTTGTGATGAGTGTCAGTTCACAGTGCCATTTTCCGCAGCTGTTTGAAGGTGTAGCATTTCTGAAGGTGATGAAATACGTACTTGCCACACCTGTGATACGTGGATGGTTCCCGTGAGTTCCATGAGTAATATTGATGAAAAGTACAGAAATTTTTCTCTGAAAGCTAAATGAAGAATTTTTAACTTACAAACACAAGGAAAAAAACATTCTCACCAATAGGAAGTGTTCCTGCTGCGTCGTTGCGTAAGAAGTGTCACTGCAGTTGTGACGATTGGACTGGGAACTCATTATGAAGTGAAATTATTAGAGGAGCGTTTGAGGAACGTTTACTCGTTTAACACTCTTTAAGGATATACCAGGTATCACTCTAAAAATGTTTACATATAAAATAATCCAAGAAATGATCTATGGTTTGCGAGGAAACTTTCGAGGACGTTAAGACTATTTTACTCAAAAGAAGCAAGTGTAAGCAATGCCACCCTCAATACAGCAGTGTAATGCGTGATGCATTGTCTCAATGACCTTATAGTTGTTTTTCAGATACAATTTAACCGAACAATTTTAACATTTAAGTATTTATTTACATGCAATTTATGCAGATTTAATTAAATAATTATTGCATAAACTACTTATATTAGTTTTTAAAAAGTATATTAAATCAATATTAAATGTACATACTTTAGTTTATTAAATGGAGTATTTTAAATAAATATACTTTTTCCGTCAGGATACTGGCGTACTCGCCGCCCCCAACATCGCAAACCGCAGCAGACACCGCTTTCGCAAGAATGGCTCTCGCTAGTGATCGACTGACTCCTTTGCTATTACCTGCTGTGTCTGCTGAAGGCATCAGTGACCATTACCGTGGCGGTCATACTGACAACGTTGTTGTCGCCGCTGCCCAGCCATCGCGTTTGCCGACCTTCTGAAAAGCGCATTGTTATTCTCAGGCAGCCAGCAATGCAAAGATCACAAGGACATTATTAATAAAAACTTTAAAAAAATCCTTTTAATCTTTCAAAATGAACCATTGTGCATGTGCCGCATACTAGGCCATTGTTGGAGGTAAATTTAATTTGGAATTCAAATAAATATTTAATTTAAAAAAAGGATTAAAGCGTGCACTTCTATTTACTTCAACATTTCATTAAAAATGAAGCCAGGTGATGAAACATACAGATAGGAAGGACGTGTTGTGGCAGTATGCTGATTTGTGGGAATAAATTATTTTTACAAAACAGTAACTTTTTGCAATGTTTCGCACGTCGCAATATTTACATTATGGCGTTTTTTAAATAAATTATTGAATTTTCAGTACAATGGCTTCTTGATTTCTGAAAAAGTTTTTCGAAAACTCAAACCATTTCTCTGAAATTGAGGGGGTGAAAATTTGAATGTAGGGCATTATTCTTCTGTAATAATCTAAACGTCATACTACAATTTACTACAAGGGACCGAAAAATTGAGAAAAGTGAAAAAAAGTCTTTTAAGACGCATATAGTTAGCAGCTGGGAAGATGTTGGGAGGAAAACCGAAAAGCTAGACCAGACTAGTACAAAGAAGTCTGTTTAATTCTGGAACATCCAGTTGCTTTCGCACATACGTCTCTATTATTTTTATCAATTCTGACCATATTATAGTAGTTTAGTAATTAGTTTATAATGTTAAGCTTTATTGCATGAGTACATGTTTTGAAAACGAGCGACGTTAGGAGCGAGTTTTCAAATTGGTACGAATGCAATAAAGCAACATTATAAACGAGTTGCATACGCTATTTTTTTGTATAACAGCATTATAAATTTACAAGAGAATCAAACTTAATTTCGCGAAACAACTTTCTTCTGACGTCTCGGGTGCTTGATATCCAACGCCCTCTGGAAATGAAATTCAAGATGGCATTGTTGACATCCGTGCGAGAAAACGGTGGTCGGCTGTTCCGTCTTCTTCTACCTCCCACGATTCTCTCGCTACTATTGGTTGAATGGTGATGACGTCATGTCGCGTTTAATAATGGCGATGACGTCATGTAGCGTGCAATAAAATACTGGATTATGCACGATTCGGGGTATCGAAAAGGGTCGTTTATAATGATGGTATACAAAAAATACTTTATAAACATTTATATTATTTAAGACATACATATTGACGTTACGGATGACGTTTCGTAACTGATGTTACGAAATCGTCCCGCTAGATCGTAAATCAAATCCTAAACATTTGCCGGTTTGAGCACTCAAAAGCATATGAAATTGTCTATACTTCATAAGTAGCTCTATCTCAAACTCCTTCCGGAAGTTTATGAACTAGGTGAATTTCTATAATAAAATAAATTTTTGGTTAACATTTTTATAGAAAAAAACATTTTAATCAATTTATTACTCTATTTATGAATTGAAAGGCAGCTTCAAGGTCAATTTTCAAACCAATTATTATGGCAAAGTTCATATCAGAAACAAATGAATAAAATAAATGCCATAAAATGATTATTTTCTTAATTTAAACACAAAATACTGTTTTTTTCGCTGCAATTACTTACCTTGTGGATATTTTAGCATCATTTTTTAAAATAATAATAATTTCTACATCCCAACATGTGGGAAAAATCTGAGTCGAATTATTAAGTCGTTAAATCTGAGTCGAATTATAAACTAAGGCCGGAAACCCCCTTTATCCGGGTAGAGCCTTTGTAGCCTATTTGCTAAAATAAATATTTTCCCGTCACTCTAGCTGAACTCACATCCATGCGATTTTGAAAATATTTTTTTAAAAATTGGGGGTATTTTATATAAAGGCTTCTCTGCATTTGGGAAATTCGCTACTCTGCAACTGCACATGATTTATTTCTTCCTCGTCGCATGACGTCAACTGTGTCGGAAACAGTGACGCACCAAGTATGAGAATTCAATCGGTAGATAGGCGGGGAAAATAGATAGGCGGGGAATAGGGAATTCAATCGGGATAGGAGGGGGAAAATAAACATTAGCATTTTTAGTGTATCTCGAGACTGTTACGAGATTGTTTTTGAATTTTTTTTAGTTTCTGTGCACGTAACAAAAGCACAGACACCTCTCAGAAGGCCGTAGAAAGAAGAAGTTAGTAACTTAGATGTGCTGTCTCTGCTAAAATAAAGTTTATAGTGCTTTTGTTGTGTTGACGCCCCAGAAAAAATTACTTTACGCATGCTCCTTGTATAAAAGATATTAACACAATGTATTTTCTTTACATGTGTTTCCAAACGGCCACTCCTTGCCATTGAGTGAGTTGTAAGACTTTTGCATCAAAATATATTTTTGTTTAAACAAATCATTGAATGTAACATTTATACGGTTATTACGAGGCAACAAATTCAGACTTCTTCATCGACTGATTATTGAATACAAGTACTAAGTGTGTCCATAGAAATTATCTTCCCAATACATCTTTTCCTGCTTCGAAGTTGCATTTTAAGAGATATTGAAGAGTTTTGCATCCTGAGTGGTTTATGGCCAGCGTCTTCTGCGACGTGTCTCGAGTAGCGAGTAAATTCAAGAGCGTGTCATGGAAACAAAAAGGTGGAGAGAATGGTTGCTCCACAACGCAGGGGAGGAAGTCTTCATTTGAGCAACTTGGGCGGCGCATGCGTTTAAGAGGAGGGCGCGACACGCCGCCCCGCTCCGCGCCGCGGGCACCGGGCGCGGGGAGGCGCCTCCAGGTGGCAGCGGGGACAAAGGGGCGGGGAGCGACGCGGCAGGGCGCGATGGCAGAGGGCAGTGGGACGGGGGTGCCGGGTCGGAAGCGAGGCGGGGCGACGCAGCCACAGCAGCGAGGCAGCGCGCGCGGGCCGCTCCGCTGCCCCGCCGCCGCCGCCCACGCCGCTCCGCCGCCTCCGCCGCGGCCTCTGTCGCCGCCCGCAGGACCGCTGCAGGTGAGTGCGCGCGGCGCCAGCTTCCGGCCGGTCGGCCGCGCCAGCGCGGGCGCGCGACGCCGCGTCGCCTCAGCGGGGCTCGCCGCGGGCGCCGGCCGCTTCGCTGGGCGGGGGGCGGGGCGGGGGGCGGGGCGGCGGCACTCGCGGCCGCGGGGCGCGAACCCGGGACAGGACAGCGTTCGCGGCGCGATGGGGATGGCTGTCCGAAAGTGCGTGAGGCGCTGTGTCGGCGTGCGTTGCGTGCCGGCGGGTGCGAGGGCGGGGCGGGTGGGGAGGTAGGGGGGCGGGGCGGGTGGGGGCGGGGGCGGATCCCCGGGCTGCGGCTGCGCTGCCCCGCGCCTCCCGCGATCGACCGCCGCCGCCTCCCCTTCCCGCCTTTCTGCGACGCGTTTGACGGCTCAAGTTGTTCCAGCGCGCGCTAAAACGCGCTTCCCGCTTTCTCGGAGGCGCGGGCGGTGAATATGGATCCGCGTGCAGCCCCTCCCCGCGCTGGCGAAATGCGCATCGGGAGGAATCAATCATTCACTGGCTGCTACATGCGTTGCGTCCTTGCGTTGCTACGTATCGAAATCCCTAAACAACATGTAGTTGCTCTTGAAATGACGCGTTTTTGGAATGTTTTTCCACAAAAGTCCACTAAATATGTCTCCAAAGTAATAATTGTCTACATTGTACTTAGAATTAAAATTCTGAATATGCACGTTAAACATGTGTTTGTTTATAATTTACAATTCAAACATTAACTACAATTCTTTTTTAATTTCATTTCAAAATATTAAAGAATCAAAGTATCTGCTAACGTACATCAAGCTCTTTTTGTTTAATGGGCTGAAACGTTTGGGAAGTACGTTATAATTTCAATAAATCACTGCCCAGCAAATTCAATAACAGAATGAGGAAGATGTATCGATTAGTAATTAATGGCGTTCTGAAGACATGCCCTTCTTCTCACGTAATCTATTCTTCAAGACGTTAATGTCGTCATTGTTCAAGTGCTGCTATGATGCGTTCAGTTTGAAGGGGGAGTTGTGGTACAATGTAATGCGATATACTTTTCTATATACATCAGATAGAACAAATCTGTTTTTATTAACCACAAATCCTTTCTACAGGGTTAATTGCAGTGCTAGTGATACACGCCATGCATTCACGCATTACCTTTGATTTAATCCTTTCATTCTTTTTTCTTAGACTATATTTTCTTGTCTAGCAAAATAATGAAGACTTTTTCTACGAGTTTCTTTTGTGTGTGTGGGTGTGGAGGGGGTCATGACCCCCTGTGACCCCTACAGAATCCGCTTTTTTTCTCATGTAGGTGTCGCTTCAGTGTTTACGCACTAGTGAAGCTAAAGCTGATGGCCAATTACCATTATTTGTCACTATGATCTTTCTCTACCTGCTCGTCTGGCGTGCAACCAGGTGTGAGGAATGGAAGTTAAGTTTACGTGATAACGGTGATTATGTGGTAACGTGAGCTTTTCTGATGAGAGAGGTATCGGAGGCCACCTAGTAACCATGTGACGATCGCGTTTGCCTTCCACTGCACATGATTCGAATGTCGGGAGGTCGGCTGTTTTTATCGAGTGCTTTGGAGGCGGCAGCGGCGTTGCAAGGAGCGCGCTCGCCCCGTCCTCAGTCCTCGCCCTCCCCGCGTCCTCCGCCGCCCCCGCCTGCACTGCGCCGCGCCGCACTGCGCCCGCGCCCGCCCCGCCCCGCCTTGCCCCGCCTCGCCCCGCCCCGCCCCCAAGTCCCAGCGCCTCGCCGCACTCGTATCCGCTCTTGCTCCGCTCCATCCCGCTTCGTTCCCGCTCTCAGCCTGGGCGTTCTATAACCTCACCCGCTCCCGCTCCTACCTCCTTCCTGTCCGTTCCCGCTCTGGATCCTCTCCGCCCCGCTACGCTCCGTCTCCCGCTCTCTCTCCAACCATGCCGCAGCCCCTCCAGCACCCGCTCCCGCAACATCCCGTCCGCTCCCGCTCTTGCTTGCTCCGCTCCGCTCCTGCCCCGTTTCTCTCCGCATCCGCTCTAGTTGCCGCTCCCGCCTTCTCCATTTCCGCTCTTGCTTGCTCCGTTCCCACCCCGTTTCTCTCCGCATCCGCTCTTGTTCCGCTCCTCTCGTTTCTCGCTCCCACTCTGCGTCCGTGTTGTTCCTCCGCATTCGCACTTGTTACTCGCGGCTCCGCTCCACTCCGTTCTACATGGACCTACTCCGAAACCCCCCCCCCCCCGCCCGCCCCCTCCCATGCCAATCCTCTCTGCTCGGCCCCGTCCTTCGCCGCTTCCGCGCCCCTTCCCCGCGTCCTCCCCGCCCCCTCCCCACTCCTCCTTCCTCCGCTCATGTCCTTGCGCCTTGGGCTGGCAGCTTTTCGTTTTTCCTCGCCTGCGAATCGGCAGTCTTCTTTTAGAACAGTCTGAACAATAAAGAAGGATGAAAATAACTTACACAATTGTGACATAAATAATTCAGTAATGATTGAGATTAAACAGATGAAAGTTGTGGGGAGTTAAAAATCGCATCCAATAATGTCATCAAAATATACCAAGGATGTTTTAACAATGTAATGGATCGATTGTGTGAAATATGTACAAGGGTTAAATTCATTTTGCATGTTACATTTTTTCGTTACTACTTTTATGTGCCATATCATATTCTTCAGATTTTATTTCTGTTTGACTTATTTATCCACACATATACTTTTATGTGAATACAATGTGATTTATCGGATTCTAATAAGTTCATTACTTAAAGCTAGAATAAAGTTCGGGTGAATGGAGAGAAATGAGAGATTCTGGAGAAAGAAAGGAATCGTAAATTGAATCTGCCCCGCCCCGCCTGCTCTTTCTCCGTGGATTGAACCACATGTCGAGGGGCGATGGACTTCGCCGCCGTGGATTTATGTTCTCGCGCTTTTCAACTCGCGCGCGTCAGGGTGAAAGACCTCGGGAGCCAATCGATGGCGCTCAAATGTGAAATGTTATGGAATGGACATGCTCGCGTCAAACAGGCGATTGCAATTCCCGGAAATGCCACGCGATTAATATCAGAGACTGATGTCGCATGTGCCCAAGTGAATTCATACCTCCTGTTTCTTGGGTTAAAATATCTTTGGAGTCCACAATAAATAACGTAGGACTTTTTTGTGTGAAGGCTTGCAAATAAATAGCTCAACAATTGAAATATGTATTTGGAGTAGCTCATTGTAAATCGGCAAGCTTATTTTGTGTTATTTACAAAACATTCCCTGCTTTGGTGGTATAAGCCCAATAGAGACAGCTGAAATGAAAGAAATTGGATCCATTCAAATGGTTTGTTGACGAGACAAAAAGTATATTTAAGTAATAAAGGAAGCAATCAAACGTTTTAATTATAATGTATTAGTTTGCAACCAATACATTTTTAATGTGAAACTTATGCCACATTCATTTCTATTATTATATTTGATGATGTGGATTAAAACCGAAGACTTACTGAATATGAACGTTTAATATAATAGTTTTTAATTTCATGAATTACAATTCATTTTAAACTTTTGATTCTATCTAACATGCTTCCAACTTTAAACAATATACACATACATTTTGCCTTAACATTGAATTAATGTTAACTTGAAAACCCAATTGCAATAATAAAATTTTCAATGAATCATATTGTAAATACTGAGACAAAGAATGTTTCTTGGTTTGATACTTAAACAAAGAATCTGTCGATTTTCGAGGCTTGAATTTTGTTGAACCTAAAGCAAACATCACATGCATGTATTTGCGTGATTATTTATACATAGTCTTCATTCTTTAACAAATTTACATTTATCAGTATTGAAGAGTTCTTTATATAAGAAAGACAAACAGAAATATAAAATA
The DNA here is from genome assembly GCA_964035755.1 of Teleogryllus oceanicus. NCBI lineage: Eukaryota > Metazoa > Arthropoda > Insecta > Orthoptera > Gryllidae > Teleogryllus > Teleogryllus oceanicus. Next base: position 22,882,953 of record CAXIVR010000011.1, on the reverse strand, counting down.
TTTATTATATGTAAATTAAGATTTAAAACCATCAGTGAATGAATAGCATACAGCATACAGCAAATAGATTTAGCCCCTTTTCATTGTCAATATATAGTTATTAGCATCAACCCATTATGAACGATGTGTTATCGAAGTCAATTTGACATGTTATGGAAGATACATTCGAATAATGTGATATTTTCTTCACTGCCTTGACAGTCACAGAATGGCGGTTTAATGTTTGCAATTGTAGAGCACGGCATTACGTAAAACGCATGTCCCAATTTAATTTTAATCTGTCGCGCTCCGCCACTGCATCGCGACGAGTGCGTAATCATCACAAATCCCAGCGCTCTGGTGGACAAGAGGCAAAAAGTTTCCACAAATGGCGCCCGAACTGGATCGAAGTTCGTTCACGGTCAATTCCACACGGCCGTAAAGAGAATAAACCAACATAATAAAGAGTAACAATTTATTTACTTAATTTTATTTTTACCTGCTCAGATTTATTAGCTTTTCAGGGTTCATTTAAACTTTACATAATTATTTACAATTACTATGTTAAGCACCTCACTGTAATAATATACCGCACAAAATTGATCATTTTATTTTCTCGGCCAACCGTCGTATGAAGAGAAAGTATTAAAATTGTGCGCCGTAAAACAGCGAATTTTCGACAGAAAAACTCGTATAAGTGAGCCGTTCGATAAAAAAAGTGGGTAAACCTTTTTTCCTGTTTATAATAAATTCCTTTCTGTAACACATTGTGTTGTCTGAATCCATATATTGTGGTTCATTGATACCGAGAAATCGATTGACGGCAAAACGTTTGCTTATCTGTCTGCTTTGGCCATTGCTATCGCCTAAACTGTTCGGTCGATTGATATACTGGGTAGATATTCTTGATTGGTATACCAAAATTGATATACTTCGACCGATATAACGGGATTCGAGATCCTGCGAGTTTGAAACGTATATTTTAATTTTTGGGGGTTCTTTACATGAAACGAGTATATTTAAAAAATGTTCTCAATAAAGGCTCCAATTTTTTTATTTAACTTCCTGGGATAGCACAAAGGATGCTTAAAAAATGGGACGGGTATCATTTTCGTTGAAATCTCTGATTTTTGGACAATCCCATACGTCCAATTTTTTCGGTGTCTTTCTACAATGACAACATTGAAGACAAAGGTTTTTATTTTATAAAATCTGTTATTTAAAGGCAGATCTTGAAATAAAAGAATTTCTTACGGGCCGAACTCAAGCAGTCAGAATAGGTGACAAACACTCATCGAAAGCTGATGTAACCTCTGGGTCCCCAGGGGTGTGTTAGGGCCATTGCTATTCTTAGCGTTTATTAATGATATTGCAACTGGAATAAAATCGAAAGTTAGACTTTTCGCTGATGATTGCATAATATATAGGAGTATTGGCGCGTCTTCGGATGAAAATGTTTTACAGAACGATCTTAACTGTTTATGGAACTGGGCGTGCAGAAATAAGATGGAATTAAATCCGGAAAAGAGTAAATTCATTTGTTTTACCAAATCTCGCTCGAATGTACACTCGAATTACAAGTTAGGAACTAACGATATACCGCGTGTAAAAACTGTAAGTACTTGGGTTTGGTCCTGCGTAGCGACTTGGTTGGTAGGATCATATTAACAATACGGTCAAAAATCATGGAGGCGCTGCACTTTGTAATGCGCATTCTAAAAACAGTAGTTCGAATGCCCGATCCTTGGCATATACTTCACTTGTTCGTCCTATTTTAGAGTACGGAGCGGCCTGCTGGGACCCGTACAGAAAAGGGCAAATCGAGGCGTTAGATAAAATTCAAAAACGGGCCGGGAAGTTTGTAAATCATGGACGCGTTGATGGACGAGATGAATGGGAACCCTTATCTAAGAGACGGAACGGCGCGTTTATGCGTAATGTACAAGACATACAAAGGGGACTCAGCATGGGCAGACATCAGTAAAGATTACAGAAATCTGATTATAAAAGTAGAGGAGACCATCCTGGAAAATACGATGTAGAAAGCAAAGAACTGATGTAGGCAAGTTCTCCTTTGTGAATCGTACTATAGTAGATTGGAACAAACTACCTGCAAAGGACTAGAGACTCTTCCTTCTAATGTAGTGAAATTTAAAATATACTTAATTCTATGTAGGTCATCATTAATAGCACTGGGACTTTTATCATTATTATTATTATTATTATTATTATTATTATTATTAGTTTCATTATTATAATCGTTAGTATTATTAATAATATAGTCATGTCTCTTATTCAGTGAAGTGAAGTGAAGTGTAGTGTGGTGGGGGCACGGGGGGGGAGGGGAGGGAGTGTAGTGCAGCGCAGTGAAATGAAGTGAAGTGAAGTGGAGTGAAGTGTTAGAAAAGCTATAAGTCAACATATAGATAACTCAAAATTAATTATAACTAGGATATTAATCTCTAATTCTAATTGTAATTATATTTGTAAATATTCGTAATAGTTTTGTAACTGTATATCTAATTGTAATAATGTTTGCCACCGAGCATTAGCTCAAAGCGAACTTTAATAAATCTATCTATCTATCTATCTAAGGTCACGTACAATTTTTTGAATGTATGAGACGATTTTGCATAATATTGCATGGATCATAGACAATTTTTGAACAATTCTTTTTTTCAGAAACGATTCCAAATCGTTTTTAAATGTTCTACTCATATGTATCAAAGAACGATAAAAAATGGCGCTTGCCTTATTTTCGACGAACTCTATATTTTTGCAACTTGAAAAAGTAAACTTCCAAAACTACAATTTGAAGACAGAGATTTTTGTCTTAAATGTTTCAAAAAATCATATATTTAAAAAGGTAATGTACAATTTTTTGATAAAAAACTAGTAGTTTTTGCGCAATTTCTTCTTGAAGTGAATGCAAAATACAAAAAAATTCTCAAAAACTGCTCCAATTTTTTAATTTTTTTTCCACGGAAGGGAAGCTTAAAAATGGCGAATGTATCATTTTCGTTAAACTCTCTAAATTTTCGAAAATTTCAAATTAATAAATAATACGGGAGAGAATGCGCAGATGTAGCAAGTTCTCATAGTTTCCTTTAGTTTTACATGCAAACAACATAAAAACATCGATGATGCAGAGAATAACAAAAAAATGTCGAATTATGCTATTTTAATGTACTGCAAAAGGCGCGTTCAGTTGCTGCCTAATACATGTCCTGTACAGCAGCGAATAATTAACGAGCTATCATATTTTTGTTAACAGTAATTGGAAGTAAATTATTCGTAACGAATGCATCATTGATTGCCTAAATAGGCTAAAAATGCTAGGTTTACACCAACTTACACCTGATTGTGCAGAGATTGTAGGCATTTTTCGAAAACGTCAGATTTTTATTTATTAATGAGTACTGGATATTGTTTCTTCGGTGTGGTGAGATAGCTCAGCGCAAGATTTGTTACCACTGTAACCATTCTGACCGGGAGATCCTGCAGTATGGGTCCTGCGTGGTCCACCATATCACACAAATGACTACAAGTCACAAGTTCTACAAGGAAGCGTTAGCCCCGGATTGGGCAATAAAGACTTTCGCTTTTATCCTCACCCCCCCCCGCTGACGCACAAGTAAGCAGACAGGCTGGTATCTGCATCCCACCAGAACGCAGTAGATAGTCACGGCAACATCCCCATACAATGCCTGAATTGGGTCACCCTGCCAGCTCAGAGCTCCTAGGTATCTAGGCTAGTAACAGAGTCAAAACAATGCGCTGCTCGCATATGCCGGGACAAGTCCCTCCTTTTTGCCCAGAGTATCGAGTCACTGCTACGACGAAGCCATCAGGGGGCCACCCGAACTAAGGTCCGGGCGGCTCGGAGCCCCCTTCCCGTCTCCTAACTGCGTCCATCTTGAGGCTAATGACGTGAGTTCCCCCCAAACCTAGGCTGCCTGACGGGGGGGGGGTTCGTTATTGTCGTCTGGACTTTTATATGTGGGATCCGGAGCATTCCGAAGAACGTCCTTCGCACAATCTGCCCAAAGGTCAAGCCGCCAGTGGCCCTACTGGTGGGTCACCGGTCGAACCCGGTAACACGGAGCTTAGCATCGCCTACTCACTGCCTCCATCTTGAAGCTAACGGCGTGAGTGTGGCCGTGAAAATCAGGATCCGGGAGGTTACCTACAACTCTTCACCAGAGATTGTGAGAGCTTACGCAGCCCAGCCATGACTCCCCCTCCTACGGAGAGATCCTACAGTTCGAGTCTTGAGAGTGGCGAATTTTTATACATTCATTAAAAAGCTGGATCGAATTCTCTCCTTATCTGAAGGAGAAATTTAGCAACCTGCGGCTTTGGTCGGTAGTTTCTCATGGGTTCTCCCATCAACACCAGGCGAATGCCGGTGCAGTACCCTAATCAACGGACCACAGACCGCGCGCGATCTTTCCTTCCTCTTCCTTGTCCTATCCTCGCCCCTTCCTTTACACACCTTACACTTACATGCACTACATTACCATACATCTCGGAAGACTATTCGGGAGCTTAGGTCTTGTCTCGTGTGTGTGTGTGGGGGGGTGATTTTAATCAGACCTCGTTAAATCATGTAAGACAACTCGTAGGTACACGCTGGATCTCACCATTCAGAGAGGAAGGATCACTGCCACCTCCAGAGAAATAACGTGCATAACACGTGCGGCACTACGGTCGACACAACGGCCTCAGTTATATCTGTTCATTACTTGTGTCGTTTAGTGGTCGAACGAGTAAAGGATCTTTCAATAGTTTTACAAAACACCCACATTCTCCCCTCGGGTAGCACAGGCAGTCATGTCCCTACTTTCATGCGCGCCCTAATCTGGTAAGTCGAAGCAGAAACTATGAATGATTGCACAGGCGCAAAGCCAAAGAATATGTTTGGATTTGTATAGCCTGGTCGCGATCAAATGCTTTCGACCGGGATCAGTTGTCCCGAAAGTTGCCGGAGTCGTTTCTGATCCAAAACCATGAATAATTCTCAACCACAAGCAAACGCTTCTGAGGATTTTGGTCGTGCACAGCAAAATGTGTGTATGGGGGCGGGATGATACTCAGCATTGAAATATTGTAATATATTTATATATACAAATATATGTAGTACTCCAAGAAGTCAGGCCATACTTTTGACTCAGGTCTTTTGTACTGTGACTTTGCCGAATATGCGCTCTAATTAGGAGATTATCGGATGATTCAATTTTGCCGGTCATTTATTCGGAGTTATTTCGTCTTCATGTCACAAGTGTGTCAATACATCCTGAAGATTATCTAACATTGGAAAATTCTCTTGCCCCAGCCGGATTTCAAACTTGACGATGAAACAGATATGTCATAGAAAGCAGAGGACCATAACTTCGAACAAAATCTGACCCCCATAAATTTCGGGTGGACTTTGCCGATATCCAGAGGTGGAATGCTTGTACTCTGGCCGTTAAGCAACGGGTCGCTGTATGCAAGGGGAAATAAAAAAAAACTTTATTAGAGAGACTACAAGGAAAATCATGCATTACCTTCAAATGCACTCCTAATTTCACCTTGCTTCTCAAACTCGAACTCGAACTACTACTTCTGAACTCGAACAAAACTGTTATTTAACATATTCATTAGTTGTCGGGTCTCTGCTGGGCAAGGGCTTCTTTGGTGACAAATAGAATTCATTATTCGTTATGCGAATTCAGAGCACACACTATTGGGCTGTATTCTGTTCTGACTTTCTATTATTTCTTCAGTTTTTCAGACCTCTCTTTTACTGTCTTCTCAACCTCTTTCGTCTTTTCCTCCTTTTACATTCTCCTTGTCTTTCTTTTTGCCATTTTGTTTCTTCTGTTTCTTCTTTTTTTTTTTCCTCTTTCTTTTTTTCATTTTTTTTTCTCCATTTCTCATTCAACATTTTTCGGGTCGCTGCAACACGGTGCATATAACGCCGATTCTTCAATAACATATAGGTGGTAACCTCAATAATTGTTGATTCTCCAATCTCTCAATCAACATTTTTCAATTTTTGGATACTAGTTAAAAATATCTTAATACAATTGTTGAGGTCTTTCTATGTTTCACATGCCCTAAAATGTTTAAAACCGGAACACAGCATTTATTATTTCTCTTTGACATGAGAGCGCAGTAGAGATCCGGAGTTAATAAAAATGTGAAGTCATTATAAGTGTTTTTGGTGTGTGAGTTTAGGTTTTAGGAGTTCAGCTTCTCTAAAAGAATAATAAAATTATTTTCAAAAAATGTTCATATTCTTTTAGTTGGATCTAAAAATTATAAAAATGTCTTATTGAGGAAACCAACAAATACTGAGATTACCAAACTTCTATTCTACAGGAAACCTGACACTGACTGTCAGTGATGATATTAATAATAATAATAATAATAATAATAATAATAATAATAATAATAATAATAATATAAATCTGTACAAGTCACAATATTTTCTGGGAGGCAATATACACAATTTTAAAGCAGTGTAACATTATAACTTATGAAATCACCTAAAATACTACTTTTATTTCTGTACTCCAAAAGGAACAGATTAAGTCTGAACATAGAACTTACAAAGATTCAGAAATGAAACAAATGTCTATAATTTCACATTAAGGTATGCAATTAACATGTGTGAAAGTGAAAATTTGTATATAAATGAAACAAGATCATTGATACAAATTATTTAACATCAAAAACTCGATTTAAACCAATATGAATTGAAACACGTAGAGGAAGGTTCGATATCAGTTTGCCATTTAAATAAGTCATTCCAATTACTCTCGTATATGATACATAGGATAACATGGAGGGTCATTTCTGATACACGAATAAATTTAACTGCATATTTAGTCTAGAAAGATATAGCGAAATTGTTTGAAGCGAAACCTATAACTTCATACTCTAGCTTCATAACTAACATAGGCCCAGTATTAAATTTCGCATAGTTTCTTGCCGCGCGCCCACTAGCCAATCAGAGTAGCCCGGTGCTGAATGAACGCACAGTTTGCTTATATGCCTCCCGGCCAGCCGCGATACCACCGACACGAGTTTTCAAGACACAGATTGTTAAGTGGGTCGTTTGCTGTAGATTGCATTAGATACTGCCTGATTGAGTCGTGTTTTTGCAACAAATACTTTACTTCGTAATATTTACGGAGTAAAATATTTCGTATAATTCTTCATCCAATAGTTAAATTCTCTTTCTTCCGACACATTCTTTGTTTAGTGTGTGAACGGCAAACATATCTACACTAGGTGATAACTCATAATATTATCAAGTTCCAATAGAAAGCCACTGAAAAAAAAATACATAGACTAGTACTGGGCAATAAAAGTATTCAAACAAGTATTCAAATTCTGCAACCAGAGCAATAGAAACAGAATATCATTCGTTTTTACATTTTACTAGTTATTGCATTACGCAGTTGTTCCACTAACATTTTTTCTTTTCATTTTTCACCAGATTATCAATGAATTTTGTTTGTCTCTTGTGAGACCAACTCCTCCATGTTTCAACGGTTATTTACGAAGTGTTATTTTGTACGAGCATTAAAAAATTCCAGCCGATCCACAAAACCCTTGTAATATCCATTCATTATTTCCATTTCTAATAAGTGGATATGCGATAAACTTCTCTTATTCAAAACTCAGTACCATACTTTGAGCTTAGTATTACCAACTGGACTTTTACGAAACTGTCAGGCGATTTCGTTATAATGATGGTTTACTGTACTGAATGTCATTCAGAATAGAATGCCAGTATCTTCACGTGCGTCACTAGCTATCCACGCCATAAGAACTAAATTACAAAAGGAAAATAGAAATGGTCTCATTTTACAGATAACGACTCAACAAGGATTTTCTATTTTGAGTTGTATTATTTCCTATGATCTTTTGAAGAATTGAATAAAAATGATCCATATCCCATTTCCCTTCTTCTGGTGCATAAACCCTATCACAACCACATATCCTCTATCATGTTTTAATTTAATAGTAATAATTCTTTCACTTACATACTGGCATTTTTTAATCTTTGATTCTCACTTTCTGTCCACAAAAATAGCAACTCCCTTTTGTCGCTCTTTGATTTTGAGGTTCTCAACTATAAGACATGGCATAGTTACTCACATTTTGACCATGTTAATCTTTTTTTGGTTTCTGTAATAACATCTACATTTCTATATTTTCCAAAATTTTACCTAGTTCTAACTATTAGTAATTTTCCATTCATTTAAATAGTCCGATATGTATTTGCAAAGTATTTGTCAACGTTGAGGTAATTCCGATGCTTTTTTAGAGACTACAAGTAACTGAAGTTTTTTTGTGGGTGGGTTATTAGTTCTCTCGCACAGCTTCCATCCGGAGGAAGGGGATGCGATTTTGGACTTCCCTTGTCCTGGGAGGATTGTCTTCTCTGCGGCTTCGGGGATTCTCTTCCCCATTTCTCTCTTGAGGGCTTTTTAGGCGTTCAAGGCGAGAGATCCAACTTTCCACATCCCGCTTATTTGCCCTCCAAACAGGAGGCCATTGGCAGGCAGAGGGGGCCACTTATCCCGGCACTCCTCCGGCCTCCGGAGCCCAGTTAGTCACCGACCGGTGTCCGTCCCCGACCGCGTGGAGGTGAGGTTGGAATTTCCCTTTCATTACGAAAGAGCCCTCCAAGGTTTCTTCTTCTTTGACAGCTCTTTCCCTCCAGGAGTTCTAGGAGACATTGAAAGAGCAGTTTTAACCAGGATTGATAAATAAGTAAATCAAAATAATATTCTTCCTAGTAGTCAATTTGGTTTCAGACATAACCATTCTACTACTCATCAATTGTTACGTTTAACAGACTATATTGCCACCAATTTCCAAAAATTACGTCGTACTCTTGCTATATTTCTAGATGTAAAAAGATCATTTGATAAAATCTGGCATGATAGATTACTTTTTAAATTGAGAAATATTAGTTTCCCAAATTACTTACAAAATATAATAAAATCTTTTTTAGTTAATCGAAGATTCAGAGTTCAAATAAATAACACTCTCTCAACTGATATAAATTAATTAATGCACATGCATCCTCTTTTCTTTTTTAAGAATTAATAAACAATTTTATTCTCCTTATAATCCTGGGACACATTTCGCTTAATATTTATACGCATCATCAAATGTAAACAAATAATAATCAATATATTTATCTAAAAAAAATAAGACAAAAAACTATTCTATTACCAAAATGGAGTCTTGGAGTAACTCAAAATTGTATCATAAACTGACTTCGTATTTACTATCTTTATTATAAAGTTTCATCTTCAGCAAACATTTGTAATTTTCTTGACGATTTTTTATCGATTTATACATCAGTCTCTGGTGAAGTGGATTAATTCAAAACTCATTAGAATTGTAATTTGTTTCTTCTGTCAAAATCTCTTTCTTTGAATCTTTAGTCTCTACGGGATTTCCTCTAGATCTGGAAACTAATTAGGTACATATCAAATACTATTAGATATTGCTGATTTTTTAAAAAAAGAACAATTAATTTTTTAGATTTTATTGCCATTCCCTGGACGTTTTGACTAATTATTGTTTTCTAGAGACCTTCATGCGTAATAAGAAAATAATGTGGACTACAAATGAGTCACAAGTTTCGCGAAATATTAGATAGGATTAATTGCACTTCAGAGGGGAGGTAATATAATTTTCGTATTTCCATAGAAATTATCTGTTACGGGGCGTTTGCAAAATTGATCCTATCTTAATTCGATACAGCAATTTTGATATTCAAACATTTTATTCATCATTTGCCGGGCCACGTTTTTTTCAAAGAAGTCTTTGGCCAAAGGTGACATGTAAAATATCTTTCATTTGTAGTTTGTTCGAAGAATGCGAAATTTAGAATTGCCTGTTATGCTTCAAAATGTTAAGGAATGTGTTTTCGTAGCTTGTGCGGTTATTGTACTACAGAGCTTTTGCGCAGTCAACCGGTTTTCAGTAAATTGCTGATGGCAATTCGATAACCGTGACCTCGACTAGTATATTTTGGGAAATACTAGAAACATTTGAACAATATTTACGTGTCAGAGTATAATATTCAAGCCCAATGAATTCCAGCTGAAAAAAGGTTCAATTGAAGTAGTAGCCCGAAGATAATTTTACATATATACGTATTCCCATTGTAAACCCTCGCACAAGAAAGTGACTATTGGTAGGCAGTTTTCCTCCAGGCGATTTCAGTACATTCGTTTTCCCACAGCTGAATTTAGCTCATGAATAGGAATCTAGATCGTTTCGCATTAGTCAGCTAGTATATATAGCATTCGTTTATATGCCTAGTATGTACGTTTCGTATACTACATACAATGCTTTAGTTTGCCTAGCACTACCACTGCGACACAGCACACCCGCTAGATAAGGTGCAGTCATCAATGCACAAGCCGAGATTCAAATCGTTTAGCTGCACGCACATAGGAATACTCATAGACGTGCGCTTTTAATTACACTCAACATATTGGGATAATAAGGTATGATTAGAACAGAATTCGATGGTCTACTCTGGACGTGGATTGCATAGCTTAAAATTTATCACTTGTCATGAAAAATGAGCTTCCAAGATTACCCACTGATTTTGACTCACATTCTCCGCTAGGCACCGTCAACTCTACGATCTCATATATTTTTCTACCACTTACATCGTTCCCTGCCAAACGAGTTAGGGAATGGTCAGAAAATGTAATTTTGATAAAAATTTACTTAGGGTTGTTTTAACATTTCACAAGCGTGACACATCCAGAATATCTCTCTAGATATCCAACGTCTTCAGCAGGGTTTAAAACCTGCTTCATATTTGGAATTTGGAAGATGACATGTCTGATCTCAAAAGCACTTTATTTATCAAATATTTTTCATCAACAATGAACTGTTACAATTTCTAAAAAATGTCTGTGTATTCTCATCTCTCTCTCTCTCTCTCTCTCTCTCTCTCTCTCTCTCTCTCTCTCTCTCTCTCTCTCCTCCCTCTCTCTCTCCCTCTATCTATCAATCTATCTATCATCTATCTATCTATCTATCTATCTCTATTTCTATGTATCTATCTCTTTCTCATCTCTCTTCTCATCTCTTTCTCATCTCTATCATCTCTCTAATCTCTATCATCTCCTCATATCTCTCTCTCTCTCTCTCTCTCTCTCTCTCTCTCTCTCTTCAATCTCTCTTCTCCATCAATCCTCATCAATCTCTCCATCAATCAATCTCTCCATCAATCAATCTCTCCATCAATCAATCTCCCATCAATCAATCTCTCTATCAATCAATCTCTCTATCAATCAATCTCTCTATCTATCTATCTCTCTATCTCCCTATCTATCTATCTATCTATCTCTCTATCTATCTATCTATCTATCTCTCTCTATCTATCTATCTATCTCTATATCTATCTATCTATCTATCTATCTATCTACAAGTTTACAAAAATACAAATTTTCTATCGAGGATGTCTCTATCTACTGTGTCTAAAACAGCTTAAAAACAGTGTTAAAAGATAAATAGCGTCACAATAATCCCATTGTGGTGAGAGACGATAATGCGGAAATGACGTGGAAGTTCCATTAGGGGGAATAGAGTATCTGAAAGATGAGACTGTTTTGCACTTTCAGACTGTTGTGGACTCTGATGCCGGCCATATTGAGCACACTTTGTAGTCTGCCTTCACGCCTCCAGAAACCATTAATTTTATCTGATGTACCAACAAATTCAAAGGGCATGAATTGAATTGATTTTTCATTATTGCTCTTCCCCATACACTCGATAATGTTTACGTTACGCTTAATATGCAAGCAATCATTCATTTTCAAAACGTTGACAGTTAAGTAAAATTAAAATCATCCGTACTTTATCTCTTCCTCTTAGGGCCTTTTTCAGAAGCCTTTTTCACAGTCGCTGTATATACTTCAACGGAGTGTCCTATGAAAAGCACACTAGGCTACAAAATCTTTGCGTGATCTCCGGATCTGGGGTGAACAGAAGGAAAGTCACTCAGGGAAGCAAAAACCTCACACAGTATACACGGAAAGTACACTCAACCATGGCAACATGTGAGGCAGTCGCTTGGTATTAATAGCCTGGTACCACCTCGAGCCTTCACGTTGGTTGTCCTCTGATTAGGCGTTTTCTAAATTAATGAAGCAGTACAGCCTTTCGCGGCCAGTGGCGGTATGATTGATGTTTTGCCGGGCCAGTGAGCCGGGCGCTAACGGGCATTCTCTCTCCAAAGGCTTCGTCCACGGCTGTGGAGGGCATCGTCAGTGACAGTGAGGTCCAGGGCAAAGCGAACGGGTTCGCGGCTCTGTGATCGCTGGCAACCCCGCAGGTATCCCATTGATGAGAATAGTTTCGTAACATCGTATTTGATACACCACTGGGGAAAACGTTGCCTTTTTAGCCGTCTTTGACGGGGCGTGACTATGCTAAGAATACATAAAATAGCACCGTGTAAGGAGTACACCACGAGTTATGTTGACCATGTTACTTGGATGTACTGAAGATGAGGTAAAATACTTCATCATCAGTACGTGTCTGCTGCTGTAACTGACAAATTGTTTGTTAATAAATTTGTTTGTGGAAGATTATTTATTTTCCTCCAGTTATATTACAATATGCTTAAGTCGTTACCCTTGCAAGCCATATTTGCAAGGCCACTCCATGTGAAATTTATAGACAAACCTAGTTCATAGCTGACTTCTTCGTAATTCTCGAATTTTTCATGCCTCTCATTGAACCACACCTCAAATTTATCAAAGGTAATATCACGAGTGCTTTGGAAATTGTCGACAAATCCACGATTCACGAAGTGAGGAGTTTTCAAAGCACGAGTGGTATTTAATAGGACAATTCCACGAACGAAATTACATCAGAATTATAAAATGACGACAAATATTGAAAATAACTGAAAGCGTGGTAAAATCATAGAGTATGTTATAGTGCATACGCGATTTATTGCACGTCAACAGAGCGGTCGATACATATCGCTTCGTAACATAGTTGAGTTCAGCTTATTATTGGCCAGTAGAAAGAAGCGGCAAGAAAAATCGGATAGAAAAAGCGAGAAATTTTTTGAGATACATCGCCCTGATTGGGGCGTTTTATATGTATACTTACACACTATTGATTTTGATATCACGAGTGGAATATTCGCAATAACACAGAGACCCAACAATGGCAACGTCACGTTGCCAGCTGCGCATCTCTGTCTTTTGTGCCGCGCGTCTCCTCGATTTCACGCCATGCGCTAAATAAAACAACGTACGTCTACGGAGGCATTTCCACCCGAATAAGATCCCCCAGTGATTCCCGTGCTGGTGCGTCTCCTGCCCCAGAAACCGCGATCGCTCCCCTCGCGGGGCGGCGCGGGGAAGCGCTCCAGTTTGAAAAACTCGGGCTGTAATGCCATCAAGAGCATTACGAAATCTCTGGGGAGGGGCCGGCGCCGCGCGCCCTTCCGCAGCACTTCTCGGAGGCTGGGCCTCCGGCGGGCGGGCGGGGCGGGGCGGGAGGGCGGGGCGGGAGGGGCGGGGCGGGGTGGGGAGGGAGGGCGGCGCGGGGCAAGGCGGGGCTGGCGGTGCAGGGTGGGGCGGCGCGGGGCAAGGCGGGGCTGGCGGTGCAGGGTGGGCGGCGCGGGGCGAGGCGGTGCGAGGCGGGGCGGGCGGGCGGGCGGCGCGGGGCGGGGCGAGGCGGGAGGGGCGGGCGGGGCGGGAAGGGCGGGGCGAGGCGGGGCGAGGCGGGGCGGGGCGGGGCGGGCGGGCGGACACAGGATGCGCGTATTGATTCGGGCGCGCGTGTTCCAGGGCGCCGCCGCCGCCTCCGCCAGCCCAGCAGGCGCAGCAGCCGAGAGCCATGCAGCAGCCGCGACGCCGCTGGGGCCGACGAGCGATCTGAGCCGGAGGGACGCTCCACGATCATGCTCCTAGCGTGGCGCACGCGCCACGCCCCCCGAATCCTCGTCCACGCCCTGTCCATGAGGCGCGCCTTGATGGTGCTGATCACCAGGCGGAGAGCAACGCTCCTCGTGGGGGGCCCCAAACCTACGTTCGCTCCCCAGGGCACCGCACGCTCCTGTTCAGAACGCAACATGATTCACGATCACGCTCTTGAACTCGCCGTTCACGTCCTTAATGGCGCTGCTTACCAGGCGCAACGACACGCTCCTCATCGAGGGGGCGTGATCCCTGCAGGAGCACGCTTCTGGTCAGGGCGCATCGTGTTTCTCACCTGGGGCACGCGCCATGCCCCGCGAATTGTTCATGTCCCTGTCCGTGAGAATGCGCTTTGACGGTGCTCATCACCAGGAGGAGCGCCACGCTACTCACCGAGGGGGCGTGTCCGCTTTAAGATCACGCTCCTGGTCAGGACGCATCACGCTGCACGATCACGCTCCCGACCAGGCGGACGCACCTTGCTCAACGAACACGTTCTGTCTCGAGGCGACGTCGCTTCTGCACTTTTCACAGGTCTGGCTGGTCAGTTTCTAGGTCTCTTCAATGTTGTTTCAATAACAACGTTGTAAATCATAAAAGAGAATTTTCCAACAATGATCTCGCATTATTGTCTAAGTTGGTGCCTTGGCGACTAAATGTGCGCACCTCTCTCATGAACTGGTACAGTACCTTCCATCCCAAGGCTTGCATCTCTTCATTAATGATGTGATAACTACATATGTGCTGTCATAAAGGAGGATCAGGTAATGAGCATCAAATAATGTCTCTAGTGTCTCCGTGTAATGTTGCATGCTCAGGCTGACTCAGTCTTGAAAGGTTCCAACATTTTCTTCCTTCCGACAAGCTACATCTACAGCGAGGATTTTATTACGGGCCTGTCAACTGTGTCGGTCAGTTGTTCCGTACGTGAAAGCTCGGTAGATGTCGCTGTTCCTTCCTACCCGGAACGTGAGAAAGATGACAAACTTGACGGCTTGAGCGGTTTTCCTTTCCGGGTATCTCTTCCAGCGAGGGACCGCCCTAGTCGGCACAATCTAATCTCCCGAATGGTTTCCTGACAGGTTTTGTATTGTTGAGACTGTGTGGAGAGAGGAGGAGACAAGGATAAGGAAATGTGCAGGCTCTCGGCTGTCCGGGTGACGTCACGTCAAGGACAGTGATGCCAACGTTTTGACCATCATATCGTAGTCTTCTTCAGGGCTTGAGTACGTCAGGATGGTGGGCGCTCAGTTTTATACGCTGCATGCTGGTAAAGAGACCGGAATTTAGTTGGGTGTTTAGCCGGCCAATCAGGCGTGGCGTGAGGATGGGGTGAGATCGAACGGCATGGCCCGGTTCGAGATCGGACGGCACGGAACAATCTGGTTTGGGGGGGGGGATGGCGCGGACCGCAATCGAACGGAAAAGAACAGTCCTAAGGAGCGGGTCTCCCGGGTCTCCGTTTTCCACAACACTGATTATCAAGCATCAAGGAGTCGCAACCTCACGTTGCCTGATTGGCCTGATAAACAGCCAACCAAATCTCGGTCCCTACACAGGTACACAGTGTATAAACCCGAGCGCTCACCTCCCTGGCGCGCTCAAGCCCTGAAGAAGACTATGATATGATGGTCGAAACGTTGGCATCACTGCCCACGACGCGGCGTCATCCGTAAAGCCAAGCGTCTTCACATGATTGTATGCGGAAGCGTACGATTGCATTTAACGATAAGGAAAGAACGCTCGAGGCCCCGACCCTTTGTTACAGTGCTATTCTGGTAAGTCTCATTTTGATAGAAGAAACCATATAAAACTAGCGATGGCATATAAAACCATATAAAACTATCTGGCAGCTATAATTCTTCTCATGCAGTTGTTCAGTTAGCTATTTGACTCAGCTATGTAGCTAGAGTTGAAAATCCATGAGTCGGGGCGCGAATTCTAGAACCACTCTGTCAGCAATGCAGCAGAGATAACGAGTTTTTATTGAATTATAGCTGTTTATTACTCTTCCTACATATTACAGTCGTGAAAATAATTTGGATCGCTGCAACTTTGCAAGGCGACCTCGGTCATGCATTTATTGTATCTCTTCACGTATGTGAACATTTTCTTCATGGGACCAGTTAGTTCTCAACAAGTATCAAAGCAGTATCAAAGAATACAGAATAGCCCGTGCTGTAGTGATTAGACTACTCACCCGTCACCACTGTGCCTCAGATTCAATTACCGACCGATCCATGTACAATGTATGGCCAACAAAACCGGTCTACTGTAGGGTTTCTCGAAGTTCTCCTGATTTGTTTGTTTCAAAATCTACCATCACTTTACTTCAATAATAATAATAATAATAATAATAATAATAATAATAACAACAACAACTTAAAGCATATTAATTTATGTGGGAACTCTACATTCACAATTACGAGACACTTATTATGGATTTGAGAGACTTTTTGACTGAGAGTATTGTAATTAGTCGCATGCAGTGAGCGCAGAATAAAGAAGAAAGAAAAGCATTACTGTCATTGTCTCTCAGGACCGCGTAGAAAGAGTGCTTCTCTTGGGCGTAGGCTGTAGCACGTTTTAGGGGTCTCGCCATCTCGTCCGAAGTCGACCAGAATCTCTCCAAAGTTACGCCGATAAAAGCCTTACTACAGTCGTAAAAGAGGATTGCGGATCGAACACTGCGCTCCAGCCGGGGGTCTTGCTGGGCACTGAAATGGCGGCGACAAAGATCACACGATAAACGCATCTTCGAGAAGCGAGCAAGTTTCACGTCGCGAACTGGTACTTTGATTTACTATTTTGGAACATTATTTCAAGTGAAGTTTTAATATCAATTACGATTTAAGGTACCTCTGATCCTAACGGCATTTTGTAACTCTTTCCATTGACCAATCTCCACTACGTTCTGATATATATATATATATATATATATATATATATATATATATATATATATATCTTAGATTTTAGTGGTGAGACTCGGGAAGCCACTAGAAATAACACTACAGATGGGGATCTTTATTCCATGTTTCCATAGATTCCACGTGAATATTAGAGTAGTAATCTAACCTAAGGATCTGTACACGTTCCTTCCTCCTGTTAATCCCTCCCCATGTGCTTGTATCCGTTATATTTACATCCAAGCACCGCACAACGTGCTTGACCATCAGCCTGGCTAGCCGTGACTAGCCACTACACTGTGACTTTCCGACAATCGACGAGCATTATACCTAATGATACACCATAGATCCAAGATGATGTAACATCAGAAGCAAGAATAAGCTTTTAATCAGTAATAGTTTAATAAACAAAACAAGTTAGAGATATTATATTAAATTTATCAAACATTAAATTTACAGTTGACTCGGAATATTCTAAGAGCGTTTTGCTTTTTCCCCCCTGTTTTTCTGAAGTACACACGAAATGGAGGCTTTTAACACGTCAGCAAATTGCTGCAAACTAACTACCATTCTATGAAAGCGGAAGAAAAACATTCTTGGGAGCACATACAAGGGCCTTAGAGGAAGTAACTATAACATAATTTCCTGCATCCTCACGTTTGTATTGTAAAGATTGAGCCAACTAGAGCAAGACAGAGAAAGGCATCTTCGCGCATGTTATTACTTACGGTTTAAGAATATGCTGCTGAAAGTTTTCCCAAAAAAGACGTGTCCGTAAATAATAAAATATTAAAAAACAGACTGAGTTACTACCAAATCATGACAGAATTTGATGTTTTTGGAGCGACATCTTTCAATACAATTTGGCAGTTTTCGCGATCCGCAATTCGGTAGTTTGAGTGAGTTCGTCATAGAATTTAAATTTGGAAATACAGCCGCACAAGGCAGGCTTCCGTGAATTAATTGTCCATTGATTCACATTTTTAGACGACATTGATGGAAAGATAAGGAGGTTTTATTTAACCTTCATAATTATTACAATGTCTCTATGGACATAAAATGGTCCATTTAACTATAGCCGGGAAGAGTATATTGTATTCTACTGTGCATTGTACAATGGAAGAATGTGAAAAATGAGGATTTTAAGAGGGACATCACATAGTGACACTGTCGTTACGTTTAGGTTATTGAATGTATTTCACTTATCGCACACAGTGAGACAATTCTCTTTTTTTTAAAATAATTAATTTTGAACACATTTGCCGTTGTGTTTTTTTAATTTAATTTTATTCTTTTAAAATTTTATAGATTTTATAAAGTATTAAAATGAAAACTCATTTTGATATAATCAAGGCAAGCTTATGTTAAATTATTTTTACTTATCTATATGATGTGCTGTAAATACTGTAACCGTTGAGATTTATTCATTTTTTTTTTGAGAAGTAATAAATGACTACTCTTTAGGGTTATCGAAATAATTGCTGGTATGCATCACAGGCGCTTCGTTTGGATCGTTTTGGCCTTTTTTCTGGCTGAAGCGTTAGAACGGAGAAATTTCAATATTATAATATTACTTAATCGTTTCCAATAATGCGAGAAAGTATGTGCTGTTGTGACACCACTCGTTTCCCATAGACACCGCTCAATAATCGTCCAATGAGGCGACTAGCGCAACCAAACAGCGTCACGAAAGCCCCTCACACAGCGATGGAGATGGTACGACTTGTTGCGACATGCCACACACGAGTGTATCCAGACTTCTATGTTCATTTTCGACATCACGAACAGACTGCGTGAGACTCATCCAGGTGGTTGACCTGGGCGGCTTTCTGCTTCCTCGCAAACTTTATGAACATGCACTAACACATAGTAATTTAATTATAATAAATTACATTATTATTATTAATATTATTATTATTTTTAATAATAATAATAATAATAATAATAATAATAATAAAAATAATAATAATAATAGTAATAACGACAATAATGTGAAATGACAACAAACAGAAAAAACTGTGACGCTACTCTTCAGACACAAACATTGAGTAATTTCAGCAATTTTCGTATGAATTACTGAGAAATTACAAAAATCACGATACTAATAAAATTTCTTAACCCACAGGATTTACAAGTAGTTATTTGTAGCTGAATATGTGCATTCTAGTTGACTATTTGGCCGTTATTTTTAAACAATGTGTTTATGTATGTTATCATGAAATTATGTATGCAAAGTTGAAATTCTTTTTTACTTTCTCCCAAAATCTTCATGTAAATGCCCACCAAAAAAATTGGAAAGCTGGGAAAATTATTCAGTATTCCGTGCCAAGAAGAGAAATAATAACCTAGGGTTATTGTTGATTAAATGGGCAAAACCTGTATTTTTCATATTTCGAGAAATATGTCTATAACTGTCTTATATTTCATAACTTAAACTTCAAATTTAGTACAAGGTGTTTTGAAAACAGCTGCGCATCTTGTACCGCCAACTTCAAATTGAATTTTTTTAAATTTATATAGAGTTACTTTCTATAAATATACTACAAGCTTAACTTTACACTAATATAATATTACGATTTCTGTCAATATTTGAGTAAACTTCTCCCTATCGAGCGGAACAAATAATATTCCTCACATAATATCATTTATCTTCAAAGTTTTCTTCTTTGTTATTTTTATAGCAGTTTGATTTAACCCATGAAAGTTGACACAACTGGAAAGAACGACAAAATAGCTCATGTCGCTACCGGTATCTTAGATTGCGTTAATTCCCCAATCAGGTTTATGAGCTTCATCCCCCCCCCAAGAAATTAAGATGTGAAATAATTATGAGGTAAATCAAAAATAGTACTGCACGCGTGACGTACACGATATATTGTACTTGTTAGCTATTTATTACCTTATAATTAACTACGTATTAGGGACTTATTGCCTATTATAGTCTACCTATTAGATACACATTTCTTAGGCCAACTTACCTAGTACCTAGTTATTATACTCTATAAGGCCAACCAAGGGAACTTGTACCACAATCTGATTTAAGCACTTGCATATACCCTAGTTATAACCTTACATTAATTAATATGGAGTGCCAAGAGAATGAACAGAAGACGTGTGTATCTTTTTGTGTATACAAGCAGATGCAAAAACAAATATCAGTATTGCGTCGGGCAGTTACTTAGTAAAGTACTGTGTCTGCCGTGACATCACACCTCCTTTCACGAAACCCATTCACATCCTCAAGAAAAAACCCTATTATTTTAAAAAAAACTTTCTTTCTCAAGTTTTGTGTAGCTTTCTCGTTCATTATCCATCACTCCCCGTTGGAGCGAGTCCACAGAGTTCACTCGATCTTATTCACGAAGCGGGGCCAACACAACGCGGACGGAATAACAGCCGCCAGTTGTCCATTCCCACAGACGCCAAAATTAGCATTCAATCATGAACAGGGGTTAGAACTTAAGAAAAGGAAAGGTACTGTCATTACAACGTATTACATTCTTACTAATGTAAGACAAAGGCGTTTTCTCATTTGCTTAGTCTGCAAAGAAATTATAATATATTTAATTTCCCCTAAAATAGTTATATATAAACTTTCATGAATGTACAGCGGCTAAAACAGCCAATAGTTTAGACTACTCCAGTTATTCTTCAATGATTGATATGGATCATATAAATCTCACATTAAAATATTCGTGTGTGCAATTATAGTAATGAAGATTATGGTTCAAAGATGCATTAATGAAGATCAACGCTGCATTAATGTGGCAAGAATTCTCGTGCAGATGACATAATTTTTGTCATTCTGTTTTGTTATCTATCCAAATCTATCAAATATCTATCTTTCTATACCCTGTGTTCAATGAGCGACAGTTAAAAATAAATATTGCATACACTATAACTGACAAGAAGTGTCTTGAATGTATTTGTATTAATTCAATTCATGAAGGTTCCTTAAAAGCTTTAATTTCCTATTGCCCGCTATACTTATTGTCAAATAACTTTGTACATGAGTACAAATCACTCTTTGTAGATTGTTTGATTTTTTTAATCATTTTTAATCAGTGACTGATGCAAACATTTTAGGAGCGGACAGAAGCAAAAGAACGAAAAATGTAATCTTTCATTCGTTCACATAAGCGGGGCAAGTTATAATAACCTTACACAACAAACAGACCTCAAAATGTAGACTTCAACCGCCGTAGTCAATGAAGTGTTGGCTGTCGCTACGTCCTAGGTACAGTTGCCAATGTTTTGCAATGAATCGCATCGCATTAGCCCTGAAGAAGGTCGCAGTTTGACGACCGAAACGTTGGCAAATCGCCCTATGTCGAGGCGTATCCCTAACGGCAAAGACTCTTACACACAATCCACACTAAATGAGATGTAGATACGCATAAGCACAAGCGTAATGTATCACAGAAAGGAACGATGCGCAAGTCCCAGATGAAAAACACAACTCTTCTATTTGCCGCGTGGTATGCGAGGGTCGCGTGCCGACGGGGCGAGAGCATATGCACGAGAGGGGCTAGGAACGGGGGCGAGGCGCAAAACATGGAAGGTAGTACCAGTGTTAAGACTCCCCCACAAAAAAAAACTCCACAAAAAACGGAGATGAGCAAATACATACGACGAACAACAGAACGAAACGACGAATGCCGACGGCCTCTGTCGTGCCTTGGCGCAGGCACGAAGACAACAAGAAGCCGTGGAGCGTGCGTTGCGCGCGCCAAGTGGGCGGGGCAAGGGAGCGGCGAGGCGCAGAGCCCCCTGCTAGATTGGTTTGTTTTTTCGTGTTTCCGGGCGCGTCAACGGCTTTGGTCATTAGTCCCGTTAGTGTAATGTATTTTTTTCTCGGGAGATGGCGGTGATCTTCCCCCGCTGGATGACGAGATCCGGCGCCGACCTACCGTCGGCTAGTGGGTTTCCCGAACCAGGACTCTCCACCAGCGGGGCACCGACCCAGCCGGACAAGCTCTAAGCTCCCGACCGGTCTCCCAGAATATGTGATAGTGTAGTGCATGTTAGTGTAAGTGTGTGTGTAAGGGGAGAGGATAGGACAAGGAAGAGGAAGGACAGATCGCGCACAGTCCGTGGCCCGTTTGGTAGGGTACTGCTCCGGCATTCGCCTGGTATTGATCGGTGAAACCACGGAAAACTACCGATCACAGCAGCCGGCCTCTAGAATTCTCCTCCAGACAGCGACTGAATTCGACCTAGCTGAAAAGCTAGTGTCGAAAATCCTGCCGCCGTCAGGACTCGAACCTAGGACCTCCTGACCAGAGGCGCTGCAGTGGCATCAGTTGATGCACTGAGCTACCGCTCCCAGTGCCCCTGCTAGATGATAGTACACCAAGAAATCAACAAAACCTGAAACTCCAGTTGAACTCTGAGAAAAATCCTCTGCAGATCGTGTTGTGAAAGTCCCCGGTGACAAGCGTCTTCCTCCTGACTACCAGTAGTCGGGTTTAAAGGAATGCTGCGGGGTGTGTGTGACCCCGCAGACACATGGACGGGGGCGGGGTGGGAGAGGGACACGGAGAGGGCTAGGGCCAATACCAGACCGCAACGAACAATACAATTTCTTTTATATTTAATATAAATGCAATATTCACTATAAGATATCAAGTGCGCTGAACTTGTATCTTTATTAGTCCAGAGAAAAAACATCATTAAGCAGCGCTCAAAATTTAGGATCTTCGGAAGAACAAATTCCTAAGTATCGATGGTTGAGTTATTATTTGTTTTTTCCGGGCGCGTCAACTGCTGTGTTCACGAGTCCTGTTAGTGTACTGCATGTTTGTTTGTTGTTTTTTTTATCACGGGAGCTGGCGGTGATCTTCCGCTGGATGGCGAAATCCGGCGCTGATCTCCCGTCGGCTAGGAAGGTAATGCCCATTCAGGTATCTCCCACCAGCCGGGCACCGCCCCAGCCGGGGCAAGCTTTAAGCTCCCGACCGGTCTCCCGGCGTGTGTGAGTAGTAGTAGTAGTAGTATAGTGCATGTGTGAGTTAGTAAGGTGAGAGGATAAGACAACGAAGGGGTAGAAAATATCGCGAGCGGTCAACTGCACGTTTGTTAGGGTACTGCTCAGGCATTCGCCTGCTGTTGTTCGGAGAAACCACGGAAAACTACCGATCACAGCAGCTCGACCGCTAGAATTCCCATCCAGTCAGCGGTTGAATTCGACTTAGCTCTGAAGCTAGTGTCGGCGGAGACGGCACAACGCTGACCTACAAATCAAGAGAGATTAGGTTGGAAGAAACAGCATGAAAAGCTCGGCAGAAGGACAAGGCGCTCCAACCCACAATGAGCAGCCTGTCTCCCCCTGCCTTGGCGCAGTCGACCGCGAAGCGAGATGCCACCGGAGCGCGCGCGTGTTTGTGTGTGTGTGTGTGTGTCGCGCGCGCACGCCGCGTGGGGGGGTGGGGGGGTGGGGGGGGGAGGGGCGGGGCGCGTGCGCGTGCGCGCGGCCGGCGGCGGCGGCGGTGGCGGCGGCGGAGGCGGAGCGGTCGCGTCAGTCGCCGCACACACGCGGCCGCCGCGACCACCGCCACCGCCTCCGGCGCCGCCGCCGCCGCCCCCGCCGCTGCCTCCGCAGTCGCCGCCGCCGCCGCAGCCGCCGCGGAATTCGTGAGTAACGCGCGTCGCCAGGCCAGCGACGTGAAGGGAATCGAGGGCTGAGGGCGGTGACCGCGTGCGGCACGGGCCATGCGGGCGAGGGGCTTTGCATTGCCACTGCCGCAGACCAGTACCCACGACGTCGTGATGGAAAAAAAGTTTGTTTACGTGATCGATACTGTAACGAGAGGAGTAAAACGAACGTTGCGTATCAGGGGCTCGTTATAAATATAGTAGTATATTATTATTATTATTAATAATAATAATAGTTTTGTAATTTCAAGTTTGATATTTTATATTGTATTATATTAATTATAGAATGTTGTAAAGGTTAAACAAATAAGTTACAATGCTTTGATGTTGTATCTGTGTGGTAGCTGTTGAAGACCAGTAATTTTTGAGAAATGGAATAATAAAATAATAATAATAATAATAATAATAATAATAATAATAATAATAATAATAAAACTCGTAGAAGCAAATGACCATATCGTCGTAGAGAGCTCAATTTTATCAAAGTCCGAATACCTGAAAAGCTACAATAGTGGTCTTAGATATCTACTCATAGATTTGTAATGCCCTTAAAGTTCCGCACGCTCCAATAGGTACGAACGTTCACCAAAGCCTATGACTTCAGTAGAACCATGCATAACACCGTGTTACTAACCAATCCATGCTGATAGAACGATAGCAACCGGCTCATCAGATGTTATTCTGTATTTGAAGAAAATTTTCTGATTGCTTGCAGATGTTGAGTCATGTAATCATAATGTATTAACCGTGGGGGCAGAGACACGTCTTAAATATAGTATTGAAAAATCGAGATCAAGCAGATGTGGGGGAACCAAGTGCCGATAGCTAACGGATTTGGGTCTCGGAATAGTTGCGAAAATGAATGCAAGAACTTGTTCAAACTCCTGTAACTCCAAAGATTAAGAAGTGCTAATCCTGGCTTTGGGGTTTGGAATTGAGAATTTTACACTTTTGTTGAGGCATCCTCAATAAATGGATATGCTCCTTAGGAAGGTAGTTGTAACCTTTGGAACAATTTATTTTAAACCTCTACCTAGCATATTTAGTCATAATTTTTTTGAAAAATAATGACAAATATTAATAATAATTTTACAAAATGCAAACAATTGCATTCAGAAGTAGATTTTATATATCTCTGACGCCTATAATCTTTTGACATACATTAATCTACCTATACTTCTTCCTCCAGTAGTGAATTTAATAAACCAATTATTTCGATTTGGGTCTACAATTAGCTTTTTAACAATAGTTACCATTATTAAATGAAAACCAATTAACCTACTTTCTCATTATTTTTATAAACACTCGTACGAATCATTAACAAAAGAGAGGGGCAGTTATTATTAGTGTTGTTATGTTTTCCCAGAACTAAAGGACCTCGTTCATTTACGTGCGAGTAAGGGGGCCTCGCATGGCGACTTCTCCAGTCCAGTATTACCCACGCCTACCTACGTATGACATCGAAGGGGAAAAAGTTTGTTTACCTAATCGATACCGTAGCCAGAAAAGGAAAATCGAAATTATAGACCAGGAAGTGTGTTATGAACATTATGTTAAGTTTTTCTAGAATTAAAGGATTCCATTCATTTTTGTGAGATTTGAAAGATCTTCAAAGAACTGTGATAGAGCAGGAAAAATATATGTTTATGACAGAAAGAAAAATGTAAATTGTAGAACAGGAAACATATTATGAACAAAATTACTCTAGCATTATAGGATCTTATTCAAGACGGAGTTATAATTCAAACTGATAGGTGACGCTTAAAAAGTTTTGTAAAATTACTACCATTTGTTGTTAAGAATCATTCAACAGATACATAATTGCTTATAGATATATTAATGAACTCGTGATGATTGATGATGATGCAGAAGAAGTAGAAGAAAAGGCGATGTCAGCAATAATGAAGTGGGATGCAATGGATATGAATTGAAACCCTACCGTTTACTTGTTGCTATAAAATTCTAGGAACTATGCACATACCCTACAAATATTTCAATCTTAAGTACCCACA
Organism: Teleogryllus oceanicus; assembly: GCA_964035755.1. Lineage (NCBI taxonomy): Eukaryota > Metazoa > Arthropoda > Insecta > Orthoptera > Gryllidae > Teleogryllus > Teleogryllus oceanicus. The sequence continues at coordinate 22,857,423 of CAXIVR010000011.1, read as the reverse complement.
GTTCATGCTTTATGTTGTGAGAACGATATAGTGACAAACGTTCACAAGAGGTTGCAAAGGATTAGGGAGCTGATACCATTGATCATAGTATTGGTGGAATGGAGAATTTTTTGAGCACGAGGAATGTGTAATAGTGAAAGGTTTATAATCCAAGCGGATACAAGAGAAGTAAGTGGGTGCCAAACATTGAAACATAATGAAGTTGGAAAAGTCTTTTACCAGGTTAGTTCCGAAAATGTTGAGGAATGCCCCAAGAGAAACAAGGTATATTGATTGATTGATTTTTTCGTGTTTCCGGGCGCGTCAACTGCTTTGCTCATTAGTCCCATTAGAGTAGTGCATGTTTTTCCTCGGGAGATGGCGGTGATCTTCCCCCGCTGGATTGGGAGATCCGGCGCCGACCTACCGTCGGCTAGTAGGGTTTCCCCCTAACCAGGATTCTCCCACCAGCGGGGCACCGCCCCAGCCGGGACAAGCTCTAAGCTCCCGACTGGTCTCCCGGAATATGTGGTAGTGTAGTGCCTGTTAGTGTAAGTGTGTGTGTAACGGGAGAGGAGAGGAAACGGAAGAGGAAGGACAAATCGCGCGCGGTCCGTGGCCCGTTTGATAGGGTACTGCTCCGACATTCACCTGGTGTTGATCGGAGAAACCACGGAAAACTACCGATCAGAGCAGCCGGTCGCTAGAATTCTCCTCCAGACAGCGACTGAATTCGACCTAGCTGAAAAGCTGTTGTCGAAAATGCTGCCGCCATCAGGACTCGAACCTACGACCTCCCGGTCAGAGGCGCTGCAGTGACATCAGTTGATGCACTGAGCTCCCGCTCCAACACTGTATACAGTGTGCAGACTTCCTTTCGGAATAATACGATAATTATTGGCTGGAATTTGGCTGCATCAATTTGAACCGATGACAAACAGGTAATCAGGTATGGCATCAAGCAAACTCAGCGAAGTAGATGAAATTAAATAACTGCGACTTCCATAGGAAAAGTGATGACCGCTGTGTTTTTCGATTCAGTTCTATTGCGTGTGAATATTAGCTCGTAACACACCCCACGGAGACACCATAAATACCGACACGTATGTGGTGGCAACTCTAAAGATATTTTAAGATCGATTGCGTCGCATTCGGCCACGTAGGCCAAAGCAGAATGTTTTGCTGTGGCACAGTAACACCCAGCCACGTCAGTCATAAAAAAATAAACTAGATTATAAAATTTCAATGGATAGCATTCAAATACCGTGCGATCATCTGTTCAGTAAACTTAAGGTTTCGGGGTTTAGATTCGAAGATGACTCCCTCGTGAAGGCAGATTAACAGTGGCTGAGACATGTTAGTCCAGACTCCCGCTGCGCAGAACGCAAGTCTGAGTTCCAAGTGACGAAAGATACTTGAAAGGTATGGAGATGTGAAAAAATCAATTCTTTTTTCAAGAATGTATTAACATTCTACAAATCTTAGTATACAAAACGCTAAGCGCCTAATGTAGTAAACCCTCGTTAGCACGAACTTTCTTAACACAAATTTCGCCCTAACACGAACAAAACTTCTGTCTCCGGAAGGGATTACGGAAACACGGACATTTATAATACTTGGATAACACGAATTTTTATGACAAACTCGCATTATTTCGGTCCCTTGGAAGTTGTGTTAATTAGGGTTTACTGTATTTGATTCAACCGATTCTCAAGTTCCCAGACCATTTACAGAATCTGTTGAAGGCTCATTTGAAAGAATTGGGAGTAATACTTCTTTAAATTTGCCCCTTATGATCTTCCGCGAAATGTGTGTATAAAGTCTTTAGTGCAAAATAGGAGTATTTTGGCAATCCGCAATGCATTGACGTATGTCGGTTTGCAGAGCAGCGGGGCCGGTCGAGTGAAGAGGAGGGAAGGAGAGACGGAGCGGGAATAGAGAGTTTGATTGATTGATTAGTGACTCTGGGCACGTCAACTGGTAAGGTGATTAGTTCCGTAAGTGTAGTGCACATTTTGCTCGGGAGGTGGCGATAATCTTTTCCCGCTGTATGAGATCCGGTACCGACCTACCGTAGACTGGCAGGGATTCTCCAGCCATGTATCTCAACAGTAGGGCACCGCCCGAGCCGGAGAAAGCTCTAAGCTCCCCAACCGGTCTCCCGGCATGTGTGGTAGTGTAGTGGAAGTAAGTGAAAATGTGCTTCATGGGAAAGGAAAGGGGAAGGAAAGTTCGCGGGCGGTCCGTTTGTTAGGTTACTGCGGTGTTCGCTTTTTTACTGGTCGGAAAAAACACGAAAAACTTCCGATCAGATGCGTGCTGCATCTAGAATTCTCCTCTAAACAGTGACAGAACTCATTCCAGCTACCTTGCTGGTGTCGAAAACCCTGCCTCCGTCAAGACTGGAACCAAGGACCTTCCAATCAGAGGCACTGCAGTGCCATCAGTTGATGCCCTTAGTCACCACTCCCGGTGCGTGGGGAGTGGGGAAGAGAGTGGTCGAGAGATGGGAATAGCGGGGGCGCGAGTGGAGAGATAAGACGAGAAGATTGGAGGACGGAGGGAGTGGTGCGGAGTAGGGCGTGGCACGGCTGGCGGCGATTTAAATACAATTACTTCAATTTTTGCAGTGGATTTATTGCATTCCTGTGCTTGTATGATTGAGATTAAGTAATACTCGGACACCGCCGGGTCTTTTTGTCTATCAAGTGTTTAATAATTATCTATTAATTGTTTGACAGAATGCCCGGCTTTTGTGCTTTTTTATCTAGTATATGTTGCATAAAAACATGATGTGCATCACTTTTGAAGTGACCGACTTTTAACGTGAAATATTATTTATTGTTATTTAAATAATGGAATTTCACAAAACATCTGTCTGCTGCTACTAATAATATAATTGATGTCACTGAGCTAAAAAATGATAGGTTTCTTCGCGTATTGCAGATCCCACGAGTATTTTTGAGAAGAAAAAATTCCGCTCAAGACCGGATGTAGATTGTCCAGTGAACCTGAGCTCCGTTCAATGTGTTGCGACGAACGTACAGTCTTAAGCCAGACGTGAATCACCAGGCGTGAACACTGGCGTTGACAGAGTTGTAAGACCTCGTGTGCATGGCGTGATGAAGAAGAGCGATGACAAGCGTTCGCGTGAAAAAGTCCCAAGGTTACTTCACACGATTGAGATCGACCGGGACCTCTGAATCACTCCTTTAAAAATGAACGCAGTGGATGCTATCGCGCTAACGCGCATTCTCTGTATACAAATGTTCGGCCGTTCTTTCTAACTTTGTACACCTTTGCTTACTTAGTATGTAGAGCAATCGTCAGCAGCGCTCTGCGCCGAAAAGAGAGGTTATGTGATCGAAGCCCTCAAGAGGGATGAATCTTGTGCTTACACCGCGGAAATCGATGTCAAATCTAGCTGTTAATACTTGTGAACCATTGTCATTACTCTCTCCAAACACGTTGTTTGTAACTTTACTTAATTTATTGAAAATAATATCACGTATTCATTGCATTACATTACAAATAAGGTTCCAAATTGCAAAGCACATTCCAGTTCAGCCCTCAGGGCACGGTATTTGAGGAATATACCTTTTGAAGAAGGTGTAATATGTATTGAACGAATTTGTGAGGGTGAATCGAGTTGATATTCGTTCACCTCTGAAGTATTTATTGGAATCCACCCCTGAATAAGCATGGTATGCACCATTCATAATATATATTAACTATGAATGGGTTAATATCACAATGCACTAAACAAAATTGAAGGATTGAACTACAATGATAAATTTTGGACGATAAGTCTTTCGACACCCGTTACACTTCCGGGAAATCTAGGGCTGTGATCCTTCTCCCGCAGGGCGCGCATGTAAATTCCCGGCCTGGTTCCGCCTGTGAAAGCCCCGCCAGCAGGCGCGGCTCCAGCGCCTTTCCCACAGTCCCCTGGGCCGCCCCAGGCACCAACGCACCCCGCCCGTGCCCCGCCCGTGCCCCGCCCGTGCCCGCCCGTGCCCCGCCCGTGCCCCGCCCGCACCCCGCCCGTGCCCCGCCCGCACCCGCCCGTGCCCCGCCCGTGCACGGCCCGTGCACCGCCCGCGCCGCTCCCCGCTCGGCTGCGCCCTCCCGCCCGCGTCCCCACTAATCCCCGCCCATGCCCTGCCAGCGCCCGCCCACACCCCGCACGCGCTCCTCGCGCTCCGCTCCCGCCCGAAGGAGCTCCGCTCTCCGCCACCGCCGCCGCCGCCCAGCCCAGAATATTCGAGGCGCGCTGGCGCGGCGCCAAGCCCGGCAGCGCTCACCCCCGTGCGCGCCCGCCCGCCCACTTGGCCCCGGCGCGGCCGGCCGGCGCGCACCCGCCGACACGACACATCGCGCCATCCATCCACGCCGCACCACGCGCTCTCAGGCGCAGCTGATGGGCGCGGGCCACGGGGCGGGGCGGGGCGGGCGCGTGCGACTCCGCACCGAGCGCTGCTGCCTTCAACGCGCAAATTCCAGCCTTGGCCTACTCGCATAGCAGAGTCACTATAAGAAGGGGCCACTTTGACAGGTCGGGAAACAAATGAACGTCACGAAGGGCGATGCCATTGCATGAGGCAGTGATGAAACCATTTACAAATGACCTGACTGTAAACGAACGGTCTGACAAAATGAGTGCATGAGGGTAACTGGCTGTTATGTTGCCAGCAGTGGCCAAGCAGTAGCTGTCAAAGCGGTCCCTTCTTATTGTAATCTCTCCATACAACTGCCGGATTCTTTCGAGATCGTGGCATCCTGAAATGAAAGATCAGCCCATTGCTTGTCACCAAGAATGAAAGTGGAACTGGATAGGAAAGGTTTGATTCAATGGTTGATGATTTTGTTTTCGGGCGAGACAGCTATTTTCATTAGTCCCGTAAGCGTAGTACGGACTCTCCGGAAGTGTTCATCTCCATCTAGAATGAGAACCGGCGCCGACCTATACGACGGATTGCGGGGGTTTCACTCTTGCTATCTCAGACCATGAGTTACCATCCCAGATTGGATAAAATCTAAGGAATGGTCTTTTAACATGTATGGTAATGTAGTGCATGTGTGTGTGTAATAGATCAGAAAGTGACGAGGATAATGAAGGAATAATTGCTCATGTTCCTCGCCCGTTGGTTACGTTCGTTGTCTGAAATTGATCAGAGAATCCATGAAAAATGACCTATTAGAGACGCCGGTCACTATAATTCTCCAGACAGGTTCTAAATCCGACCCAGCTATATAGCTAGTGTTGAAAATTTACGAACTTCGGGACTGTCACCCTGGCACCTCCCAGGCAGAGACACTCCAGTCGCAACGGTTGTTCACCTGCACCGTTTCAGTCTCTAGCATCATCCAGGGGAGAAGGGAGGATCACGCGCCGTCTGTCAAACATTTTTAAACAATGTGCTGCCATCCACTTAGAAGTGATAGAATTTCGTGCAAACGGCAGTCGACGACGATCATGGAAACAAAGGTCACCTCACGGGGAAGTTGTAGATGCGACGAGTTCGCGGCATGGTTTACACGGTAGGATTTCAACGCTCAATTTTTACACTTTTTTTTCCTTTCATTGTCAAGTTCTCGAAACATGATAATCGTTTAAAGGCACTTTATTCTGAATTATTATTATTATTATTATTATTATTATTATTATTATTATTTTTTTTTTATCATCATCATCTTTAACATCACGTGCGAAAATTAGGATAGATGACTCTAACGCCTTCTCTCTTCGTGCCTCGGCAAGATCGATTGGATCAAAAATTAACCGGATGCGTGTGAAATGCGTCAATGAATACTTTGGGGGAGAACAATAGCTTGTATCAAATGCATCTTGAAATAGGATTGGGGGCTGCTTTGTTCGTTCAATTATAAGTGTAAATGGCTTGATTTTCTTGTTTTCAGAATTATTATCTTTTTCAATTAATTTACAATGAATATTTTATCGCTGGAAATGTGTATGTTTGTAATTTTAATTGTTGATAGTGAAAGTGGCAATTACGTTCGTCTTGTTTATTAAGTAGACTTGGAAAATAAAATGAAATTTCAGGTATGTATTATTTTCGAAACGATCTTTAACATCATCAAACGTATAGTAATGAAAAACAACTCTTATTATTGTGAGTTAATGCGTGGTTACCAGGTTGTACGAGTAAATGACCCTTTCTTAAGACGTTTATGAGACAATATTGGTTTAATTAGTACATTAAGCTATTCCTAGTGGAAGACCGTGGACATGAAAAACCTTTGATGATCGTGACATGAACGCTAATAGCCAAACATTTCTATATTCAGACAAAATTCTGGAGAAAATGTATTGTGTTAGAAGAGGTAAAAACATAATGAAAGGATAATTGTCTCTTGAGTTTTCAGTAGAAATGTCTGAAACCTGTAATTTGACCTTATAATAAACGTGCCAACTTGATAAAGTACAATTTGAAGTCCTAGCAGTTATGATGAAGAATGTGACTTTTAAGTAGATAGATTAGTTTTTATATTATTAATTTGCAATGCAGCCTCCGAGCGTGTGAAGGTTATCTATGGGTTTGTTAGGGAAGTTGGGAAAAGTACAAAAAGAAGGAAGAGTTTCATTTTTGACCGGAAATGTAAATATTTAATTGTGTGATTCTCATACTGCAAGTACGTACGGAGTGAACTCTCTTATTCACGTCTCACGACACAGGTGACGTCATGCGACATCAAGGCTTCAAGGAAGAAGCGGCCGCCATTAAATTTTATTATTTACGTGTTGCGTTATGGAGCAGTACCGTTTTTGATATTTTGGTATGCAAACTATTGTTCTATATAAATATACCAAACTATGTTCTTGCAATATTCGGGAAGACTGTTTTTGTGAGAATATTTAATATGTTGCTGTCTTATATGAGAGTGTTCCATTTTGGGTGATTTTGTTCAGCAGCATTTTTGCTGTTGTAACCCACTATTTAATTCTACAAGTTTAAGTAATTAAGCGTGTTGTAACCCGTTTCCATTGCTCGTGCACTTGCAAACGGGGCGTTGGCTCGGAGCGTCAAGGTATGCATTTCTGGCATTTCTTATTTGGCAGCTGTACCTGGAATTCTGGGGGTTCCCAGCGTTACCGTCTACGTAATTTCCACTCAGATTCATCGTCACGGACTCATACAACAACGAACTCAGTAATTGAAATTCTGTTTATGATGTGGTTGCAATTGATGTGCAACCAGGTTTTTTGGATGCTGGTACATAATACACATATTGTTCATTTCGTTAATTTCTTCATTATTCAAAACTCGCCATTTTCTATTGGGGACGTTTGCTGAAATATATTTTTATTTTTATCAGCATGCGTGTCAGCATATTCGATTTATACTGAAAAACGTGAATATTTGTTATCAGCCTATTCTCGTACTGCACGAACGTAATTCTCATACTCAGGACGTCACGGTGAAAAACACAGCTGACGTCATGTGACAACAGGAGTTCAAGAAAGAGGCAGTTTGCCATTAAATATTGGTTATTCACGTGTTGCCTTATGGAACAGTAACTTTTTCGATATTCTTGGCGTGTAAAGAACCGTTGCATCAGTACAACAGGTCTTTTCACGCCCGTATATGCTATATTATGTCACTTCAGTATTTGTGTTGACTGTTTTTGTTAAAATATTTAATTTATTGCAGTGTTATAAGAGAATATTTTATTTATTGCTCTTGAGTAGTGTGTTTGCTGCTATTTGATAAACTGCTATATAATGATATATTTTAGATAAAATCTAAGCGCTTAACGGTAGTAAACTGGAGCTACGTCGGATTAAATAAATATATTTACGGACATTTCTTCTTCTGTTTCAATAGATTTTTCTCATTGTACATATGCGTAGTGAAATGTTTTTCTTCGTCATTTTCTAAATAGAAATTGAATGCGTCGATATTTCTGGCCTGGGACCTTTTTTGAATTGACATTCCTACCTGCAGGGGCTGTTCCAATCGAGTTCGTCTCCGCCTCCGGGATGTCCTTTGCGACTTCGCACGTGGCCGCTGCCCTGTCGCGCGCGTGTTGACGCAAAGTTCCACGAATAGTTTCCGAGCGATGGTTAGTGTGAGCGCGTCCGCCGCGCCAGCCGTGGGCGTTTTATTTTAGATGACAGCGCACAACGACTTCTCACAAGCGAATCTGTTCCTCTGTTTTCGGTTCGCTAGAAGCTCTATAGTTCGGTGAAATGGAACATTAAATATTTAAGGTTCTTGACAGTGTTTACTCTTTTGAACAGTGCCAATGTAAATGAGCATCGTTCAAAACATCAGAAATATATAAATTTAAAAAATACTTTAAGAACGAAAAAATCAATAACATAGTTCGTATAACTAAAAACTACGTAAGACAATATTAAAAAGCATTTCTACTCATTATAAACCGCTTAATGATCTTCCCTATTTAATTCTGGAAGTATATTAATACCAAACTTACATGAATATTTTTAAACAAATTTTCTTTTCTTAGATCCATTATAATTTTATTCTACCCCTACTCTGGCATTAATTCTGACATACATTTCAAACGTTTAAAAACCTCCTGAGTAAAATAGAATAAACCAAAATAAAAGGGGAAACAATGTAAAAGTAATGTGTATAAAGAAACATCAAGAACTGTCTTGAGTCGAAAGTAGAAAATAAATCGCCAATAAAATAACAACTCGACGACAAAGGTCGCCAACAGATGCTACCAGGTATCTCCAAAGATGATCCTACACGCACACACGCAAGGCCAATACAATAAGTACAGCAAAATTAATTCGGCGTTAATGGGTTAAGCAATAAAGGATTTACTCAGCACTATTTATTTATTTATTTATTTATTTTACGTCAGTTAAAAACAGTTAAAAACTGCGTATCACGTGCTATGGGGAAAAGTGAATTGTGTGCACATTTTCAAAATTCTGTGATCCCTACACTAAGTCATATACTACTTAAATTTTGAATTTTGAAAGGGAGAAAAAAAAACTCCGATGTAGTAAAATCTATTTTCAAAAATAAATAAGCAATAAATTTTGAAATTTTGAATTTTGAACTAGTCATTTGTAATTTTGATTTTTGAACACTAGTCATTTGTAAGTTTATATTGCATTACAACGCATTTTCACGCTCGTTGTGCACGAACGCATTGATTCTTTGATTAAATTCCTTGGAGAGTTCGGTGTAAAGAAAATGGTGGATCGTCCGCACCAATGTTAACGAGCCATGTGCAGCGCATATGCAGCACGTGCGGATCAACAGATTTTCTACTTTTTGTAGCAAAAATGATAAGGTAATCAATGGTTGGTGCATTCGATCGCTACAGTAATATAATTTAGTAACATAACAAAGTTGCAGCCGACCTGGATGGCCGAGGTGGCTAAGAGCGAGTACCGACTCAGCGCTTCGGTCCGAAGGGTCGCGAGTTCGAGTCCCGCCTTGGGCAGGGTTGTTAGTCCCTTGTCTTTGTATGTATGTGTTGTCGCGGAGGGCCTCGCGTTCTGCTGACCCCAGATCAGAGGAGCCCGCAAGTGTATTGGTGTCTAGTGTATGGTCGAATATGCGTCCCATCGGGACGCAAAGGGTAACCGGCTGTCGGCTGAATAAAAATCCTAGAAAGTAGGAAGAACAAAGTTGCATACATATGCTACCAGAGTTCTCTACACATATAGGTGCTAAGACAATGAGCGCAACAAAATTAATTCGCCTGGATTAAGCAGAGAAGGGTATAGTTCTTCGCAAATAACCACTCATTTAATCTACACCTTCCACATGAGATGATATTTCACACACGTCGCCTGTATAGAGTGATTAAAAATTACCTTCTGCGAAAGTCATGTGCATCGCGTTGCGATAAATCGTGTGTGGTTTGCTGTTCTTAGGAAATGCGTCTTCTCGGCAGCGAAGGAAAATGACGCTCTCCATGACCACGATGATGAAACATTGGATACACACGATCAGAGACCGTCAGCAGGCCGGTACGAAGGTTAACACTTCCTCTTACGAAAGTGAAGACCGTGAGGATAGTGCAAAGATTATGACGTTGACGTGTGCTTGACGTTTAGTGTGTGACACTTACTGTTCAACAATTTCGTCCGCATTACCGTGCGCTTGGCGTCTAAAGTATACGTTGTAACTTACGCATCCATTATCGTACGTCAAAACGAAATTCATAATATTAATTAAGACAATGTATTCTATCGTAACACAGATGTTCATAAAACCCAAATCTTCGTAATGCTTTTATAACTTTTTTTATGGTTTCAAAACGTCGGTGACGTTCAAACTTCTTTTTCCAGAAATGGCATCGCAATGCACAACAGAAATTCCGACTTGGGGGTCCGTATTCAAATTTTGGTCGACTGTTGTCACACAATGAAAACTTAAACCTTATGATAAATGTGCCGATGTGCCATTCGTATCAAGTGATTCATGGGTGAATGGCCATGATGGTTGAGTCAAGTTACAATGGAAATGAACACAAAATGTAAAAAAGATATAATAAAAAATAATTTTAATGTAACTGTAACAAAAAAATTACAATATAAATCTTTCCTATTTGTTGCACAGGTTAGAATAAAAAAGAAAATATTCCAAAAACTCATGACCATTGTAGTATAATTGCAACATTCACTATTGAGCGAAGTGTTACAACGTATAGTTTCGCAACACCAACATGCAACTCAACAACGTGACAGAATATCGCAACAGAACATGGCCGGGACATATACATCATACGTGCTACACATCATGGCTGCGTAACAGATGTTCGTAAACCTACCCCGTTCCACACACACACCGACACACACACCGACACACACACGCACACACACACGTGTTTTGCGTACTGGGAAAGAACTGATCTCGGAGGCCCCGTCCAAACTTGCTAAGAGAACGCCCACAGCCAACGTGCAAAATTCCTTTGATGAATCGATCGAAAACCAATCTAACTTTCCAACGCGATCCGACGTTGCGATGTAATGACATTACGGTGTGTCTTCTAAATATGACACCCGATGGCGTTGCGTTACAATACGTTGCTACATTCGGAACCCTCCTTGGCCGAATGAGGAAAGCTTAGGAGCGTAGACAGTTCTTCTGGGAATGAGTGGTCACTTATTCTTCGACTCTTTTCAGAATGAGAATATTTTATTATTTATAATAGGTCTAATAAAGAATAAGTATTTTAATCATTGTCTATATGTTTGGCCTCAAACGGTTTCTACGCCCAAGTTCACAAGTACTATGGAATATGCAAAGGAATCCAAGATTCGTTAACACTTGAAAGGTAATGTCTTAACTGGGCAGGAAGATGTAAGTCGTCACGAGAATTTTCTTTGTGCTTGTGGCTCGACGAGACAGCATAGCTCAATGATTTGAAAACTCAACTGCTTTGAGCGTGAAAGGATGAGCCTTGATAAACCATCACAACATTAATATAATATTGCATATTGAGGATCGAGATGGATTCGCCGTCGCATTATTGTATTGGACATCCGTATGTACTTGGGGTCCTTACCAAATAAATTCCCCTTCCTGGAGCGCCTTTTAGGCCGAGAAATTCCCCGCTTAACGTCGGGAGACGATCTCTGGTGAGTTGTGGAATTCCGCCAGCTCGCCCGCTGTGGCGCGGGAGGGGGCGAGGGGAGGGGAGGGGAGGGAGGAGCTATTGATTGACGCGGCGGCGCGCCTCCGGGCGTCGAAGGCTGCGCCGCTCGTCTTCACCGCGCCGCAGCCGCAGCCCCCGATGCCGTCGTCAAGCCATTCCTCTTCCAGTCCCTCACGGAATAATGGGGCGTGGCATGGCTGATTCGCGTTTTAATAATAGGCTTTTAACACGAGGCTCAACTGATATCACTGTAGTGCTTATGACCGGAACGTTCTAGTGGTCGAGTCCCGATGGTGGCAGCATTTTTGACTTTAGCTTGATAGCTACGTCAAATTTATCCGTTGGCTGGAGGAAAACTCGAGCGGCCGGCTGCTCTGATAGGTAGTTTACCGTGGTTTCTCCGATCAACACCAGGCGATTGCCGGACAAACGGGCCAAGGATCTCGCGCGCGTTCTTACCTTCCTCTTCCTTATTCGCGCGCGTTCTTACCTTCCTCTTCCTTATCGTATACGTTCTCCTTACCTACACACACGCACACTTACATGCACTATGCCTCCACACATATCGGAAGACTAGTCGGGAGCTTAGAGCTTTCTGGGGCGGTGCCAGACTGGTGGGAGATACCTTGATGAGGAAAATCCGCAATTCTTCGTGTATGTCGGCGCCGAATCTCTCCATCTTGCCATAGAAGAAAAGCGCTGCTCCCACAATAAAAGCATGCACTACATTTACGGGACTAATGGCCATAGCCATTGACGCAGTAGGGAAAAACTAATCAATCATTCGCCTTCCATTAGGGTGAATGAGACAATATAATCCGGCCATGTTTAGGTTTCCGGTTCTAAGTACTGTGCTATGTATACCTGCCAGAAGCCACGTAAAGCAGTTAAGACGCCCGCCATGCGGCCGTAAAGGCTCTCTGCCAACAACGCAAATTAATGGTCAGATTCTGTCGTATCATTTATCGGGAGTTTACTAGCCAAGAGCGGAAGCTGATTCCAGTTTCTTGGAGGCAATTTAAAATTTATGAGTGATGACGAAGTCTTCCCGGGGGGGTTGTTGGCCTTCCTTTCCCTACCACGTCACTTCTATTAGGTGTAAGTATCAATAACTTCCCTGAGATGTAATCCTTCAACCTTATTGGGGAGCAATTAACCAATTCGTCTGAACTATTACATGGTACAGAAAGGTATCAGTTTGCGTATTTGCTGAGAATGGCCAACAAATACCGTGTTTTCTGACTGGGGAATTTTAAAAACGAGAAACAAAATAATCTAAGATTCAAATTGTTTTAAAATTAGTTACTTTAGTCGAGAATCAAAACCCACCAGATTTTTTAGGTCATTCATTGCGATGCCTTATGCTTAATTAACCTACGTGTTTACCTAACTAATAAAGTAAAAGTGTATGTCTACAATAAATAACAAAGCGTTTAATTATACCCTAATTGTAAAACTGAATGAAAGATTGCGAGACATTATTTTTAGGTGTTTGTGATTCCTGTTGATTTTATGTTTCTTGTCACTGATATATGTTCATTATAATGTTTTTCTTCCGTATTTCTATACGCATCTAAATGTTTTTCTGAACGTTTCGTTGTGAACCGAAACTGTATCTTCCGTCAATATATGCCATATTGTCACATGATCTACCACGCATGTATATCTGTGCGTCTGTATTTTTAACAAACAACTGAAGCAAATGGAAAAATGGCAAACGGACGAAAACTCGTTGCGTGTTAAGATTGTTGGGATAAATTAGCTCAGCCAAAAACTCACCAATTTGGTACTTATTCTTTAAACCGCTTCGCTCACGTATTCCATATTTCGACGGGGTGGATCAGACCTTCGACCTCCATTACTGACAGAAAACATTCGTCAGTTAACTCAAAAGAAAATTTACTGTCCGCTTTGCACCAAAGTACGGACACGGTTTATCTTTGACCAGTGGGTGCTCGTGCTAAGATTCCACATTTGCACAATCCCCGGATTATACACGAAATTATACACGACCTTATTTCAAACTCGAACTTTTAGCAACATATTTCATTAAAGGAAAAATCTCTATTTTTATAATTATAGTTGTAGGAAGACCGAAAAAAATTGAATTTTTGCAATTTTCGGAAAAACAAGGTTTTCAACGAATATGAAACCTGCACCATTCTCTTAAACGTTATTTACACTATTCAACAACAAAATTTTATAAAAAACGATGAAGCCATTTTTTTTATTTGAAAAATGTCTCAGGGGCTTCATGTAAAGTGCCCTAAAATTCAAATATCTGTGTCAACTTTAAGGACCCGCGACATCAGGAATATCGATTGGGGAATGTCAATTTTGGAGAAAATCAGCGGCACGCTTTAGGTACTAGCATTGTTCACGGACGGACGAACAGACGGATAGACGTTTTTCTGACATTCAATTTTTCGGTATTAATGATCCACAAAACATGAATTCTGGCTACACCACATGTTAGAGGAGTTTTTCTGAATTTAGCAACAGGATTTATCCGTTTCTTTGTTACCAGGTCTCTGTAATAAGAGTTTTCTGCCGAAAATTCGCCGTTTTTTCACGCAGCATTACACAACTTTCACTGCACTGCGTAAGTGGTAGCGAGAAAGTAAAAATACTCGCGACCTGGCAGAGCGAGACGTAAATTCAGAGAACTATTAAAGTGCCTTCTAATTTGTGTAGCGCCCGCCTTTGTTGATTCGGCGCGCTTGCTTCCTGCTGTTGGGGGCTGCGTGTCTCCTCCTTTCCCTCTCCTCCTCCCCTCCCCCTCCCGTTTCATGACTGATTCGCCAACTGGCACACCGCATAAAGACTCTTTATGTTACCTTCCTTTGCGACGCGTGCCGAAAGGCAACCAAATTTAACGCAGGATTTTTAATGAGAAGTGGAGAGAGAAAAATGTAGTACGTCGGTTGTTGCACAAGTTCCAGAATTACGGAATGAATTAGCTTAAATTTTCCATTTGCCATACTTTCATAAGGTAAAACTATTTTTTAAGCCAATCACACTAACAGGAAAACTTATTCATCATGAATATTAGTGTTATACTTTTTTCTTTTAATTGATTTCACGAGTGTCAGTTAAATGAAGATTATATATAGCGTTCAGAGAATGAAGAGTGTCAGGAACGTAATGCCTTTTACCTTATTCATGCAATATTTCTGACAATTTCTACGTAATTTGTCTTTATATTTGAAACGTTTCTGTTTTCGTGTTATGTTACCTGTCTGCTTCCTCCAATTTTAGCTTTATGTTCTTAAATATATTGTAAAACATAAGAAATCTTCCTACACTAATTTCATCAATGAAATAATATGAATAGTGTTAAGATGGATGTTGTACGGGTAATGGATGACAATACAAAACTACTAACCATAGATTTGAGCGGAGTTTATTTTTTCTCTGGGCAACTGCTTTAAGTGTTGCTAATGAAACAAGGATGGATGCTCCAAGCCCCGAAAGCCATTATCCAAGCCCTTGTGTCTCGGTCTCATTAAAATACAATGTCGGTGTTCAGCAAAAGCAGTAGCAGTACATTGCTTTTAATAGCAACGTGTGACAGATCAAAAGTTTGTGTAAAATAGGGTTGTTTAAGTAGAGCGCAATTTGCGGTCTGGCGCATTTTACTGTGTGGAAACGAAAGCCTTAGAGTAATATTAAGCAATTTCTCTCTCAATTAGAAAATGTATCTCTAATGCGAATGGAAGACTATTATGTTCAAGGCCTACTGTACTCTCAGAAATTACATTTACAAAAGCGAAATTCTCTTCTGTTGTCTACTCAGGTAATAACAGGTGACGAAGTACTGAATACCACTTTCGAAACCATGTACCTCCCAACACCTCCCGATCCTTCAGGGTTTGACTCGTGGTTGAAGTCCTCTCACTTGAGATAAGGTGCCTGGGGTTTGATGTTACTGGACTCGACCCTCTCTCCTCACAGCGCGCACATCTGCCGGGCCTGCCGCTCTGATTACGGCGCAACCAGGATTAATGTTTTAGGAGACCCCAGTGACAGGAGGCAAGCGAGATGGTCCGTGCTCGGACCATCATCAAAGGGATACCAAATGAATTCTCAAAAAGCGAAACTTAATATAAATATACGAAACATGATTCAAAGTTCTATATTCTGATGAAAGTAAAAGTGAAGGATTCCCGAAGTATTCCAGAAGAAGTAACGTGCAATAATTCCGTCTGACTACCTGCCAACGAATAATCGAGAATTATGGTGTAACTGTGTGTTTAAAAACGTTTTTATTTGTTAAAAAGCAGCATACGAAGGTTTAAAATAGTTATATCTAGCTATTATCATCGGAACTGTTTTTTCGAGGTCACAAATTTGACAATAGAACTACGTGTTGTATTGTGGTAGTATTGGATTTCGTGACTTCCAAACGATAGATCCGAGGTAAATTGGTAGGAAAGCGACTATTGGGATTAGTAATAGAAACACTAAAAAGACGGCATGAGCCAGAGTTATTTGTACGATGCAAATACCTCCCCAGTATATCGATCCGGTCAATTCCGAACTGCTGATAAATGAAGTGAAATGATCACGACGACATAATGAAAACCCTCATTCTTTGTATGTTGTAAATCTGAAGGTTTACAACATACAAAGAATACTGAATACTGACGTTTTTCAGTTTCTGTGTACGCATCCTTTCCGCAAACACATTATCGTTCTAAGAACCAGTCAGTTCTGCGTTTGGATCATAGTGTTTGATTTTAGGACAAGTTTTAGGTCTTTTTGGATGGGAGAAATGAGGGTTTTCGTTACGTTGCCCGACCCAATGAAATGGAAGATAGCTATGGGCTTTTGTTACGAATGTTACCCGAAAATAAATAAAATGTGCTGCATACTCATTTATGGACGTGAAAAAAGTAAGTGTCTGTGATATTGTTCTTATTTGTTGAAATATTGCCAAAGAAAATGACTGGGCGTGGTTTCAGTTTCTGTCATAAATTGATAAATGCTTTCATCACAATTTTATTTAAATTTATTTATTTATTCATTTATTTATTTTACGCCAAATAACAGTTAAAATCTGCGTATGACGTGCTATGGGGAAAAGTGAATTGTGTGCACATTTTCAAAATTATGTGATCCCTTCACTAAGTCATATACTACATAAATTTTGAATTTTGAAAGGAGAAAAAACAAAAACTCCCATGTAGTAAAATCTATTTTTAAGGATAAATAAGCAATAAATTTTGAATTTTGAAAATTTTGAAATTTTGAATTTTGAAAATTTTGAAAAAATGAAATGAAATGAAAAACAAAATTGAATTTTTAAATCAGTTACTTTTCTCAAACTCCGATCAGAAGTCTACCAATCCGCAATATTTGAAGCATTTGGATGTTAATAATGGTATGTGGCTTTTATAAGAAATGGGGATTATTAGCCCTTATGAAAGATAGAGAGTAGCTCTGTCTATATTATAAGTAAATGCAAGAATGGAAAACAAATGGCAGTGATAGTTCTCTTGTGCGTTGTGGTTTCTGCTGCTCGTTTCGTGTTAAACTGCTGTTTCATCCATTTCTATGTGCAAAGTTAAGTGTCAGTAACCATCATTTACCCCAGAACTACTATTTTCATAATACAAAGCACAATAAAATATTTTGGCTCAAACACACTTGTACTCGTAGAATGCCTGTGCCTGTTCGATGCGCTGCTTCCCAAGAATCTGAACATGATTCTGCACGGAATGGAAACGTGCGCAAATCCATTCTAGATATTACGCATTAACGAAAAATAGTATCTTAACTTGTAAACAAAAGTAAATTCTATCCATCAGAAATAGAAAAATTATTAGTCTTGATATCGTATTTCAATAAATAAGGGTAATGATCTTTTACGTTTCCATTTTATCTTTCATAAAAGCAGCTTCCGATGGAATAACTGTAACCGATGGAATTCATGTGACATCTATACAGTATACATCAATATTATTGCAGTCAGGGAAATATGTTTCAATGATTAATAGAACTCATTAGTCACAATGATTCATAAAACTCAAGGCGAAATCAATGAGTTATTTACCGAATAACTGCACCCTTCCAACGTGTCAAAATTGAAAAGGCATGTTTCATATTATATTCGCTATATTTCTAACACCATAACAAAATAGTCTTTACGTTTGAAACGGGGCATGTCACGGTTTGAAGAAGACATAATGTACAGTTGTCGTAGATACCTACGCCCCTTAGTTCGATGCGTATTTTATTTCAATGAACAACTCAGCCCTCGTTCGAGAAGTGGCCCATAATGGTATTTTGACGAAGGCGGTTGCAGTCGCCCGCGGACGTCCCGCCCTGTGGACTCTTTCCCGGCGCGCAGCTTCCAACGAGGCAGCGCGAGATGCAGGTGGCCCTGGGCGGCGAGCGGCGAGGCGGCGCGTGGGAGCGTGGGGCGATCGGGCGGGCACCATCGACCGCGCCCCGCTGGCCCACTGGCCGCCCGCCCCGCCCCGCTGACGTCACGACCTCTGCTCCGCGTCCGCGTATCCATAGCGACGCGGATCAATCTCCCGCTGCAGCGGCGGAGGTGGAGGCGGCGGGGGCGGCGGGCGCCGCTGGGGCCGGCCCGGCGTTCCTTGGCCGCTCGCGCCGCAATTAGGGCTGCCAATGACGTTCCCAGTTTTTCCGTAACTGTATTTTGTATGAGTGCGTAATATCTAGAATGGGGTTTTGCACATTTCCATCCCGTGCAGATTCTTCGCAAGTAGCACGTCGAAGAGGCACAGAAGAGACACATTTTACGAGTACAGATGGGTTTGAATCAAAGTACTTTATTGTACGTTGTATTATGAAATTAGTGGTTCTGGGCTAAATGATGGTTAACTGACACTTATATGTACTCAGAAAAAATGAATAAAGCAGCGATTTAACACGAAACGACCAGCAAAAGGCACAACGCACCAGAGAACTATTACTGCCATTTGTTTTCCATTCTTGCCTTCACTTGAAATGTAGACAGAACTACTATATACCCTTCATCAGGACTAATAACTTCAACGTATTTTGCGGCAAATTGATACCGAAATATTAGTGTCACTACATATCGGTATGTTGATAT
Organism: Teleogryllus oceanicus; assembly: GCA_964035755.1. NCBI lineage: Eukaryota > Metazoa > Arthropoda > Insecta > Orthoptera > Gryllidae > Teleogryllus > Teleogryllus oceanicus. Next base: position 22,838,741 of record CAXIVR010000011.1, on the reverse strand, counting down.
AGAAGATTTGTTTGATATACATTTTGTCTTAACAGTATTCTTCTACCAAAGAAGAAATCTGGTTAAAATACAATATATAGTATCGCAATATATGATGTCGTATTATTGATAGCGAAGGTTTTTCTCCACATAATTATATTTAGAGAACATATGCAAGCTACTACCTAGAATAAAATGTCGTTATCGGACACTAAAGAGTGAATTGTGTCACAAATACAACAAATGATAAGTACATTAAAACAATAGCCATTAGTTACATTTCAAAGTGCCATCTGGTTCCTTACTCACATATTACACTTATTTGCCGAATGAATTGGCACGCAGTCGCACGTACCAACACTTTGGGCAGCGGTGAGCTATTCGTGGCCTGCTGAAACAAAATTTGCCACACGTTCGAACTCAAATCACAATTGAGTTCCCATATTCCGCATGTATTATACTTGTCTTAAGTCAGTTAAATCCATTTCACGCATTCACACGTCTTGCGGTGAACGACATTTTGGTGACCAAGTGCAGAGAACTGATACCTGGCTTTCAGAATCAATTAAGAAACGATAAATGAATGCGTCCGCGAATTGAATAAAAATCTATTTAACCATTCAAAAGAGGAAGATGTTCGGTTCAGACTTTCATAAATAAAATGTTCATAATCATTATAATTTGGAAACAGTGTTTTAATATGATTTCATGGGAATTTTATTGAAGTTTTTGCAGAAATTTTATTCGTTTAACATTTTATGAAAATTATTTTCAAATCTGACTATTCGTTCAGGAAATATTTATGATTTACAGATAAGTCTTTAGTACACTCTACACTGAGTAAAATGTTGATAACAATTATTTCTTTCACATTATCTAATAGTAACAACCCTATATCGGCTAGCTTAGCTGAGATGGCCCCATCTCGGCAGCTCCCTTCAATCACGAAAATAAAGGCGGAAATGGGCCAACGGGCTACCACTGAAAGCCGATGAGGGGCTGGGTCCCACGCTGAAACTAAGTAGAATCCGGCATTTCTTTCATTACTTTATCTACCTACCTTTCTACGTATCAAACATTCGATCAAATATTACCACACTTTTATAGCCGACCATTTAAGTAATATGAGCTGGATAACAATCTACAATGTTTCAAAAATTAATCATGTGGTTAAAGTTGTCAGATTTAACATTATCAGATTAAACATTATTGCTTTCATTTTAATTTATAGGAGTGTAAGACACACCTAATGACTTTGCAAATCACATCATTCTCGCAAGGTGAAATCACCCATGCCTCAGTAATGGAATCCACTGCTCTAGCTCTAAGGAGAGGGCCTGCAGCAGTCTGAGCTTTTCAGATCGACCTCCGAAGTACAGAACTCCATTATTATTCACAGTAAAAGCATTCATTAACTTTTGTGTGTGATGCACCTCTCCTAACACACGGCTGCTTTCAAGCTCAAGAGCTCGTCGGCGACAATGTGAATTAATCGACCCAAGATGTAGGGTGCACTGCATTCTCTTAAGTGGTGCACAGTCACTCTCACTCGCATTCATCGCAGCTTGGTTTCTAACCGCATTCATGTGTCTTCAGATCTGCTGCGCTCTGCGTTGTTGGCAATTTACTGACACATTGTGATTGTTCTTTAAAAGAACCATGTAGTCACTACTACATAGTAGGCTACTTAGTAATCCTTCATTAATCTTAGTTATACTTCATCATTAACAGTAAATGTATTTTCATGATTGATTGAGGGGTAGATTGATTAGTATTACCGGGAGCGTTAACTGCAATGGTCATTAGTGCTGTAAGTGTGGGTGGAGGGGGCAGTTATCTACCCCTGCTGGATAGTGAGATCCGACGCCGACCTACACGTCGGATCGCGGATTCTCTCCCTACCAGATATCTCCTGCCAGCGGGGCAAGGTCAACAGCGCAAGCTCAAAATTCCAGGCTTGTCTCCCGACATGTGTGTTTGCGTAGTAGATGTAACTGTAAGAATGTGCATATAAGGGGAGAAAGGGACAAGGATGGGGCAGGAAAGATCGCGCACCGATTGTCGCCCTTAGTTACGCCCTAGAATCATGCTCCTCCAGATAGGGATTCAATTCGAACTAGCTATTTAGCCCGTGATGAGCATCTACCAACGTAGATGCCCATCTAACCAACCAAACTAAAATTTCCCAGTCAGATACCCTGCAGAGAGAAAATATTTACTTTCGAAAAATAATTTCGCACTTAAAACTTTGCCTCTTAATAATTGTATTTTATCACTATTTACTTCTGCATAGAGAATAATGTTTTCTTTGAGATTGTGGAAAATGACACATGTGATTCTTCGTTATATTACTGTAATACTACATTAAAATCTGGAAATTTAGTTTTATTTGTTCAGTGGCTTTTCCCACACTTTTTCTCCTTGCGCATAGGAAATACTGATAGTCTATTAGCTCGTATCTTAAAAAAGTTGTAATGCAAAACGAGTTTTTTGCCTTCCATTATCGATATTTCATCTTGATTATTTAAGTGATTTTTTGACTTGGAATATTTCTTTGTGAATGTTGGTACCAATAAAGAGAAGTTATATTTGACGCGTGGCAATGATGAATGTTGATTCGGATACTGGTATGGGATTTCTTTTGCCTACCACTCTATAAACTTAAGGCGAAAATTGCCGACTTAGAACGCACTACTCCAGCATACATTTTTCCTCCTCGGCGATCAGCTATGTCTTTACACGGCGGCAATATCAATATATCGGAGCCCAAAATGGAAAGAGAAAGGTGTAACATTGTTCAGCATTATATACAAGATGCAAAGAATTCACGGTGTTCCGTGAATACACGGACGTATACATTTTAAAATGGTTGACAGAAAGGGTTTCAGCAGAGGAGACAATTTCAGTTCAGACACCAAAATATTTTTAAAATAATACAAATATTAAAAATGTATATTTTGAAATAAAAAGAAAGTAATGGTAATACTCCTATGAAATGGAATTTGATCGTTATGTTAATGATTTTGAGTACATTGAATAAAAATATAAACTAATTTATCCGTCCTAGTAAAAAAAAAGGAAATTTTTAAATTTTTTTTATATTGTTGTTTACGCACGCAATAATAGTCAATAATTGTTGTTTGCATTCAGAATGCCGAGATTTTGAATACGTGACGATTAGACAACCCATGTTTTGGGCTGTTTGGATATGATTTTCTAATTAGGCACAACAGAGATTGTCCATCGCTACCAGCAGAGTTGGAAGCCATTGTGCTAGCTCCTATTCACTCTTGATTGGTTTTCATTAAATTACTTCACTTAACGAATTATTTCTTACCCTATTTACATTCGTATCAAGATGCCATTTTGGTCACGGCGGTTTTATTTATTTATTTATTTTACGTCAAAAAAAACAGTTAAAAAACTGCGTATGACGTAGTCTGTGTGGACCAGGAGAATTATCGTTCACTTCATTGCAAAGCCCTTTAGTATTATTCTGTACTCTTGCACTTTTCAGACAAGACGTTGCTCTCGTCCCCTTGAAGTTGTTCACGTGCCCCTTCCAACCTCCCGCGTTCTCTGAATCTGGCATTCTCCATCTTGGAGCAGAGCTCCCCGCCGCCAGCGCCACGACCCCGCCCGAAGTGCTCTTTGCAGGCTGCGCCCTCTCGCGCCAGGATTTGCTAGCCTTGAGCTCCAAAGCTATGGGGAGCACGAGTATTCGGCAGCACGGCGGAGGGATTTACACTCTTTAGCATTCGGAGGAAAACTCTGCCTGTTCCTCCGTGTTCCCTTTTGAACACAAACGCACGTCCATACGGGCGCCTTCCAGGATACACGGGCTCACAGCCCAGCTCAACGCGACCCCTTCAGAAAAACGTATGTCACTCGGGACGCCACATTTGCCACGTCGGGTAGTCTGAATCGGAAGATCTGATGTCTCATGTTTCCCTTCTACTCTGCATTTCGAACTTTGTGATTTTTATACGCTTGTGTTTGCTTCTCTTGTGGTTTATGATACAAATTGCATTGCGAGCATATTGTTTTTAATATTGTAAAATACGTTTCTGTCTTTCTTGTGGTTGACGCTACAGTTAGTAATAAATTTAGCCAAGTGTACATGTCTAGTAAATCAATCGAAATGACAACATTTAATATTATTTAGTCACAGGAGAAGGTTGAGATTTACTTCCTCAGTCGGTACACTACATGATTTGTAGCTCATTTCCTTCGGAGTGCCAAGAAAAAGGGCGTGGCCAGGTCACTCTTCATGTAGTTTCTCTTCTGTAACCACGTGGGTCGTTGATGTTTATTCACTTTTTCAGGGCAACCTGTTACATAAAAATGATGAAAAGCTTTAAATAAGGTATCTCAACGGGTGGAGTGACTGTAGCAGCTGCGACATAGCAACCGCCACTCCCCGGGGGCAGGCGCTTGCGACAGCAGTGAAGAAAGGTTTGACAACTAAGGCTTAGGATAACTAATGATTTCCTCAAGCTCTTCGCGTTCTCCAAGGAAATATACGTTCTTTGCAAATTTTTAAAGTCACAAACACGGTCCGGATAATCCGTTTCTGTACAGCAAACAAGCAGCAAAATGAATTGTTCTTAATAAAAGTAAATCAAAGAGTGAGATAAATAAAATAAATGTGATAAATATTCCTTTAAAATTTCAACATCCCTTGTCTTCTCGGAGCATTCTGACATCTTGAGAAAATTCGAGAAGATTATTGTGGCAATGCTTTTAATAGTTGGAAGAATGGCAGGAACTTCCCATAATTTTTCACGACTTTACCAACAGCGTTTTCCTGTATTACTCAGAAAGACAAGGCGACATACACTGTCTGACACTATAGAATCGCATGTGTTTCGTTCTATGGCGTTTGTGTCTCATTTCAGAAACATTATAAGACTAATTCTTTAACCCTTCAGTGGTCGAGTTGACGACTACTATTGGATAAAATAATTGCAGTAATCTTTGTCAACTTAGATTTATTCAGAGAGCCGGTTTTCGACGGTTTTGCCACGTTCATTATTGATTACTATAGTTAAGCCTTATTGATTCGGTTTTGACAACGAGAGTGGACAACATTTTGGTATGAGTTTTCTTAGGAACCTTTCGTAGATTTCTCATAATTTATCGCAAAATACGACTTAAGTGATTGTTACTGCACTTGTGAGAAGTTCCGGATGTAGCTTGGACTACAATAGTAGTCACGAGTTTCGTGCGTTGTGTGCGATCGGGCGGTTCTGGAATTCAGGAGTAATCGTATTGAGCAATCAGTGTGAATGAAAATGTAGTTTGCGAGCGGTTGGAAGGGGAAGAATAAGAATTTATTGATGTTTTGGAAGGTGATGATAACAGTGGTGAAGACGAATTACTGAAACCTGAGTTAGACAATAAATTAGAATCGAAGGTGAAAACTGAAGAAGATGAAATGCCTGATAAAACAAATGAATACTTTGTAGTCGTAGAAGGCAGTAATTTGAATAAACTAGCGCTTCTGTTGATGATACGCACTTGCGCGAATAACATTATCTTTTGCCCGTCAATTTCGAAACTCCGGATAAGAAATTCGATGCCTTACTTACAGTATAATGCATCTTTTCAGAACGAGTTTTATAGATCATGTTACTGTCTACCGATAGGTGCAAAGAAAAGATCAGAATTCGTTATCACCGGAAATATGATGCAAATTTTATCGGTGATGTAGAACGGAAAGCTTTCCTCAGAATACTTTCTCTTGCTGACGTAGCAAAGTAGTTGAAAAGGCACGCGATCGACACCTAGAAAACTGGCAATACAATGATTGAATTATTAAATGTGATACAACAAGAATCCTCAAATGATCTGCAAAAAATTTGGGTGTGTCCAGGACACATATGTAATCTGTGTGAGATGCTAAAGTTATGCGGACACTGAAACACAAAAATATAGGCACAAAATGTTTTAACAATTTTGGATAACAGAGTTATTTATTGAACATAAGGAAAAATTAATCAAGCTTCCTAAAGAATAGAACATGAATTGATTCAAAAACACACATCAACACGAATATTCTTGAGCTAATTTGTTTAAAAGCAAAATACATGTAATTTTGTTAAGCATTTCGTTGCACTTGTAATGTATCAACATTTTAATACATAATATAAAATGTTGCAACTGATCACTGATTTAGATACGCATACCTGTCTAAATATTAACAAAAATATGATTTTGTTAATGAAAGAAAGTAATTATTTTTATGGTTTACTAGTCCTCTACTGTGTGTTTATGGACCTGAAACAAAACACGTATTGGTATTGTTAATATCCTTGCGGGACTTTTTGATTCTTTATGCCCTCGGGTCTTTTGAATACTTTATGGCCCGCTCTAAAACCAACACAACACATGCAAAAGTTTTATGAATTCGATTTTTTTAAGTGAAGATGCAAGCAAATACATTAAATAAATGGCATAATACTCAAATAAGTAAAATAACTCGTTATATACCTTATTTTTCTTAATTGATATGAAAATTGCTGTTTCGTAATGTTCCTGTGAAATTTCACTGTTACGTATCACCTTTTTTAGATACATAATTATATTCTTCTTGAGTTCTTTGGTAGCTTTTGCGAGAATTTCCGCAGAAACTTTACAATATTCTTTCATTTTGTACGAAAAAATCAGTCCAGCAACGATTATGCAATAGTAATTAGATACACATTGTTTTATCTGACATCATATCGACAAATGACTATTTCAATACATCTTTTCACTTTAGAGGCAAGGAATATAAAATGTTTCGAATTCTTGTTTGATTCAGCAACGAACTCGTAAACCATAAAGTTTTGTATGCACCACGGGCGTTACTAGATGTTTTTGACCCTCAGGCGACTTCCAACCCCTTCGGACCAGAGGCCCTTTGATTTGGAAGTCGCTTTCGGGGCAAAACATCTACTTAACGCCCTTATACATAAATAAGTATAGTAGACACAACGCGCCTCCAAGGCCCTTGGGGGGGGGGGGTTGAGCGCTTTGCGCAATCTTCCATTAACTTGCGCGCGTTGGAGTATTCCTCCATTAACGGTATCAGTCATTGTATGTCACGTTATGTCGCAGTCAGTTGTCAAGAGCACCGCCAGGTAGCATCTCCGCGTACGCGCTCCCGCGTTACTTCCCAGCGGCCAGAATTGGGAAGGAATAAGGATGGCTTAGGACACTTCACAGGGGTTGGACTAGCCCTTGTGAAGTAGCCAAACTCGTTTTGTTGGAACACATTTTACATGAGAATGTCCGAGATTCGAACCCAGACCTTCTTGGGGTAAGGCGAGCGACTTTGCTCCGGGCCACGAGACAACCGTAGTTTGGAAAGTAAAAGTAATAATTTTCATATGAGTTTTATCTCCACAAAGATAACTCTTTTCAAGTATTTCATTTATGTCGTGTACGTTTCAAAAAAGTCAATTAAAAGTGTCCATTCTTTTTTGAAACATTGAATTGGAAACATTATATTAAAAAAAACTTTTAAAAATACAGAAACTAAGGATTCGCGAAAAGTTCCGACCCAGCCTCTGCAGTTATTGTACATTTTATCCCACGTTTTCAAACAATTATTTTATTTCTCGGTAATTATTTTTCTCGGTCAAATAATTATCGATGAACTCAACTATTCACCTCACTGCCTGCCGTGGGCGTATATTGTTTACATTTGAAAATTTTATGTCTGTTTCATGCCTGAAAACGATTTTGAAATAAATTTAAGGTTTTGAAAGAATGATCACATCGAACATTTATCAAGCGGTTCGTATGGTGCCCTTCGTGTCAATTATAACAAAAGAAAAGCAATATACTTTACAGTAACTGTAAATCATAATGATCCCGAATTGCAATTATATATTGAAATGTCTATTTAAAGAATACAGTAATGTTCTCCACGTCTCTCATCAGCAAAGAAACCTGCATGACACAGCACAAAATTTCCAGATCCATACATGCCATTTTATCAGCAACAAATGTTTAAATATGCTTAGTCAATAATAATATCTTATCGAAGTTCTTCATGAAACTGAATGGCTATATAAAATGCATCGTTCTTGCACACACGCAAACAGGAAAATAACGTCTGCCTATTGTATTCTTTTGTTTTCTGTTCGAGGGACTGAATATGCATATTGTATACTTTTCGTGATATACGAGAACACATTTCGATAAAATCGATTCTATTGCATAAAAAACTACCGCAAAATGCGAGCAACACACACACACAAAAACTTTTCAATTGCTAGGCTCATCTATTACTCCACATTATCTACAACAACTGCATGGTCCTGTTTCCGATTTTATCTCCACGTAGCACGGAGAATAAGCTATTGATACAAAAAGATCCCAACATTGGGACAAAGGGTTCGGGTAATGAGCGTGTGGAGACTGTCATTAAGCGAGTAATATGTAGTCGAAAATCGAGTCGCGCACTGAATAACGTCCTATTAGAGCAAGGACTTCAATTGTTTCTCGCCTTCGTGCGGCGCGCGCTCTATCCGTCACCGCCGCCCCCTCCCCCTCCCGTTGCGGGGGTGGGGTGGGGTGGGGGGTTGCTCCCGCAACGCAGGGCGATTAGGAGCAGCGGCGCACGCGACAGTCAGCGCAGCGCGGCGCGGCAAATAACGCCTCGCTCAATAAGCGCCTGTAGACGCGCGCTCGCCCGCCCGCCCGCCCCCGCGATAACCCCCCTGCCCCCCCCCACCGGACGATGACAAACGTCACCTGACGGACGACAGCCCGATGTGGGGCGACTCACACACTTGCCTTCGAGCAAGCCGGTCGCTTAGGGAGGAATGTGTGGTGAAAACAAGCGCACGTTCAGAGTTCACCGTTTACTATTCAAATGTTACGTCTCTTTTCAATCGCCCAAATATCGATATTGAACAATTACGATCAAGCATTTTGATATCTTCATCTATTTGACTCACACATTTGCCTTCGAGCAAGCCGGTCGCTTAGGGAGGAATGTGTGGTGAAAACAAGCGCACGTTCAGAGTTCACCGTTTACTATTCAAATGTTACGTCTCTTTTCAATCGCCCAAATATCGATATTGAACAATTACGATCAAACATTTTGATATCTTCATCTATTCGACGAATATTGACGCTATCTACGTAGAGAACGAATGAAATACACGAAGGATAAATATTCTATACGTTATGAATTTTCGTTCAAATTGTGACGTTATTTTTATTATCAACTTATTTATTTATCAACTAAAATATATCACACCAAATGGAGGGAAAAGCATATAGTTCGCTTCCTACATGCTGGCTTAAGTACATTGTGAATGGATTGTTTGCAAAGACGCGTTAATGTTCATGGTTTGCCAATTCGAATTTCACGTTAGCTTTCAACAGGAGAATATTTACTGATTAATTATGATGAATGATTATGTTGATCATTAACAAACTCACTTGATAAATGGTCGCCATAATCGAGACAGCACTTCCATCGTCTTTCGTATGCGTGAGATTCCGAATAGGCTCCACCATCACTTGAATTAAACAAAACAAATCAATGAGAACCCAAGACTATAATGAGATATCAAATTCAACTGTAGAGATCATCTAAATATCACGACAAAAGAAGATAAAGTAAAATCAATACAATTAAAATCCTTAATGAAAACTATAGCATCTTAACTATTCAAAACGTTAAGTTAAAACTCACCATCAAATAGTTATATCTCTACTGTTACTATATATTCATAAAATCTATGTACTCCAAAACAAATTGTTGAGAACTATAATCAATATCTCCTTTTTTAAAATAACTCAACAAAGAACATAATTAAAACTTATGAACCCCAAAACCAAGTCATCCCTTATCTAACTCTCTTCAAATCATAAGGCAAAGCATCCAGAACTACTAGAATTAATAGTAATCCAAACATTCCTTCAACACAAACTTTATTAATCTTTATAAATATTTTTGTTCGCAGTGAATAAGTTCGCAGTGAATTTCCTTCTTAAAGTGTGATAAAATAAGAGATTTTGTGAGTGTAATAGCACGCAACAGTACGTTAACAATCCATTTCACATTTCGTATAATCGTTTTTCAATCTTTAACGTATCCCCGTATGTCCGTTATTTTGAAACTGCTACACCCATTGTTGCAGTTAACAATTATTTTTGACTAATTGCTAGTTAGCTAGAAATAATTTATAACGCATTGAAAACGGAACGCTATAGTATTTATGAACCGTTTGCTAACAAAATCAGTTCATTTCATTCTCTGCAATTTTACAAGAATGTCAAAACTCTTCCCCCATTCACACAGGTTGATACAAACGGGATTTGTTACCGCCATATTTTGTGAACTATATTTTATTTAATACATTGTGACTATATTTTTACCAATTGAGTTATATATTTGCATGAGAGAGGTATAATGCCTCTCATTCAAGCGGTATCCAGACCTCATCTTTTAGGGTGGGAAGTAACAGAGGCAAGAGCCAATCTCAAACCTTCATAATTCGAATTCCACATTTCATTTTGTCGGTGCAGGTCCGTTTCAGGAACATCACGTTGATCGATTAATATGTCACATGACGGACGACAGTCCCATTATGATGAGCAGACCTCGCATGCTCCCCTTCATGCAAAAGGCCTTTACGGATGTCCCAGAATAAATGTTTCAAACTCCTAGGGCGTCTAGGGGAATCGAAAAAGACAACTTTTACTTTCTCGCTACGGAGTAGAGAGAAAGTTATGTAACGCTGCGCGGAAAATGGCGAATTTTTGACAGAGAAACCCTTATTACAGGTCGCTGGTAACGTAAAAGTGGATAAATCCAGTTACTAAGTTTAGAAAATAATCCTCTGACACGTGGTGTAGCCAGAATGGCTCTTTTGTGGTCGTTGATACCAAAAAATAGGATGAAGACACAGCGTCTGTCTGTCCGTTCGTCCGTCCGTCTGTGAACATTTTTGCGGCTAAAGCGTTAAGCCGATTTTCCCCAAAATTTATATTCTCTAATCAATCTGGCTGATGTCGCAGCCCCTTGAATTTGAAACCAATATTTTAATTTTGGGGGTACTTTACTTGAAGTTCCTGAGACAATTTCCTAATTTTCAAACAAATTGCACCAACGTTTTTAATTAATTTTTTTGTAAGATTGTGTAAAGGGCGTTTAAGAGAATAGTGCAGTTCTTATGTTCGCTGAGAAACAGAAATTTTCGAGAATTGTAAACGTTTAAAAGTTTTTCGGAGTCCTTTTACAACAAAAATATTAAATTTTTCCCTTAATGAAATCTGTTTCTTAAAGATAGATTTTGAAATAAGGTCATTACACTGCTTGGCAAATTTGAGTACTTTTTGCGTAATTTTGTGTGAAAATATGGCAAGAAAGTGCGTACTCTTTTAGAACCACTAGTATTTGTTGGAAAATTTCCTATAACAAAGTTTCACTTATGGTCTTTGCCCCTGATGGGAGGGCAACTCATTAGGCAGCAGTGTTTGGCGGGTCGCATTTTGACGCAAAGAGTTTTGTTCCCGACGTTCTAGATTAATGATAATGAGTTGTCTGTAAGGGATTATGAGGTCGGCAAATGACGAAGAGTTCAGCAATTACATTGAGCAAGTCTTTATCCCATAAAAGTGTTAATATTTCTTCGACAAACGTTCACGCCAGCTATTCGACACATTCACTTCTTATTCATTTCTCAACTCTTTTCCACTTTTCATAAATGTTCGTTCAAATCCTGTTAATTACTTGACCCATGCATTTATCAGTTATTTATTTAATTACAGATTAAAAGTTCTTATATAATTTATCAAGGAAAACATTGTACGTCCTCTTCTCATACAAGTAAGCTTCAATATCATGTGGAAAGGGATTTGAAGCGAAGACGAGAACACTCAACTAATCTTGGTTTCCCAGTTCGAATTCATAATTATGTTTATGCGAATTTTGTTTCTTAAACAATTAGGAATATTTTTTGTACTTAAGCTGTGAAAAATTAAAATCGATGGTGACGTATTTTGGGAATTGAATATTTTAATTTTTTTATCCATAAAGGAACATTAAATGGTTAAATATTCTTGTTCTTATTTACTTGGATACAAAAGGCAAATACAGAGGATCACATTAAATTCTAGAATCTATTAACTTAATTGAAGTGTTAATTTAACAACAAATCGTCTGAAATCGATAATTGTGTGGAAAAAGGATTTCGCGAAACAATCTATTTTAACCCCTCCCGAAACAATGTATTTTTAACTTTATAATCAACATTCCAGGTTTTCCACATCCAAATAGAAAGCATTACTAGTTCGATCAGAGAGCGTGTTCGTAAACTCGCCCTTTATAAAAAAATAAGTATCTCCCATTTTTGCATGGGAAGTGGAATATGTATCGACCAAAATCACTATCTTTTCACTCTGACCGGGAGGTCCTAGGTTCGAATCCTAACGGCGGCAGGATTTTTGACACTAGCTTTTTAGCTTGGTCGAATTCAGTCGCAGTCTGGAGGAGAATTCTAGCGACCGGCTGCTCTGATCAGTAGTTTTGCGTGATTTCTCCGATCAACACCAGGCGAATGCCGAAACGGTACCCTACTAAACGGGCCACGAACCACGCGCGATCTTTCTTTCCTCTTCCTTATCTTATCCTCTCCCCTTACACACACACTTACACTAACATGCACTACACTACCACATATTCCGGGGGACCGGTCGAGAGCTTAGAGCTTGTCCCGGCTGAGGCGGTGCCCCGCTTTTGGGAAAGTCCTGGTTTGGGGGAAACCCCGCTAGCCGACGATAGATCGGCGCCGGATCTCACCATCCAGCGGGGAAGATCACCGTCATCTTCCGAGGAAAAAAACATGCACTACACTAGAGGGGCTAATGACCAAAGCAGTTGACGCGCCCGGAAACACGAAAAAATCAATCTATCTCTCTATCTTTCCATATCTGCAACGTCCGTAGTTAGTGCCCTCAGCGAACACCGTTCAGAACGCACCAAAATAATAACTCAAGAAAAGATAAGGAACGCTTAACAGGTTAGAAATTTTCATTCATCTTTTGTCAATTGTATTTTCATTCAATTAAATTTTATTTAATTCCTAATAAGACATTACGCCTGCATATGCGAGTCAGAAGTCGCCAGTTTCCTTGACAATGAAAAATAGTCTATTGGGAGGAATCTCTAGCGAGGTTGAGAACAAGTGTTTACTTGTTACAACTGTATTTTAATTTTCTCATTGAGTGAGTAACGTCACTAATATTTTAAATTCTTATAATTTACATGATTTTTTATGGCGCATGATATCTTCATTTATGAACTATGAACTATTCGTTATTTCATAGGTACAACGACCGTTGTTTCAGATTTCAGTATGTATTGATCCATCTATTTCGAGAACAATTTCTGAACTTTTTGAAGAAGAAGAAACGCTTTGTATATTTCAGATAATCTGCCAATTATAATAATGATCGATCATGAATTTCTCTATTTCTCCTTAAATTATAGGCCGTTAATACAAGGGAGCAGTTTCCTTCGCGAAGGAGGTTACAGAATCTCTCTTGGGAAGAAGATTGCTATCAAAAAACATTGTTAACGATTTACGGCTCTATATTTACCGCTCTTGTTATCTTGCCTCTATCGCGATGTAGATCATTTATGTTGATGTGAAGAAACACGCACAAGAAGTTACACATGCCCACTGTGGCTGCGTCCCCAATGAAACCCACTTCATTAGCATTTGTTTTGTTGGCTTGCGGGGAATGTTTTTTAAAATTTCGTTTTCTAATACAGCGAAGTAAGCGCTTTACAAGATTGAATATGGACTACAACTCAGAAAGGTTAGTACTAAGTGTTACAAACGGGAGAGTGAGGATACTCCCACTGGACGCCTCAATAATAAATAGTTATTGATTGGGAGAATGTATGGGGGAATAGGACAATTACAGGAAGAAAAAAGTTACAGAAAGTAAGTTTGGGAATTCATACATTTCTCTTTAGAGTGGTTTAAATTTATCTTTTGGGAATCTAGATTTGATTCTTCGGTGTTGGTTATAGGTTTTTTCTAGGTTGAATATAGAAGTTGCTGGGGAAAATGGTAAGAAAAAAATTGATTGGTGACTGGGATAATCATTAATCGTGTGAAGAACAAACTATACGCGGGAAATGAAAGACGATGACGACAATGATAATAAATGAATAAATCATTTCGACACGGCATCTCTATCAATCCTCCAGTCAGTGCACCTTGTTGAAAACATCGCTTCTGGGGAGAAGCAACCTTACCAGAACCACATCTGCTTAGAACTTAACGAACAGCGGATATGCGACTTTTTCACGTTTAAAAAAGCTAAATGAATATTGACACTTAAGAAATAATACATGGAGTTTACAAAACAGTAACTTCACAGGAGATCAAAGTTAATTGATTAACTATTCCACATAATTTAAATATCCAATTTTCTTTTCTATTTACGTTTTTTGATGCAAAAATTGTATTGAAACAAAATAAAACTTTTATTTTTGTGGGTTTCATATAACTAATTTATATTTATTCTGAGAACGTATACCAATGTAAAAAAGTAAGTTAATTTACAATAAAAATTGAGTTACGAGCTATTATTCTTTTGCTTCTATACTTTGAATGGAACGGTGGGCTTGACGCGTTTCCACGTTGGAAACATGTCATTTCGAAGAACCCACTTCAAATGTTTTGGACGAAATTGCTAATGTCTGAGAAGCGTTTCGCCGTGTGCAGCGCGAGGAACGAGAGCGGCGGTGGGGTGGGGGTGGGGGGCGGAGTGAGGAGGTGTCGCTTCGATCCCCGCGAGCGGCGCACGCGACGAAGCCCGGCACGCGAGCGCTGGGATACCTGCACCGCACTCCCGCCCCCCGCCCCCTGCTCCGCGGCCCGCGCACGTCAGCTGCCCCTCAGCGGCGCCACAAGACTCGACATTACGGTATTTCAGTGTCGACAGGATGAATCATACTCCTCGTGAGTCACATCGAAAGAAAAATAACACATTCAAATTGCATTTCTTCTCGTCGGAGTACTTAGTCACTTTAATATATACCTTCCATTTAAATAAAATTTCTTTTTCGAAATCTTCTCTATATCATAATTTTGTGGTTTTAAAATATTGATTTCTGCTTCGTAGATACAAATATTAGTATTCATTTTATTTATATTTTTTCTGATGGCGCATTGAACAATAACGATTGTAAGTTTTATTGAAAAAATGTTTAACAGAATTTCCAATTTTTGTTTTTACTATGATCAGCAAATGCTAGGTGTGGTGGTTGAGTGTATCCTTGCCCTTGAATCCTGGCACCCTTGGCCTGAACAACCTTGCAATGTCCCAATGTCTGAGAAATATACTCACATGAAATATATTGTCCGACGAAATTAGTTTAAAAAATATATGCTACTTATTAAAATATATAAGAAAATTCGACTTATTTATAATAATATTATAGATAAATAATTCGAAGCTGCAGGAATTTGTATACTATCTTACAATTTCAAATGACAATGTACGTAACTACGCATGTCTAAATGTGTAACATTTCAAAATATCATATGCATCTAACATAAAAATTAATTTTGTTTTTGTTTGTTTTTTCGTGTTTTATGCGCTGCCGTATCGTTCATCCGATTGCGATAAAACCTTCAACTTGCTGCTTGCGCAAAGAGGAATGTATGTTTGTCGCACATAGATGCGCGTTGATGATGATTCTATGCGTTTATGTTGACTGAAGCGCCCCTGACCAGAAGCTTTACGCAACCCGCCACACCCTCAAGTATTAAACGCATCTTCGTCGCATATTCTGTCTCTGCGATTGTGAAAGATCGGCCGGCATTATTACTTGAACGTTATCTCGAACAAGAAAATAAAATTTCTGCAAGATAGTGCAATAGCGAATGCATACTCAAACTTGAGGGATAACTTGACAAGCATGTCCAAACCAGGTCATAGAGCAAATTAAGATTATTATTTTCGTTTCAGTTTATAGATTTTTCAGCTTTGTCAGACTATATTTGATTATATGATACCATTCTTAGATCTTCAAAAGTTTTTTATCAAGGGTTCTATGTAGTGACTTGTGTACATTGGTTTTACGTAATTCTTGTGTTTAAATTTGACCAGTGTTTAAAATATTATAGTTATTTGTTTTGACGTTTTAACTCCAGCCTGAAGATGGAAATAATCATTTCCGAAACGTTGCTATTGCTATAATGTATCACATGTTTTAATATATTACAATTATATTGTATTTTTATGTAAAACAGTCATCCAAAAACAAATTTCTGCCTTTAAAATTAAAGATAAAATGCAGTCTGACATAGAAGAAATTCATACTCCCCAGAAAGTTCTTCATTTATTAAACGTTTGCCGAGCGTAGCGTAAAACATGACTAACCATCACTTGACCAATAGTGTGTAAAGTGTAATACATTGCGATAGTGAAGCACAGTAGTGTCCACTAGTTTAAAATAAAATTGTATTTCAAAAATATTTTTACGAGTAACACCTTTCTACATCCGTGCAGCTGCAGATGAATGAATCATGGCTCTAAAGTTTTATTGTAGGGCTTTCGCTTATAGCAGTTTTACTGGGGTGTCCGTGCAATGCTCGTGGCCTATCAACGGACCTTCCGCCTGCATTCGAGCGGCGACCTGCAGCATTCCGAAGGCGCATTCCACGCCCGTGTGTGTCTGACCCGGACGGCGCCTGCGCACTAGATGCGAGAGGAGCGTAGGGGGCGGCACCATCGACCCCGCGGCGCCGGCATCGCAGCCGTCTCTCCCTCCGCCGCCGCCGGTCGCCCGGGCAAAGCGATGCGCCACTTTCCGGCCAAGAATCGCAGATGCGAGTACAGATACAGAGCATGTATGAGTACAATTCGAATTTTGAGAGGCACGCAATAGCAAAATTTGCTCTTCTGTAATACTCAGAAGGTAGTACATCATAACGCTAAAATAAAAAGGCCTACTTGTAAATCGTATGTCAAGAAAATGGAATGAGAAAATATAACACAAAAGAAGTTCATTATTCGTGCTTTTAAATTAGTTGAATACCATTGTTATTGCATAAATAATACAAATAATTATGTGTCAGGCTGTAGCACCGCTAGTTTCAATGAGACGTGTTTCAGCCTGCACAGGGTGACGCACCTTACCCGCAGCACATGGAAGATGCATCATGTGTGTTGCAGAGCGGTGTGGTCTGTTGTCCGTTCTAAATAATTGCCGTGGCGGGCAGCACTGCCGTGGCCTTCCTGCATTATAGCAGCAGCTTCCGCCGCGCCTCCTGCCAGGGAAAGTGCCTGGCGCTTCTGAATTCCGCGCGAGGCGGCCGGAAGCAGGGCAGACGCAGTGGGGCGCAATGAAGGGTCGCGGGGTGCCTGCCAAGGCCGCATACCCCGGGGGTCCAGCGGCGCCAGCCACATGCAAGGCCAACTGCCCGTCTGTTGTGCCTCCGGAGAGAAGGATGAAGGCCTTGCTCGCCTCTGCTGACACTTAGCGCTGGGTGTGACCCGACCGGGTGTTTTCGTGCCTTCCAACTAGCGGAGGAACAAGATTTTCTTTCCATAAATAAACAGATAACTCGACAGCTCTAAAGGGGATTTATTTACGGGACGCGAGGTAAATGTTGTTACACCTCGCGTATAAATGCTGCTGGAAGATTTACTACATGCTACGTTCTCAAAGGATATTCGCCAGCCACTAGAACGCTATGTGGCCGTTTTAGCGTTTCGAGCTGATGTATATAATGGCGTAATTAGAGGCGACGTGCGCATGATCTAGTCGTGTATCACCGGTGATACGCCAGCGATATGCGACTTTTTATTCAAATGTAAGCAGAATGTAATATATTTTCCAATATTTCCCGAGATTAACTTTACATACAAAATTAAAATCAATAACACCTTCACAATTACATTCGCGGAATAATACGGAATACTTCTGGCTTAACTTGATTATAAACGATCAAATGTTTTGAACGCTTGTTGAGAAAGAAAAAATAAACAAGATCCCCCGCCGAACACATTATCCTTCTTTGCGTTCATCTCGCTGGGTAGAAAGAGAACAGGTCAAGAGGATGATATATCATTGAAATTGCACAGAACAAAAATTTTTATGTGTTGTTGATTGTTAAAAGGCGTGCTATAGAGAAAGTTCTAGGTATAGTAATGTCACCGTGACCTGTTAAGTGGGCATTTCCGAAGCAGTTTGGCCATAGGCGCGGCTTCCGAGGCAGAACATCTTCCGAAAATATGTGAGGTGGGGCATTTTTAATCAATAAAGCAAACATTTTTTAAAATTAAATTTACTATTCTAATATGCACTATGTAATAACTATTATCTTTATACATTACTTCAATTTTTATTGTTCATCTACAATTAAAGATAAATATCCATGTAACTGCATTACTTCTCAGCGGTGGAATGGTTAGATTTTAAAGTCATGGACTAACTCAAAAATATTATATTGTCATGAAACTGTGTATATTAATATCATAATAAACCACTATACCAAAGAAGCGGAGCTTCTCTAGGAGAGGTGAAGCGCAAGGCACAAGACAAAAAGGAGTATGTCAATTGGCTAACCCGACGCTGAGAGGCATCAAGGAAAGAAGAATAATATTAAAACCGCCACTGCAGTGCCTCTAACCGGAAGGTTCTAGGTTCGAGTCCCGACAGCGGCAGGATTTTCGACATTAGCTTTTCAGCTAGGTCGAATTCAGTCGCTGTCTGGAGGAGAATTCTAGCGGCCGGCTGCTCTGATCGGTAGTTTTCGTGGTTTCTCCGATCAACACCAGGCGAATGCCGGAGCAGTATCCGACCAAACGGGCCACGGACCGCGCGCGATCTGTCCTTCCTCTTCCTTGTCCTATCCTCTCCCCTTACACACACACTTACACTAACATGCACTGCACTACCACATATTCCGGGAGGCCGGTCGGGAGCTTAGAGCTTGTCCCGACTGGGGCGGTGCCCCGCTGGTGGGAGAGTCCTGGTTGGGGGAAACCCCACTAGCAGACGGTAGGTCGGCGCCGGATCTCGCCATTTAGCGAGGAAGACTGCCGCCATCTCCCGAGAAAAAACATGCACTTCACTAACGGGACTAATGACCAAAGCAGTTGACGCACCCGGAAACACGAAAAAACCAAACCAAACCAATAAACCCGCAAATAACGCATCAGTTTGATGCATACTTTTGTTTTTACATTTTCAAAGACGGCTGTGGCCCTCACGACTCCCCTGCAGAACCACCCACACGCTGATCACGCCATCGCCTCTATCCGGCCCGTTGACAGCAGCGCCTGGCGATATGGAGGGGGCGCAAACTTTGGGAGAGAAAACGGCCGGTTAATTATGATGCATCACAAACACGCCTGTGCATCGGCTCCTGTCCTGGGTGCGGCCTCGTCGAGGCGTCGCGAATACTGCTTGCTCTTGCTTGGCTAATGTGGTCGGTTAACGACGTCGGGCCCAGCAGGAAGCGCCAGAAAACCGAGGCTCGCCGAACAAATGGCGGCGATCTTCGTGGCTGTAAATTCTTTAGAATAAAAATCAAGAGACCAGTGCTTCGTTATATAGACTAAGTGAAGGGTTTACAAGATAAACATGAAATCAAATAATGTCCAAGTTATAAGTTTTCGTTATAAAGAGGTTAATTATAAAGATGTTACACCGTATTTGTGTCAGATACGCTTCTTCCACAAGTCTAAGTACTTCAGATTGTACTTCAGGTAGTGACTTTATGAGTTTTCGACGATGCCCTATCTGATGATATTGTCACATACACCGAGCGTCCGGCGCAGTTGAGCGTCGCGTATTCGAGATAAAGGCACAAGCGGTCTCTGCCACCTACATAAAGCCCTTTCCTGAATATTCGTTAGGAAACTTAGCAGCAACGTGCTCATTGGCGCTCAGTGCGAATTCAGGTTGCTACCCCACGTGCGTGTTGCGCGAAATGCAACCCAGGCCGCTCTTGCAGTTGTATCGCCAACACGCCAAAGCAGAAAGGCTTATCTGGCAACGGGGGACTACCGCGCACGAACCCTGCATCGCTGGAGGGAAGGGGAAGGTCACTAACCTTCCGCAGTGGGTACTCGAGTTGCCGTGCCCTCGTCGACCTCTCGGGAGCCCTGATACCCATCGCCAGGGCTGTTAAGCGGCGACAAACGCTATTCAACTTTTTAAAGATAAGCTGCAAGCTGCTGGTCCTTGAACCGCTGGCTCCGAGTTTGAAGCTAGGAAGTGGCACACGGCACCTGGACATTATCGTTTGCCTGTGGCGCCACGCGTCAATCTAAGACTTCTCACTTCCGCGTTCGCGCAGCACAGTACTGCTGGAGTCTTTGTTGAATTTGGGATGAGCGAAATGTGCAGAATAAGTCAGCTATACGACCGAGATTAAGGATGGGGATGGGCACTAAAGTAGCGAAGATTGCATAGGAGGAGCTATAGGTTTAGACTTGAAGATTTCTTATATTTTTATCATTTATGCTGAATTTAAAATTTACTTTTACTTGTTGATTTTATTATATTTATAAAATACTCAATTGATACATTGGCCAAATTTCGTTTCTATAAAAATAGCAAAAACGTTTTTTTGTAATATGTTTTATCGGTTTCGGGAGGGGGGCTAGAGCCTCCTCAACTCCCCCCCCCCTTGCGTGTGTCAAGAATGGGAACAGAATAGGGAAGGGGAGATCGTAGGAAGTCCATGTTCCACGTTTAATATGCTGCTCCGGCATCTGTCCGAAACTGATTGAAGGAAACCACAACCCACTAGAACATTTGACTTTCAGAATTCTCACCCAGGTGTAAAATCGTTTGAACCTGCTTCTCAGTCTCCTGAGATTAGAAGAGATTACTTTCAATGCAACATTTCCGTTTGTTTTTCTGGTTCTACGCATTAATATATTCTTAACATGCTTTTTACATCATGCTGCCTAATAGTGCTTTCAAAATGTGCCTTTGTCCGCTGATAAACAGTAAACTAAAACAGTTGAATCATATACCTCATTGTGAATACTTTCCTTTACCAAAAACTTGCCTTTCACGGCTATACGTAACTATGCAAATTAGCTATTCAGTTCACCGTTAAGTTTCGATCCTAATACCCCCCTTTGCAGTTTCAGCTGCAGACTCACAACTGCGTACCCTAACTCTTATAGGTATCATTTTTTAAAGCAAATGGAGGTGAATCGGAAGATGCATCTAGCTGTTTAGAGGAAGTAGTTGATTTAATAACCTAGGATAGGGCAGTGATGTCCCTTAAGATGATTCCCAGCATATACCTATGTTATCTCAATAAATTAGTTAACTATTGGTGAATAGAATGAAACAAACGCAAAAGTCATTGCCTCCTTTTTCTTAACCACATAGTGTTGTAATCGGGGGGAAAATCTCCGCCTCAAATGTTTAAAAGAAAAATCCATTTTCATAATACCAAGAGAAAGAGTGAATGTTTCAAAATAATTTCCATATTTAATCTAAGTAAATGCTTCATAAAACAGTCGATTTAATAACGCTTGTAATCTAATCAATCTAATTGATTAAAATTGAAAGACATATTTCATTTGTACTAAAACAACCGTTGCATTAGAAATAAAATGGTATCTAATGAATATTTACATGTACACGCAGTATACATATTTACATGTTACATCACAATATTTTAACTTCTACGGAATGAAACACTGTGAGATGATACTATTGACCCAACAAAGGTAGTAATAATATGCATGGTATCTCTTAACAATATTTTAAGGGTCGCATGTCCTCCGCCATGTGAAGTAAAGGTTCATCTGCATAATCATTTCTCATTTCTTATTCAGAATCAGCTGAACAGGAAGGCAACGCCGAAGTACAGAAATAAGAATGCAAAACGAAACGAATCGTGACCCAATAGAGAGAGAGAGAGCAATTTATTCCGCAATATCCAACGGAACCCAAATCGCATGTCCCACCCTCCTGGCAGCCCACTAGAAAATAGAAAACTAATAATAAATCCTCAAAAAAGAGGAAACGCGATGCCAAGTCGCCAGCCAACAAAAACTGCTCCTGATGCCTCGGCCAGGTAGACGCTCGCTCTTTAGTGACTGACTGCTGCAAACAACTGATTGGGTGCCATCATGAGTAAGAATATCCAAAAAGTTAAAATAGTATATTATGAAACGATGACGTAATAATGGGTATTAATATACGAGTATGATATTACGGTACGAGCGAGGAACGAGAATTTAAACCCATTACATCAGGTTTCATACGGTACTGTTTTCTACGACTTATGGTAACTTTTATAAGTTAAACGTTTACATTGAATCGTTTCGTGGCAGTTGGCATGCACGATTCAGCCAAAGCGACGTAGCGGACATCTACCCACCTGCCGCAGGTGGCTTTGATTTACTAGTCCGCCTGCGAAGGTACAAAAGTTGTGGCAATAATTCCGATGTCACCATTTTCGCTTTTTCTCTTATTTCTGGAGGCGCCAACTGAAGCTCTGATTCACTAGACATTTTCAACTAAAGAATTGGCTGGTTTTTAAAAGCAACCACACGGCAGCAACATATAATTGGTAAACATGTATAACATATCAGTTATTTTTAATGCATTTTGGCTGATTTTATTGATTTAAATATTTTCATAGTACCAGCTTCAAATAATATATACGAGATACAAAAAATGTTCTTCACAGAATTACTCAGTAGCTTATTCGATTTGTTCGCTCAGAAGTTGTTTTGACAGCCTTAGTATGTCATTTTTGGGACGTGTATCAGCGCCATTGCCGGATCGGCCGATTTCGGGATAACTAAAGACAGAGATTTCCTGATAAAGAACACTCCAAACGAAACGTTTGCCAGCTGAATTCACTCGAACGAATGGAAGAAGCCTCTGTTATATCAGTAACAGCTTGAGTTGTTCATCCGAACTGGTTTTCATAAGATTTTCACGTCATTTTTCTTTGGTTTTAGGGCATTTTAAGAGCATTTTATTGGTCATTTTTGGAGATGTTTTAGGTCATCAAAGTGCGCCCCCTAATTATGCCTGTCGTTTCAAGAGTGGTGTGTGTGCGCAGCCGGGCGCCGCGCCGCCGCCGCGCGCAGCCGCCTGGGTCGCCTGGGCCGCCTAGGCCCCCGCCGCCTAGGCCCCGCCGCCTAGGTCCCCGCCGCCGCCGGGCGCCCGGCCGCCCGCGCCGCCCCGCGCCCCCCGCGCGCCGCCCGCGCCCGCGGCATGGCGCCCCGCGCCGCGCAAGCGCCGCCGCTGCAGGCGCTGCTGCTCCTGCTGCTGCTGCTGGCGCTGCCGCAGGCCAGCCGGTGAGTCGCCCGCCCGCCCGCCACGCCTCGCCACGCGCCTCGCGCCACGCGCCTCGCGCCACGCGCCACGCGCCGCCCCCGCGCCGCCACCGCGCGCCGACATCTCCTCCGCACGCGCTGCGGTTTCGCTGGCAAGTACTTCTTCTTCGCCCCCCCACCCCCCCCCGCCCCGCCGCGCCGCAAGGCACAACCACCAGCAGTGGCGTAGCTCCGCCCGCCCCCCCTCCGCCCACTAGCTAGTAAGTTGCCTCACAACGCGTGCACGCATGTCCTTCCAAGGAAAATAAAGTCAGCTGTCCCATGTTGTAGGTGTGTAGCTCGAGACAAATAAATCGAGTCAAAATCACGCCATTATTCCAAATACTAAAAACATTAGTAAGTACGACTAGTATTAAAATAATTCCCCTAACGTATTGCATTACGGATGCATGAACATTCTTTAAAACATTAATAATGAGGTTGTTTACAATTTCGAAAGTAAATGCGTACGCCCTCCATTCAAATAAGCTTAAAAATTGGGTTTTGCAGTGAATTCTGAAAGCAAATACATATTTCCTAAGTACCTTTTCTTTAGAGAAGTAAAGGGACTGCCCCGTGTTTCAGAATAGTAACGTTGGAAAAGGAACCTCATGTCTAAATATCGCTAGGTTGCAAATTATATAAACATTCCTCACCTTCATAACTACTAGTACAAAAGAGTTCTAGAATTACTGAAGAACTCCTCCTAAAAAAATCTAGCACATGAATTATCAATTATTCTAATACATTTACATTTAATCTAACACATTTTATAGTGTTGTGTTAAAATCCTCTACCTTAATGCATAAGCTTTCGAAGCCAATCCGATGAGAATTTCTAAAGTCGATTCCAACAATCTTTCTTCGAGGTAAAATGAAGATGGCTGACATTTAATGCAGATTTGCAGCAGGAGAAACGTTCCTTAAGCGTAAATGACTCATATGCCAAATTCAAAAAACCTTCTTTGCCATGGTACATTTTCCGTTTGCCACTAGATGATATTGCGTGCACTGACATACGGTCAATAAGTAATTGTGCGAAAGGAGCATAACCAAGTCCATGGCTGAAAGAGAAGACCATTAGATATCCATCGGCAAATGGCTTCGGCGGCAGAAGTTGCAAAGCAATAAACCGCGAACGGTGTTACAGGAAAATGGCAACGCCCCATTCCCAGCTACGCCACTGCTAACGTTTCTGCTTCGTTGCGGCGAGAGTTCGCTCGACGAAATTGACCAAAATTTCAAATCAACCATCATCGCTGTCATGTTGTAGTAGTTTCGTCTTCACACACTAAGCCACCTTTGTAATGCCTGTAGTGTGTTTTAGTTCTGATAGCATTACAATTTGATTAGCTTTGAAATATATTAGTGTCGATTTAGACCACCAATAGGTAGGTAAAGCAATTGAGTGGCACTTTTAGATCTGAGTGATTTAGAGTTGAGGATGAGTTTCCAGTGATGTACTACTACTTCACTCTAAGTTTTTCGCTCATTGTTTATCAATCCTATTTCTTGTTGTGTCACATCTGAAATTGTCATCCAGCTACTGGCAAATCTGCTCTGTGTCAGCAGGACCAGCTAACGTAGAAGTAGCAGTTTTCTATTGCAGCGAGCGTGGCCTCGGAAGGCGGGAGTCCCAGCGCGGGGGAGCGAATCGAGCTGAACTCGTCGGCGCCGCACAGAGACGCCGGGCCGGACGCCCCGCGCCGCCCGCCCACGTGCATGCCATTGGCCGCCCAAGTACTTGCTAGGCAAACGCATGCCAGCCTCTGCCCTCCTCTCCCCGCCCGCCGAACGCCCCGCCCCCGCCCCGTCCACGAGCTCCCGGTTCTGTCTTGCAGTAGTCTCACGCCCAGAGGCCGGGTTGCGACTTCGAGCCAATAGAGAACGCAATGACAAAAAATCACAGCTAGGTCACGAAGTATCCTTCATTTTTTTTTTTACTATTTTTACTATTTTTTGCATGAATTCCCATGTATTTCGTATACTTTTAGATAAACTTCGGTATTGAAAAAATTACATTCCAAAAACTTATATTTCTCATTATGAACTTATTTTTATCAGTAGTGAGTCGTGTAGAGTAGATATTTTTCATTATATTGTCAGAAGTAAAGTTTTTTTTTGTTGTTTTGAGCTTTTTTATTTAAGGGAGAAAGTGTTGAGAAAAAATTAAATACTTCCCCTTAAATTTTTGTACAGAAAAGTATTTCATTCTTCATTCATTTTCAGTCTTCATTCTACGAAATAATGTCAATGTGATTTTAATGTAATAGAGTATGTTCACAGTCAAAAAGTAAGCATATCATTGCATATTTTTACACAAAGTTCCATCAAGAACGCAATTTTTCATGTCATTTCGAATTTGAGTTACCATTAACATCATTTTTGCAGACTAAATTCGAATGTAATCATCAATTTTTTGCTCGTTTGCGCATTGCATTTCGCCGATCCAGCTTATTTTTTTCTTTCACGCTCGCGAAATTTCAAAGTTGAACGTAACTTAATTCTGCCGGGGCTGAGAAACACTGCCGCTGATATTTCTTCAGATTGCTTTGTCCTCTGCAATAGATATCCCACGTGAGGTATCCACACACCTTCGATTTTGCAAAGCCATGACGGTCTGACTTCGCAAAAGAGCCGCCACTTCCCTGCTGAAATAACGTAGCATCCTGAAACATGCCTCATTCATATTCTGATGCTTGTAATGCAAATCACATCCGTAACGATTAAATGCGCTTACCTCCACCTTCAATTAGAAACATTTCCTGTACTACTATCATTTATGATATCTTTTACACATATTCTTCTTTTGTAGTGAATATTAAGAATTGCATGTCAAAGAGTGAATTAGTGACCAAATTTTCTTTCCGAGAGAGAATGTCTGGGAGTTTAGTTTCTGAATCATTTCCCAGTTAATCTGTCTTTGAAGATGACACGTTGCAGAAACCTGAACGAGATTCCGTTGAGTAGGAGTGGACGGCTCCAAACGCTTCACGTCACACTAAAGAGGACGTCTTCCCGTAAGGAACCAAAGGGCCAGGTGCGACCGCCAGCAGCTGCTCCCGTGCACTGGCGCCGACTCTCCACGCGACTGCTCTGCCCCACACCCTGCCCCGCTCCTCCCACCCTCCTCCCACACAGGTACTTTGGGTCGAAGTGCACCGGGCAAAAGTTCAAACTCGAGCAAGGTCCTCCCTCCACCCGGAGAGCGAAGCGATAGAGCTAGGCGGCTCCCAGGCGCCAGCCCGAGAGCGTTCGAGGGACTAGACGAGAGCACGGAGCGAGCGGCAGGAAGACGCGCGAAGCGAAGGCGCACGCCCCGGCCGCACGGCGCCGCCCCACCCCCCCCCGCCCCCACCACCCGCCCCCCGCCCTTCGCTCCGCGCCCGCCACGCACCGGACTCCGCCGGCGCCTGCCGCCGCCGCCGCCGCTGCTGCTGCAGGGGCAACCAGGGGAAGGTGAACTTCCGCGAGAAGGAGAAGCAGGTGCTGGACCAGATCCTGGGCCCCGGCCGCTACGACGCGCGCATCCGGCCTTCGGGCGTCAACGGCACAGGTGGCGCGCGCCCGCGCCGCCTCCGCCCTCCTCTCCCCTCAGCCCCGCCCCTCTCTCCCGCTGTCTGTCCACTGACCCAGCCAGCCCCGGTCCCGTCCTTCCCCACTCGCCCCGCTGCCCGGCCACGCCGCGACCCCGGCGTCCCCGCGGCCCGCGCCGCCCGCCCCGCCGCGCCTCGCCGCGCCGCGCGCCGCGCCGCCGCCCCCGCGCCTGCGCCCCCGCCGCCTCGCCCGCGCCCTCACGGAGGGCGGGGCGAGCGGCGGGGGCGGCGCGCGCCGGGCGCGGGGGCGGGGCGGGGCGGGGCGCGGCGGGCGGGGCGCGGCGGGCGGGCGGGACGGGCGCGGGCGGCGGGGGCGGGCCCGCGGAGGCAGGCGGCGAGGGAGCGAGAGGCGAGGCGGGAGAGGGGGCGGAGGCGGGGGCGGGGAGGGGGGGCGAGGGCGAGGGCGGCGGTGGGGAGCGCGGCGGGGCGCCACGCGCGTGGTCCAGCAACGCACCGCCTCCCCGCTTGCCCCGGCCGCAGAGCCACCCGCCGACGCGACTCTACTCAAGCACCGAGTTCCACGCAAGCATTCACAGGTGCAGCGAGGGGACCCACAGGAAGCGTGGGTCCAGGGAAGGAAGAGGGAAAGGGAAAGGGAAAGGGAAGGGGAAAGGGAGGGAAGGGAAAGGAAGGGAAAGAGAGGAAGGAAAGGACTCGACCCGCGCCGCCCAGCGCTGAGGCTCTGCTCTCCACGCCATTCGAACACGGCCGCCGCGCTCTGTTCCCAAAGAGAAGCTACGAACACGACAGTGACCATCGAAAGCAGCATCTTTGAAATGAAAAAACATATCAAAATGCTTTGAAAATCCTTCGCTATTTACGTGAGCAAACATACGAAGAAGGATTTGATGTCTGACGACAATGGTAACTTACCTAAAACGAAAGAGTAATAACGACGAAGTAATAATCGATGGAAGTCATACGAAAAATCGCTACAGAAAGAAAGAATAAGAAAATACGTCAATAATACTTGCGCCGAAGTATCAAATGCCAATATCCATATCCCTAACACTTTTACGACTTGCTCCTTTACCTTGACATTCTCTGTGACGTGACGACTCAAAGTTTCGTTTCGTCTGTTATAATGTGGCATTCTGCACACTTATTTGCGCCTGTAAAAGTATTTAAACACCCGTAAAACCAAAATACATTGTTCCCGCTTTGAAATTCATTTATGTTCCCCACAAAATTAATTTTTTAAATAGTATGTATATGTATGTACTAAATTGTAATTTCTGATGATCAAGTTTTATTTTCAGAAATAGTTTTATAACACACTTTGTATAAATAGTAAAATTGCTTTATGTTGTCTCTCATTGTTCCTGTTATGTTGTCTCCTGTCTTCCTGTTTCTTTCTCGTTCTTATTCTTATTATCTTTCTCTACCTTTATGTTTCTCTCTTAAGTTCTTTTTAACACTTTTTCATTTTTCCCCCTCTTCCTTTCATCTCTATTTCTTTCCCATATCTCTTATTTCTTCTTTTAATATCAGATTTACCTTTATTTTTTCCCTTTTTTTTTTTTTCCCCCTTTTTTTTTTTAATTTTCTCAAATTTCTTTTTTAATTCTTTCATACCTTTCGAACCCTTAAATCCTTTATTTTCGACAGTTTCGATTACTCCATAAACCAGGTTTCTTCCTATTAAAATTAACTTTATTTTTTGTAAGGTTACTTTTTTTTCGTAGAACAGAGACTACTATCATATTTTTAACGCTCAATAGGCTTGGCTGTATTTGCCTTCATTATTTCAAATTCAATTCATAAGGATTGATTGGCTGAGTCGGTTCCCTCCTTTGGGGAGCAGCTGTGAGGAAACCAATCCTAAGCGTCTCCTGCACGCAATGTGCAGATTGGAAACGCCCACTTCCAACCTTCCAATCAATCCGGTGAACACATTTTGAGGAAACTATCGGACTGGTTGGAACCACGCTCATTATTTCACAAAAGCGACACATAGAAAAATAAAAGTCTGTTAACATTTTTTCAGGGACGTTGTGCCCAAAATACTACAATATTATCTTGTTTTTTTGTTGTTGTTTTTTGCTTTTATTTTACGGGATTATTTACGGGTGCGCATGCGAACAATAGCATGGTTGCCTTATATTTTACAGGATAGTGCCACATAGATTTATTTGCAACTGACTCCATTACCATAATGTACCTGTTTACCTCACATTTTCTCACCATTGTAACAGCATTAATGAAATTCAGTGATACGCAATTTCCAGACTTCCTGAGAACAATTCATGTAGTCTTTGCAGCAGCGATAGGTAAGTCTCCTTTACGAATATCGTACTACGCATGAATCATTAGTTGACAATTTATTTACATTATTTAAACATTTAAAATGCCACAGTGAATATGAACATGAAATCTTTTTTAGAAGGCGATAGCGTTATTTTATGCATATTTCATTACTTTTCTGCTGCAATGTTGTTTCTCATGAAGCAAGCGTATGTCAGGCAGAAACACTGTATTTGCAGGAGTCGCATGTATCATTGATATTTTGTATGTAACCGCGCACTCACGT
The DNA here is from genome assembly GCA_964035755.1 of Teleogryllus oceanicus. NCBI lineage: Eukaryota > Metazoa > Arthropoda > Insecta > Orthoptera > Gryllidae > Teleogryllus > Teleogryllus oceanicus. Next base: position 22,809,297 of record CAXIVR010000011.1, on the reverse strand, counting down.
GCGAAGTTGTTGAGCGCGCTCTTTCGAACTCTTTGGGAATAGAAGAAGCGCTCGATTGCCAGGCCAAGGCCTCGCTCTGCCGCGGGCTTTTCGCCCACGGAGCGCTGGCGGCAGAGCCTCTTCGCTGGGGGCCTCGCCCGCTCGCCTCTACTGGACACGCCTCCCAAGGTAGAATCGAATTTCAAGCACGATTTCGGCGCGAAATATAGTAGTTAAATGTATATTCGCTTTCACGGAATGATAATTTCAGCTTGAATATATTTTGTTTGCTCATAAAGAAGTCAAAAATTGACTGATATGATGACGAAGAAACAGAAAAAATTGTAAGATTTCGAAGCTTCATTTTAAAAAAGTTTGTGTATTGAGTTCATGAACTATTTAAACAAGTTAAAGCATTTTATTTTAAATGATATAATCTTTATTAGGATACATAAAAGTTACTGCATACACACTAGAAAAAATTGAATTAAACAACTTTATACTTACGTAAGATTACGCATACACAATATCCAAAGAAGGTGCCGCCATCTTGGAGAGCGCCCTTTCGCGTGAAATGGCGTCCGAGTTCCAGTGGAGGCGGGCGGCGCCGCGTCGCCAGCCCAGCGGCGCTGAGCAGGGCTCGCAGGGACGTGCACCAGAGAGCGCGCCGCCGCCCCCCCGCTCCCGCGCCCCCGGCCCGCCCCCGGCCCCGGCCCCTTCCAGCGCCCCGCGCTCCGCCCGCTACTCGCGCGCCTCTAACATCCACTTATGTTTCTACAATTATCACCCTCTAGATGGCCCAGCAATCGTGCGGGTTAACCTCTTTGTGCGAAGCATAGCGACCATTAGTGACATCAAGATGGTAAGTGTGGGTCGGGCGCGCTCGGCCTGTCCCGGCCGCCTTCGTTTTGAGTCTTAGCCTTTCAGTCTGACAGCCTTTCGTTTCTCGGCCGGACGAGCCTCAGCGATCGCAGGTGCGAGCCGCAGCGCCGCCAAGGATGCCGGGTCACCCCCCCCCCGAGCCCCGAACCCCGCCCCCCGCACACACCCCACACCCCCGCACCGCACCCACACTGCACTCGTACAGCCAACCGCAGGTGGACCGCGTAGATCATAACCTTCCCGTGCGCGTGCGCCAACTTTGCTTTGACGGGGGTTCTCCTTCCGCAGCCATCGCCTGCCGCTGGGGAACTTCCCCTCCGTCTTTCAACTTGATATCGCCACGCGTTCCGAATCGGTGGCAGTTGATGCTTTTGGAACACGATTGTGTCACACGCGAAAGCAACATCGCCAATCGCGAGGTCTCGTTTGATCGTTGTGAACCCCAAAGAGCCACGCCCGAAGACCTCCCATTCAGAGCTTGAAGAGCTCACCAAAGTCGTGAACGACAAGGTCATTTTCTACGCGGTACATCTGAAACATACAACCGGAGAAACCCTCAAACGATAAAATCCTACTTGCCTAGGAATAAAATATATTAAAATTATAAATAAAACAAAATATTTATAATTTAAAAAATTCCCGTTACTCCAACACATCCAATATGTATTTTTTCCTAGAAAAACAGTAACATTTGCCGATTGAAGTATGTCATTAATAACATAATTTTTAGTACCATTTAATACATTAGTTTTTCTTGTACTTCTTTTTAAATTTTTATTAATTAAAATTGTATTTATAATTTCCTTTTTTTTTAAAATTTTTTAATATTTTCAGTGATTTGCAATGCGAGAAATGCATTTTCTTAACTCCTAATTTAACCACTACAAGTTGAAATAACAATAATTTACATGAAGTCGCATTAAAAAAAAAAGTTCCTTTAGCTTGAGTCAATTCCATACGTAGCTCAGGAACACAATGGACTCCTGGCTCAACCACCGGTCTCACCCACAGCAGAAACTCAGTCACTGAGTTCGCTCCCTTGCCATCCCAAAGGTCGGCATCCTTCGAGGCCTGCTCAAGTCTCAATTTCTCCTGCCTACTCCTTTAGAACTCTAAATCTGCTTTAACTTTCCTTTGAGAAAGTATCTTTTCATTTTGAGTGTTTCCTTACGTCTTCTTACCACTATTATCACTAAGCTTTCACTAAGAAATCTCAGGATCTAATTAACGTATTAAACTGAATCTCTATAAAATTGCAAACTAAATGTACAAAATAATGAGCATTATTGACGTTACCGCTAAACCAAAAAATAAAGTGGGACGCATTCCCGCCCTAATCTGAGTGCACAATGTCTGGGTTCGTTTGCTTTCACGAAGCCACCTGCCACAACTGCTCTGAGCACGTTTCCGCATTCTGCTCTTGGTTTTCTTGAGGCACATTTCGAGTGGAAGCATCTCAGCTAGGTCATTCAACAGCGCTACGGAAGGTTCGATACTAACACGCAACTCTTCCGCACACAAAAATTGTAAATACTTCATCAGCTTGGGTGCTCGTTTGTAAGTGTGACTTTCAATTATGGATGATGACTATCACACTATAATGCAAAGGATTTCGGAATATTGGGTGCTATACTCGCAACGATTTAAGAGTCGTGAAAACATGTCGATTTTTAACTTGATTTTGTGTTTTCAGACGTCTCGGTTTATTAAGTGACTCTTCGGTCGTGCACACTACATGCGTAAATAAAGTAAAATCTATTCCATTTGCGGTGGTTCATTAATTTATTCACTGACTTTCTATCAAATGTGAGGTGTAGATTTAATACTTTCAATTTGGAGCAGCGCTTTCTCCAGTTCCAGAAAGCTCTCTCAGACGCCGGAGATGAGCAGTGGCAGAGCTAGTGTCGCGCTGAAGAGGCGGTGCTAGGGATGTTGCGATTAATCGATACGATATTTGGAATCGATACCAACAGCAGGAAAAAGTATCAATTCGTTTACGTTATCAAAACTCAATTTTCGATAGTTCCAATAACGAATGGTTTATTGGTTTCAAATATTAAAATCATATGTTTTCCAAACATTTAAAACACTTATACAGAATTTATTAAATTAATCTCATATTTTATTCATTTCAATAAGGGAAAAGAAGCGGGTGTTTTCTCTGGGACCATATTACACAGTAGTCATCTGAAGTGTCTTATTGGGTAGAAAGAGTGCACTTTAAATGTTTACACAATTACTTACGTTTACCGATTTGATTTATTATTTACAGTAATCTTTAGTTTTCGTTACCAACGAGGCAGTCTTGTTTTATCTACAGCGGTATCATCGCTTCAACCTTATCGATTCAGAATATCAAATACATAAGTATCGGTAATTGTAGTATCGATGTGTTTGAAACAATAATACAGTGCTTTGTTTTTTTTCAATAGCGGTATCATCGCTTCAACGAGTTATGATCTGGTGTCGGACGCCGTCGAAGGCTGGTGCCGACGTTTCGACGACATATCGCGGTCCTCTTCAGAGCTGTACTGGCAATACAGCACTGAAGAGGACCGCGATATGTCGGTCGAAACGTCGGCACCCAGCCTGCGACTCGGCGTCACCGGACAGCCCAGAACAATAATACAGTGCTATCGATAACTACACTACTATGTTGGTCTCGAAAAGCAAATTATCGATACCGAACGTACCGAAAGTATCGCGACGTCCCTAGGCGGTGCTGCAGCGAGGGCCGCGCCCCTCCCCGCCTCCGCCCTCCCGGCCCCGCCCCGCCCCCCGCGGCATCCTTGGCGACGGCGCCCGGCCGTTCGGCGCATGCGCAATGTTCTCCTGCATCGTGCCCAGCGAGTGACTTGTCTAGTTGGCTGCGTTCTTTTCATTTCGTTTATACTCTTGACACATAACTTAGCCGGACAGTCACCACTAGCTTGCCTTAGTTCCTGCCCGCCCGCTCAGTTCGCGTTCTCAGTGTGTATCTCCAGTATTGTGCCCTCGCGCCTGGTAGAGCCTGCCACGCCGCGCCGGGCCAGGTAGATCAGTGACCCTCTAGTGGCTGGACTTGTCGGCATCGCTGTGCATCTCAATAATTTCTGTTCTTTTCCTGCCCCCCAGCGGACGCCCCCACGATAGTGAAAGTCAACATCTTCCTACGCTCAATCAGCAAAATAGACGATTACAAAATGGTGAGTCTGGTGACGTCACGCTCCGTAACATGGCCTCATTAACCTGTGTGTTATGTATATATCTCTATATGCGTATTTCGAGACTTGTCTGTGATGTAATGCCGTGCGGTGTGCACCTCGACCGCAGGCCGCCGCGCCCACCCGCCCTTCCGCCCTTCCCGTCCCCGCCCGCCCCGCCCCCCCGCGGCCCCCCGGGGTTCCCCCCCCTCCGGCCGGCGCCCTCCCCGCGGCCCGCCTCGCGACGGGCCACACACCTGCTCTCATCGCTGCTTGGGAATCGTCGGAGTTTACCGTTCGGTAGCCTTTTTGCGATTTAGATGTGTGGTCAAGGAAGCAATCAAAAAATCAGGTGATTCTATTTAAATGCATTCCGACGCAAGTATGTTGAACTCCATTCTTGAAAAAATTCGTCCGGTCCGGCTGTACAAGTCTTTATGTAGTAGTGAGATAGAGAGAGAGGGCACTGCGTGCATCTCCCAGATTCCCACACGTGAGCGCACGGGCAGGGCGTCTGTGAGAGCTGGCGTGGCGGGCGGGGGCCGAGCGAGAGCGGAGCGGGCGGGGCGGGCGCGTGGCGGTGGGCGGGGCGCGCGGAGGGCGGGCGGCGGGCGGTGGGCGGGCGGGTGCGAGGCGGCGCCCCGCTGGAGGACCGGGCGGGGCGCCGCGCCGCTCAACGCATGCACTCGCCGCTTCACGTAGAGCGCCGCGGCCCCGCGCGCCCGCCCTCTGTGGCATGTCCCCCAGGCCCCGCCCTCGCCCCCGCCTCCCGGCCACACCCGCACCGCCCGTGCCCGCACGCCCCGCCCCGCCCTTCTGGACGCTGCTGCCCAGGCGGGGCCAACCCCCGCCCCTGCCCCGCCCACGCCGCCGCCTCGCCCACGCAGAATCACAGAGGAGGAGCAAGTTCACTTCACGACCTCAACCCCAGACCGTCACTTAAAATATACAAATACGTTCGGAATGGGAATTCTTCTTTGGATTCGACTTGGTTAATAATTGTTAATAATAATTCAAGAAAATTTTCAAAAAATATTTGCTTTGAAAGGGGCGTGGCCAATATGCCACGTTCCGCAGCGCCTTTGCACTGTTACGCCGTCAGGGTTTTGTGCTCCTCCAAAACAAATTTTTGTTCATTTCATTATCACAAAAGCGCTTAAGGGATGTTATGCGTCATGATATGTTATAACAATAATCAGAATGCAATTTTAATCTCTGATAGTATACAATATAATGGGGTTGTTGAGAAAAATTAAGGTAACGGTAAATCACGTCGATTCTGTGTTCCTTTTAACTGTAATGCAATGAAGGCCGCCTGCAAAATAGCTGACGTTTGGTGTTGTATACCCCTTAAACTTTGCTCAATAATACCCCTTTTCCCGGCAAATTAAATCATTAGAAGACATGTGTGCATGAATGTTTTCCATGTTCTGAAATTTATGTTTAACCCACAACATTGACAGGAATAAAAACAATATGACGGAAGAGGTTAGAAAACATTTCTTAGCTTTTCCTTTAACGAAAACTTTGACTAATATTATTTAGCCTTTTTGATATTTTCTGTACAAGAAAAGGCAACATCAATAATATATTCTAGCACCTTCTTTTTTTAACTCGTAAAATTAATTAATGCACAGTCTTTTTTAAAATAACAAATAATATATAATTATTTTGCTACTTTTGTGGCAATCAATTGCGGAATATTCTTTAAAATCAAGGATAGCTAATCGTATGGAGTTCTTCTGTACGAAGAGAGGGTACGCAGAGTTCGCAAGTAAACGCGAGAAGACTTGAATGCCCTGCACGTGATCTTCCCTCGCAAGCGAAGGGGTTGGGAAGCAGGCGGGCCCTGCATGCCTTGGCCTCCCCACCCGCGCCAGCGGCAGAGCGCGGCGCGGCGGCCGCGGCCGTGGGGTGCAGCGGGGCAGGGCGGGGCGGGGGGGGCGGGGCGAGGCGTGCGGGGCGGGGCGGCGCGGGGCCACCGTGGCGGGTCAGGCCGGGGGCGGCGGCGGTCAGCCGCCCCGTCCCCACCCTCCGCCCCACCCCGCCCGCCCGCACGCCCTCCCGCCAGCGCCGCGAGTTGACTGTCACCTGTCTCACTATTTGTGTCTGGGCCGTCGCTTGCCAAGTACGTGTCTCTCCGTGCGATGTGGCCGCTGGTCTGTAGTGTCGTGTTGCTGTGTGCGTTGTGTCTGAATGTTTTGTCCCTTTTATCTGTGGCGTGTGGTTGTCTTTGGTGTTGATGTTCCCGGTGTAGCTCCCAGGACTTGCTAGCTGGGCTGCCGCGACCAGCCACTGCCACGCGCTCCCTTCAGCACGGCCTCCCTCCGCCGCGAGACACCCCCTCCGCCACACGACCGCGCGGGGTGGCGCCGAGAGAGGCCCGCGACCCTCCCCGCGGCCCCGCCCCCGCCCCCGCTCGCGCCCCCCGCCAGCCCCGCCCAGCCGCCCCGCCGCCGCCACCGCCACCGCAGACCGACCACGCCCCCCAAGGAGAACTTGCGCCGAGTATCTGGCAGATCGAAGCGTCGCCGTCTCCGGGTCGTAAACGCCCCACGCGAGTCGCCGCGGACGATCGTAAGCGCGCTGGCGAGGCCCAACCGAGCTCGAGGCGCGTTTGCGCTGAGCGCTGGCGGCGGCGACGGCGGCGGCGGTGGCGCCGGACCGGCTGCAGGTAAGACGCCGCGCGACCCTCCCCCGCCCCCGCGCCCCGCGCCCCCGCCCTCGGCCGCGCAGCCCGGCGCCCCGGCGTCCCTCGGACGCCCAGCACGGCGCCGCACGACGCCGCCGCCCCTCACAGGTAACTCACTGCTCTCCCTTCGCCTGCCGCCCGCTCGCAGCCAGCCAGCATGCTCTGTTCTCGGTGTTTGCATCTTCGCTCATTGTAGTTTGGCTTGCTCTCCTGGATGTGTTTGTGTAGTTTTAATTTTGGCTTTATCTTGCGATATGTGGTGGGGTCTTAGGGTAGCGTATGTTATTTGCAACCGCCATATTTCTGTTTGCGTTAGCGTTCTGATGCGATCTTCTAGATTTTCTAGCCCGTTGACTTAGCGAGAATTTTTACATGAACTCAGTTTTTATTATGCATTTATACAGTATTTTTGCTGAGAATAAGAGCAGATGATTCTAATAGCTTTCGTATCCTGCGTTACACCAGCGTAACGTCTGTACAATTTTTGGACTGTTATTTTGTTTCAGGTTGTAAAATGATTCGTATAACGTCCCGCCTGTTTTCCTTCGGAATCTGAGATATGGAAGATTTAAATAATCATTAAATAAATAAGAAATATGAAGTACAAAAATATAAAAATACAAGTGTTTGTATGATTTTTAATTATAAAAAATCGACAATATCAAATATTTTTTTACACTTGTTGAGTAGGTGTATGTCGTTTATAGCGGTCCTTGAAAGGTAAACTTCTCTAAATAAAAACAAAAGTATTGTAATTGGGAAATATACGCCATTTATTACAATAAATTGATTATCTCAGAGTATTGAAATGGACAAATAACTAATGTTAACTAATTAATATTTGAAACAAAGATGACCTATAATTAAAACTCCCTTTTTAATACCAGAGGTGGTATAATCTATGTTCGAGGTGAGTATTTAATTCTATGAAGCGTAATACCCTAAGTGAGCTTCTGTGTTGCTTTGTTTGTGAGGATATATGTGCGCGCGTTCAATGTGACAGTAAGTCTCACATCCTCCTTCAGAATCAGGAGCCTTGTTTGTCGGGGGAGAAACAAGAGCGTTTGCCGAATAGCGTGAATGTGTTGTACATACGTAAGCGAGAGTTGTGCTTTGTCGCTTGGGATGCGAGGGAGGGGAGGGGAATTGGGGAGGGGGTGGGGGCGGGAAGCGAGCGAGCGGCGCCCAACTCGTGTGTGCTCCCTGCGCAGGAATACAGCGTGCAGCTCACCTTCCGGGAGCAGTGGCTCGACGAGCGACTCAAGTTCAACGACTTCGGCGGTGAGTACGCGCACACCCGCCCTTGCCTTCCTCTTCTTTCCTTTTTCGTTCCTGTTCTTCTCCCCTTTTCTTCTATTTCTTCCTCTACTTCACTTGTTTGTTTTTTTTTAATTTTATAATTGTTTATCATCTTCGACTTCATTTTCTTGTATTTTTCTTTCTCTTCTTAATTCTCATCGTTTCCATTTCCCCTTTCTTCTTTTTCCTCCACATACTTATGTTCTTTTTAATATTAAATTCTTCACTTTCTCTTTACTACGTACTTACATCGAAAAGACAAAGAATTCTAAATCGGAACCAAAATAAATTTGACAGAAAAAATCGTATTGTGAAGCTCTGTTAACGAAAAGGTAAATAAATCTTGTTCCTATATGTTGTCAATTACTCCCTCTAACACGTTATGTAGTCAGAATTCACGTTTTGTAGGACCTTGATACTAAAAGTAGTGATGCTACAACAGAACATGTTTTGTTGCATTATTTCTACCTTTCGAAAATTCAAGAAGTCTAACTAAAGTTAGACATGCCTTATTTTTTAAGCGGCCATTGCTCTATCTCTAAAATAATTAAAAAACTTAGAGCCTTTTTGAGACTAACACACTATCAATTGTATTACCTTCGAGTACAAATTACTCAAAAGATGCTCTTCTTCCAAAAAATTGTACACACCTTTTTTACTTTCTCGCTACTTCTTATGCAGAAGATAGAAAGTTATGTAATGCTGCGCGAAAAAAAGCGAAGTTTCGGCAGAAAAACTCTTATTTCCGGACCCTGGTAACGAAAAAGTGGATAAATCAAATTGGTAAATTTAGAAAAAAAACTCTCTAACACGTGGTATAGCCAGAATTAATGTTTTGTGGGTTCTTGATACCCAAAAATCTATTCACGGCAAAACGTCCGTTCGTTAGTCTGTTCGCTGTGAAAACCACTACGGCCTACTCTATACGTAGGATTTTTTTCCAAAATGGATATTCCTTAATCGATCTGGCTCGATTCAAAATTTTTCATTTTTGGAAGTACTTTTCATGAACTCCCAGAGATATTTTCAAAATATTCTAAAAAATGGCTCCAAATTTTTTCTTTAAATTTGTTGTAATATTAGAGTAAAGTATACTTATAAACTTGACATAAATTCTTTTTCACTGTTAACTCTGAATGTTTGAAATTTTTTCGGCTTATCGCTGCTATTACAAAATTGAAAATAGAGATTTTTCCTTAGTGAAAAATGTTTTCTCCGTGTTTAGGTCTTTCATTAATAGTACGCACATTTTTTATTAAGAATGTGTACAAAAGTGGCCACTGTTAAAAATATTTTCGAAGTTTTCTTAAAACTTTAGGGCCACCGCACTAAAGTTGCTGTGTGAAACTCAGTGGTCCATTAGCATATATCAGCTTTCTTAAGATAATTTGCTAAAAATTATCAATTTCTAATTCGTTCTATTTTATCAACGTTCTTCCAACCCTCGATTTTGTTCCAGTTATAAATTGCAAGCTTTGAAGCTTTGGATCGCGACCAAATATTCGACTCAGTAAGCACATCTACTTTTGCAGTTTTCAAAAAATCAGAGGTTTTCATTTCTACTCTTTCAATATCTAGTTTTAAATAAAAGTTTTTATTCATGGAAATAATACTGTCAACAATAGTTTAGCTTTACATGTTAATTTTTTGTTTACGATTTTCGATAATACTGACAGTTTGCAGAAAAATGGGGCCATTTTTAAATGTCATTTGCTCTATCTGAGGGCAAACTAGTGGTGCTAAAACAGCACGTACTTTCTCGCCCGTATTTCCATGCAAAATTACGTGAAAAGTACTCAAATTTTCGAAAAATTGATGAATCCATTTAAGCAGAATGCATTTCTTAAATCCATTTAAGAAAAAATGTCTATCATTAATGTTGTACTAACACAATGTTAATTTTTCGCAATTTTCGAAAATTCGGAGAGGTTCCGGAAAATGGGATCAGCATAGATTTCTTTACAGTCTTTTATTATATCCGAGGAAAAATTGAAGAAAAAATTTGAAGCCGTTTTAAAAAAAAATAATTGTTTAAAAATTGCCTATATTTTACACAAATTTACACGAATTACACTCACAGTTTTGAAAAATTGAACATGATTTTATTCCGTTACAATCCATTAAGGAAAAATGTTCCATCAATATTGTTGTTGTAGAAAGACGCTGGAATTTTTTTTAATTTTTTCAATTTTCGAAAATTCAGAGATTTCAAAGAAAATGAGACCTGTTTCTAGTTACTACCTATTACTGTTGCATTTATATTTGCCTTTTAAATTCTGCCTTATATAAATTATTTTGTCAAGTGGTAGGAATATTTTTAAATGACGAATTCTTTCTTTGTTTTCGTTTTATATTATGTTTTATTAAATCATTCACTTATTTGTTGTTTATTACAAAAATGTGAAATAAATTAACAAGTTTCTATAAATTAACAATTCTCACTCTTAACAACAGATAACAATCTTAGACTCTTAAACCTTCTAATCTGATTGTAGGATGTTAATGCAATTATTGCACTCTTCAGCAAAGAGATTACGATATTTTTCATTCAACATGTTTAATTTTACTCCCATTTGACATTTTGAAGTTAACTGATGTCAACTTGTGTCATTGTGTCAACTTGTGTCATTGTGACTGATGTCAACTTGTGTCACTGATGTCAAATTGTTTCCTTTTACTAGAGCATTTATTTTCTTCAATAAAAGAAAAGGGAATTTATAGACTTGCAGTTGGGGAAGTAATTGGACACTGACTTCTCGCGGGCAAGGCAACTTGCTTACTTGCTCATGGGCCAGGAATCCAGGTCCCCACTCCGGAGCAATAACCTTCCTTTTAAATCTCGCGCCAGTTGCTCTGGACGCAGTGCTTGCGAAATACTGTAAGCAAGATACCGTATCTTGACATGCCTGATTAAGGCGTCAGCATTGACCGTAGACAGTCAGGCAGACAGACCTTTTGTCGTTAATCGACTTTTTGGTATCAAGGACTCATAAAATATTGATTCTCTACACAATTTTCTATGTGCTACATTAAATAGCATACACTTTCCACTTAAAGTCGTGGTAACTAGGTATATTCTAGGCATTGGCGGATCCCCTGGGTTCCCTAGACTTCCCCATGCTGAATTGCTCCATCGTAATTTACAAATTGTGTGTAGATCTTAATAAAGCATCTGAGAGCAATTAACGAGATAGTCAGTAGATCGCCTCGAGACATGATTCCCAACGTCTTGAGGGCACTGATTGTCGATCGTGGCATAGCCCCAGAGGTTCCAACCACCACAGACACGATTCTGGCGTTGGGCACTCCATGAAGTTGGGCTGCCAGGGGAATGACGGGTTGGTACTTTTTCCTCCCCTGTTTTTAGAAGGCTAGACCCATCCTCGTGGCGGACAGTCACATCGACTATGTGGACCCCTTCTCGGCCTTTTATTATCAGGTCAGGTTTCAGTCTAACCCCTTCGGCAACAGAGAAAGTGGCTTCCGTGGACACCACAGTATCTGATTTCCGAAGGATCTTCCCCTCTATAAAGTTCTTCATCTCGTAATGACGCTTTATTCTTACTGGTTTCGTAAAAATGCACTGACCGAGAATGTGATTCATAGTTTCTACGTGTATTGCACTTCCTACAGTATACATCCTCTCTGGACCTTCCTCTACTGAGAGAGTAGTTATATTGGCAGCGGTATTTGATCTCAATTGGAGTGCAGTGATAAAAAGACCAGGAAAGAGGAAGTAATTTACTACATACAGGGACAAAATTTGTTCACTTTTTCGTTACTCAGGCCCGACAAGAAGAGATTTTCGGTCGCAAAATCGCCGATTTCAGCCGCAGCATTACTACACTTTCTGTTTATTACATAAGTACGTAGTTAGACGAGAAAAGCACTAACATTTCATGTTATTGCTATGCCAATATTAATAACATGTTTTCAGTTTATTCTTCAAATATAAAATAAAGGAAAATAAATAAATTGTCGTAGTTCAAATCCTCGACACTAGAAGGCATAAGCTCAACGTTCTGCAAGAGGGAAACCTCCAATTCTGATTTTTGTGCTTGAAGAGGCCACAACTGACTCAATGGTCACCACTGCTGCTGTTACACTTCTATTGATAAAATTCTGCTACATCACTTTGCTGCTCTTACACCCCTTTGATAAAATAGAATTTCTTGTCATTTCTGACATATTTTCGAAATCCAGGAACATGTCTTTTCAAAAAATACCAAACTCTTCATGGTATTTCCAGTTAGGTACCGCGCTATGTTCCGTTACTTCGGCCCACTGCTGGGCAGTGCTCACTATGAATGCTCTCCCACGGTTCATGGGATGGCACGAGCGGACAGAACAGCAGTGGCGGGTTCCTATTACAAGGCTCTTCTTCTGGACCAAATGACGATAAAATTGTTCGCATTTCTTTGCGTAAAGAAAACATTGAAAAATAATTCATTTTTGCACTTATTTATTCTTTCACCATCCCATCACGCCAACCTACCTCACGCTAATGTCATCCTAATCCAAGGACATCCGCAAACGGGTTTGGTTGGCACATGTTGACTTGATTATTTTCTAACAGCTCTGTCAATTCAACAGTCAAACATTTACGAATAAAAAATATAAGGTAGGCTAATAAAAAGGTAATAAAACGTTTCCATTGATGAAACCAAACTTGTGAGGAACTAAAGCGTAGTTGGTAGGAATTAAGAACTACCCATCCTTTGGTGGTAACCAAACACGGGCTTCCCAAACATTCCACATGCACTGAGATATCATTATATTATTACAAATGAATATATCATTTGTGAAGGTAGTAAAATTTCAATCATTTAAAAAATAATAAAATGTTTAACAAAAATATAATCTCATGAAAAATAAGCAGAACAGGCTAAGAATATAATAAAAGTTCTTAAACCTACGTTAAAACTCGAAAATTGATGTATGTAGACTCAGTTTCATTTCGAAAGGAAAAAAATTGTGGGTTTGTGTCAAAATATCAATAACCTGCGCACGGTTTCTGTTATCCCCGTTTTGCTATTTACGATAGGGTGGCGTAGGTTGTTTATTTCGTTGCCAGTGTAAACAAATCTGTAGCTCGTTTGCTCTTGAAAATAAGTTTCTATTACACAGAAGGAAAGGGTATTGTCCGTATAAAAACGATGCCATTGTTGTTCGTTGGTATGTTTTATTACTTTATCTTATACGTAGTACATGTGGAGTAATGTACCTAGTACAGAGAAAGTTATGTAGCGCTGCTGAAAGTCAATTTCGAAATTTAAGCGGAAATACACGTTTTGAGGTTCCCTGATACCGAAAAAGTTTTCTTCTTTTTCAAAACATTCACCCGGCAAAAAATCTGACCGTTTGTCCGTGTGTGAATAACACTAGCATCTGAACTATTTGTGTGATTCTTTTTTCCAAAATGAATATTCCCCCATCGATCTAGCTCAACTCAAAGCTCTGCAATTTTGAAACACGTTGTTTAAATTTTCGGGGTACTTTACATGATGTCCCTGGGACATTTCTCAAATATTTTCAATATTACTCCAATTGTTTTTAAAACTTCTAGTGAGAATATAGTGAAATATCTTTAAAGATGGCATAGATACGATTTTCGCTGTTAACTCTAAATGTAATTTTAGTATTTTTTGAGCAATTTTGAATGAAGTAAGGGCAATGTTAAAAATAATAAGATTTTCTCAAGATGAAGCCATTTTTTTCATTAAACTTTTTGTATGAATATTGTTAAATGCACAGTACTGGTGTCATAAACGTCACTTAGCTGTATTCTTTTGTTAGTTTTAAATACACAAACGTAAGTTTTTTTGACATATCGCTCACGTCTTTTTTTGGTCATTTGGATACATTATTGCATTTGTGAATACAATGGTTTTAAATAACGTCATATGATTTTTTTCTTAATAAAAGTTCCAATAGTTTCTTTTTATAAACAGTCTAAACTTATTTATTAAAATAAATGATTATTACATTGAAATGGGTATCTTGAACAAGAATAGCGTGGCAACGTTTCAGAGGTCGAGTTGTGCCTCCATCATCAGGCCTTTAACATTAGGTCAATTATGTACTCCTGTGCGCCTACGTTGATGATTCTTCGGTGATATTTGAGTGTAGACTAATGGGTGCTATTTCGTACTACTGGACAGCAGCTGGGTGCCGAGGTACAGCCCTGAAGAGGACCGCGATATGTCGGTCGAAACGTCGGCACCCCAGCCTTCGACGCGGGCGTCACCCGGACAGTCCAGATCATGACTCTGGCCGCGGAAGCCTACGATATCAGAAATCATTTATGTTTAATAAATAAGTTTAGACTGTCTATAAAAAGAAATTATTGGAACTTTTATTTACAAAAAACTTAATTACAAACTGTCTAAGTTTCATATTTAATGTCGTATGAAGTTTCTCAAAAAAAAATTTTCTGATAAATTAGCCCCAAATCAAGCATTTTCAGAAAGGTCCAATGCCATTTTCTTGAAAATGGTCCCAATTTTTCTTTCATTTTTTCTATTGATAGTGATAAGTTCATTGAACAACATTATATACACGCCATTTGGTTGTTTTTTTTTGTTGTTGTTTTTCAAAAATTACACATTTTATTGTTTTTTCTTGAAATATCTCTCACGTAGTTAATTTACTGTGACGTTTACTGAACATAATTACTTTGAAAATTCTTGAAAATTAAAAAAAAAATAATATAATATAATAAACTAATATAATAATCTAATACAAAACTAATATAATAAACTAATTCTCGCAAAACTAATATAACTAATACATATCTATTTCTTGATTCTAAATTCTCGGAAAGGAAAATATATTACATTCCTTGTTATTATTGCCCTGCTTTGCTTACATGCAAACTCAATACTATAATAATTATTCTTTATTGCAAACTATTATATTTCCAGCTCGCATCCAGTAATATTTAATATTCCACATATACTGATTCATGGGTATTGACTTACGCCTAATTACTTCTTTACGTTACCGTATGTTGACGCCGTACGTTCATACAAAGCGACGATTTCTGGAAATTTCTTCTGGATAAAAATTGTTTAGATTGTTTGCAATTCATTATCAAATAATTAGCCTTATTTCAAATAAAAATTTAACATTTATTCATTGATATCACTGAATAAAAAATATTAAATTTGCTAATTTTTGTATTAGTTCATTTCGTATTTAATAATGACCGATTCTTTTTGTGGAATTCCAATTAAATCCTTACTTTTGAATTGTTAAGTTCATTCTCTCTTAATTTGATAAATATAATTGTTTAATGCTTACATACGATATCTTCGCGGGCTGTCCACCTTGTCGGCCAGAGCGGGAAAATGTATTTTTTTTATTTTTTAACTGCAACCCAGCTGTTCAAAAAGTCTAAAAAAATCACAACAATTTGTGTTTGAACAGAAACGTTTGAGGTTTTTCAAGCGTGTTCCAAGATTCTAAGACACAATAAAAATTATTTTTTCTTATTTTTTCAAAAATATTTTTTTGTGTTTAAATTTGGGTTTGAGAAAATATCAAAAACTATTTGTCTGGTAGAATAAATTGTTTTCTTATTTATCACTTTTTTTCAGTCAGATAAAATAGTGTTAAGTTGCCAAAAAAATTAAAATTAAAAAAATCTTTTTGGCTGTAGAGAGGTGTGGTTGGTGATACGGGGGCTAAGAAAACTTTCAAAACATTTACTTTTTTGTTAGAATTATAATGTAACCAGCCATATGTCATTTGGTTTAAGGGACCATTTTACATCATATACCGGAGTACCCTTTGCACATGGGACCAGGTTTAACCTTCATATAATATTCTCAAAGTTATTTTTCCGTTTTATCATTAGGGACCCCAAAAATTGAAAAATGTGAAAAAGATGTCCTTTAGGCAGCTGGGAAGAGTAAGGGACAAAACCGAAAAAATATCCCAGACTGAAGAGATAAGGAAACTAACTAGTATGAGAAAGTATGCGCCATTCTGTAGCACTACTATACTCAAGTACGCATGGTAAAAGGAAGGGGAAAGTATTCCGTAACTCAGGAAAATGTGTGCAGATTCTATCGCATAAGAGTTTGTTCAAATATGTTTTTTTGAACGATTTTACTTTCTTTGTACTTTCGTATTATTGGGCGTGCTTGCGGCCAAATCCCGGTTTGAAATCCGTCTATTTTTGCCCTTTATTTTTTTCTTTTTGTTAAATATATGGCACTTACAATGTAAATACGATAGACAATGAATTGAGAAAGTAAGAGTAAGTAGAAATATGGTTTTAGTATAATTTCGATTTTAAAGTTGCTTTGATAATACAATTGTAATATTTTTTTCTTTTTACACTCTTTAATCTTTATTCAACATTTTCCATTTGCACTTCATTCGTAGAAAAGGTAAGTATTATAATTGTGTCAATATCGAAATTTTGACAAAAATATGGAATGTCTGACGCGATTGCAAAAGTTATTTTTGTTAACCTTTTTGTATTTAATAGTAAGTAGTTTGTTATTAGAGTAAATTTATTGACTCCTGTATAAACGTATAATGAAATACATTTTCTTTCTACAACACTACAATGTCATGTCGTTCGTCTCTTGCAGGCAAAATCAAGTATTTGACGCTCACTGACGCCAATCGAGTCTGGATGCCCGATCTCTTCTTCTCCAATGAAAAGGAAGGCCATTTCCACAACATAATTATGCCGAATGTTTACATTCGCATTTTTCCGTATGGTTCAGTACTATACAGTATCAGGTAAGACTTAATCACGTTCCACCCCAAAAACCCATGACCAAATGTTCATGAAGTGGTCAGTAAAAATATAATATAAAAACCATTAAAACAAACCAACATGGACATCCGAAAGCGAGGAGAACATTGGTAAGTTTTGCATATACAAGGAATCAAAAACTTTACAGAAAAACGTAACTAGTGCTACAATGACACATGTTCCATCATTAAAAATATTATGACTAACCTGCATTATGCAGGAAATTTGAAGTCATTACTCAAAGTTGTCGCATATTCAACGCTGCCCTGAAGGTAATAGTTGCCGACATTCCATTTTGAGATCATCAAAAAACATTACAAGGAAAACACATCTACAAAACGTCTATTAAGTAAACGAGTTATTGCTCTAATACTCACAAATAAACAAACATTCAAGTTGACATTGTTTTTAGCAAACAAACATCTTTTGTTTCGACTGTTGATATCATGATTCTCAACTGTTTCTCATGTACGTTTCGCTGGTCAAACAAAACCATTCTGGACCTCTGGAAACCAAACGGAACTGGATTCCTTTCTTACATGTATTTTAGTACATTACAAATCACACTGTCTTTATTCTTTTTCAATCTTTCTCTGAGTCAATAGCTAGAAGGTATGATTCTAGAAAGCTGAAACATGTCTAAATGTACTTCATTTGATACATGTCATTAAAGTGACCAAAGTAATGCGAAAATCAGAAAAAATACAAAGAAGGGGCTTTGATGATAATAAGCCCTGTCAAGAAAACAAAACAAGAATGGGCACCCACATTTCTGGGCCCCTCTGACCCCCTGGGATTCCTTTTCTATTAAACATTTTTATTTGTAAATTACTTTAAGTAGAAAATAAATAAACTAAAATAAAAGAAAAATTAAATCATTTTTATTCAATGCGTCCAATACATTTTATATAATTAAATACATTTCGGTTTACATTAATCATTTACAGAGTTGCCATTTGGATTGGAGAATGTCATATAGATATTGACTAAATGTCGTGTATAAATTCCCGAAATTGTCAACTTCAAAGGGTGAAAAATCAGGAATTCATTATATCTATGGAAATAAAATGTTTTATTACATAGACTACCGTCTTGGAACTTTAAGGAGAACCATGGCGGCCCTACTCTCCTGTGCGTCTACGTTGATGATTCTTCGGTGATATTTGAGTGTAGACTAATGGGTGCTATTTCATACTACTGGACAGCAGAAAGAAGCGCCCTTGAGCTCTCTCTTACACTTCAAAATTGTCCCCTTTAAAACCATTATCTGCACGTGCTTCATGTACAGTACGTAGCTATAAATTCTTATATTAAAACGGGTAATTTATTCAGGCAAGTTTCTCTCTGCAGTCCCCAGTCTTATGCCTCCCGATTCTTCTCCTAGCACCCACAGTTGCGCTAAAGTTGAAAGATTGTAATTGGTTTGTAAAAGTATTCTGAAGTGGTCTGTAAAAGTATTAAAGAAGTCCCAACAATATTATTTTTTAAATAATTTATTTACATACAATTAAATTCAAATATTGTTGTTGTGTTCTTTTTTATCCGACTGCGCTAACGCAAAAATAATATTCTGGTAGTGGTCAAAAATAATTTTTATTTAGAGAAACTTCAATTTTTATTGCGAGTTGGCTACCAGCAGACGCTATTTTCTCCTTGACTCACATTCATTTGTTTGATCAACTGTTAACATGATGTGCACACACAACAACTCTTCTAACCCTTAGAACAAGATCCGGATGCCATTCAACCTTCAATATTATAATGAAATAAATAGATAATTTCAGAAAGAAGTAATACACATTATAGGTAACAGTTTAAATTATATTGTAAAGGCATGATCAAAATGTTAAAATGTTTAATTATAAATTTAAAATTATAAGTCGAAAGAAACAGGAATCTAGTTTCCAAATTGTAACTATAAATTATTAATTTATTAAAACATTACAATTTCCTTTGCGTATTTGCCATGTAACGAAATTCTAAAATGTTTGTGGTTAAAGTAGCATTACGTTCTTGTGTGTTAATGAAAAATATATTTGCTAAATCTTCTACAAGTGTCCACGCTGATTTTTTTAAATCTGAAAGTCAAATGTCAAGAAATATCGAAGATTCCTTTAAAAAGTCTGTTGATATATGTATATTTCTGTGGTAAGTTCTGTGTGGAGTGTTGTGTAGAGAAAGTAGTTTTAGCTAATGGTGTGATATGGACTTGCTCTCTCAATGAGTTACCTTCAAGAAAAGCTTTTAGAAAAGCGTGCTTAGTGAAAGAAATAAGTTGAGAAGTAATGAATAAGTAATAAAGAATTCATTTAAAAGGCCAGTAATCAGAATGGAAAAACCTGTGTTGGGCAATTAAAATAACGCAAAGATTGAAGACTTTGAGATGGTTTTTACTTTGTGTGAATCGTGATGTGGTATTGTTGACGTTATTATATGAAGAAATAAAGAAAGTGGTTTTTACTTTGCCATAACAATTTTACTTAAGGGGGGAAAATAAAAATATCCATTTAATTATTTATTTGGGTCCGATGATTCTATGTGATACACCATACATGTGAATATAATAGCTTACTGAAATATTACATCAAAACCTTTCAATTTAAATATAAAAAAGAATATTTATTCGTAATAGTAACATAAAATTTTGCACAATATTGTTTTTAAACTCAAAAGAACAATAAAATATTTAATTAATTTAACAATATTCGAGAATAGTACCTTCTTCACCTTTCAAATAACCAGACGTCCTTTCTTTATGTCCAATTCCATACGTAACCTTTACCAGTATATCCCAAATACTCTAGACCATTTACTTTTCCTTAATATTGTATTCAATCAAATATACAATTCAATTAATCCTTTACGTCCTCATTCCAGAACGTCAATTTTGTCTCTCTCTCTATTCCATATACTTATATATATATATATATATATATATATATATTTAATATATATATATATATATATATATATATATATATATATATATATATATATATTCATGATCTACTGGGAAATCTGGACGAAATATCACCTCTAATTTAAACTTGTTACAATATTTAAGTGAAATTAATTACAAAAATATTGGAAATGAATTAATCAACGCAGAGAACTAATAAACAAATAAATACACAACAACTTATCGTTAATAAACATGAAAATATTTTATCAAAAAGACAATGTTAATGAATAAAAGTTTCGTGTTAAAGGAAAGTAGTAATGTAGAAGGAAATGAAAATGCAGTAGGTGTATATTGGGCAGATGATATCTGAAAAGCTGGTTGTGGAATGAAATTATGTTGGAATGAATATAGATTTGGAAAAATGCCGACAAAGAAAAGTGGAGATAATTGGGAGTATCTATTATTCAGGAAGAAAACGTTCAATACTATAAAGAAAATAGGGAGAAAAGTCTAATATTCAGACATGAGTAGTAATGAAAAACTTCTGTAATTGTAATTTCAGAACATTTAATCACACATTTTCATACATTAAAGTAAAACCTCAGGATAGAGAGAAAGGCTGTAAATTTTGTGCCAATAAAGGTGAGGTCGAGGAAACAAAAGTATATTGTGCCTTTCTGAAGTAAAGCAAAAAATTATTTGTTAAGAATGGTATAAGAATAAGAATGGCTTGCATTTAAAAAACAAAATATAGATTTTATTTTATAGATAACACCGTTTGGTAATCCCGGAGTAGACGGCCTGGATAGCGAAGTCGGCCTGGATAGGTCGCTATGGCTGAAGGGCCATAGCTGCCTCCCCTCAAAAGGTCGCGGGTTCGGATCCCGCTTCGGGCATGGATGTTTGTGTGTTCGTGTTGTCTGTACAGTACTTTTAAGTCCCTACAGTTAAAACAGTAAGAGTGATCTGGACTTAAGATATTACATGAACACGTTAAAAAACGTGTTCATGTAATATCTTAAAAGATCCCGGAATAAAAACTACTGAATTTGAATTGTACATAGAATGTACTAAAATAATATAATTAAAAATGTTTTTAAATGTAAAAGATTAACACATTTTTAGTCTTAGGGTGTCGTCAGAAGTACTGATCGTCTACAAAGATTGAGGCTCGTATTTATTAGTTTGCAATTGCTTCTTAATATTAGGAATTCAACAAAGAAACGCTCTCATGGCGATGTCCTGTAAAATTTATTCATCTCTAATATCATCTTTAGGTTATAAATTTCACATAAAAGATACTATTTTGAAATAAATGATGAAAGAATATAATATTCATCGTATTGGAAGGGAAAAAATCATATTATCTATAATTTTACGTCTTCAATTGTACTACACTGCATATAAATTGTTTGAATATAGGTTCCTTTATGGATCACACACCGTGATATGTTATGTGAAATGCCTACTTAGAATACTGTAATACTTCAGAAATTGAATGGTCAAATATTTCACATTCCATGTGTTCCAATTTGTGATTCGCTAAAATTTATGGGCCTCCGACTGCGATAGTTTATCAGAACTCTTCATGACTTTCTAAGAGAATAAAAATGTGTTCATATATTATTTTACTCTTTTTATTCTCAGTCAAGTTTTATATTTTTAAAATATTTTTTATTTTATTATTTTTAAATATTTATTACGATCTGAGTCGCTAACCATTTCATCTATCCTTTAGATGAATGGTTTTCATGGGTGATAATGATGATGTTAATGATGTTAATAATGATGGAACAATTGTTGAATAAGAAAAGTAGGAAACATGAGAATACCAAGCAGTCAGCTGTGAACCAGCTTAGTCCACCACAATCTAACGTGGATAGCTTGAAGTATGAACCGCGAGACCCAGAAGTGAAGGAGGAGGGTTTGACCACTACAGAACGAATCGTCTTGTTATTGGTTCGCAAAAAGAAAACTGTGAGTCGAGGGGAAAACTCCTTGCTTAAATGTACGCAATTCCGTCAGTCATCATGCACATACTGTGCATTTGCACTCTTACCGGTAGCGGTAGCTCAGTGCATCAACTAATGTCACTGCAGCGCCTCTGACCGGGAGGTCCTAAGTTCCCACTCCCCACGGCGGCAGGATTTTCGACACTAGCTTTTCAGCTACGTCGAATTCAGTCGCTGTCTGGAGGAGAATTCAAGCGGGCGGCTGCTCTGATCGGTAGTTTTCCGTGGTTTCTCCGATCAACACGAGGCGAATGCCGGAGCAGTACCCTACCAAACGGGCCACGGACCGCGCACGATCTGTCCTTCCTCTTCCTTGTCCTATCCGCTCCTCTTACACACACACACACACACACACACACACACACACATATAGCATGCACCTCACTATCACATATTACGGGAGACCGGTCGGGAGCTTAGAGCTTGTTCCGGCTGGGGCGGTGCCCCGCTGGTGGGAGAGTCCTGGTTAGGGGAAAACCCCTCTAGCTGACGGTAGGTCGTTGCCGGATCGCGCCATCCAGCGGGGGAAGATCACCGCCATCTCCCGAAAAAACATTCACTACACTAACGGGACTAATGACCGAAGCAGTTGACGCGCCAGGAAACACGAAAAAATCAATCAATCAATCAATCACTCTTACCAGTAGATTAACTAATAAGGGCTCACGGGAGGAGAGCCACGTGGGGACATTTCCGGTAAGAGAATTTACCAGTGATGGGTGAGGGACTTTAACTACACTGTGATTCTACGATTAAAGTTCACATTTAGGAAAATAATTTGAAAAATGGGCTGCGTGGGCATGTATTGCTTTTGTGCGAACTAAATTGTCGATCATCAAATTATTCCTCTTAAAAATAACTGTTAATCTCTGATACTTATACTTATAACAACCCTACATTTTACTTATGTGAGTGACGACGTATCTGAGCTTGCGTGGTTCAGGCGAACAACCGTTCAAGTACAATATCCTCCAGTCTTTGCATCATGGAGACAAGAGTAACTCGAGCAAATTTAATCAAGAGCACCTGCGCAATCCAATTGTGACTCAACTACATTTCTCATACGCACAACGCCTGTGGTTCCATTGAAAGTGGAGGATCAAAATCTGCAAATGAAGAAAAGTAGTTAAATATTACTCCACTTGTCTCTTTAAGGAGCGTGAGAGAACTCTCATTATACCCAATTATTTGTTGTTGTTTGCAAAGAAGCAAAGAAAATTTTGTAAGCAAAGAATGAATTTAAAATAAATAGCTCCTTATAGTTATTATGTAGTTATGCAATTTTAGAGAATCAATATGAAACAGTTGGTACAATTAGAAACAATTAATAGTACTTCCCATGCGCAATTAAATCAACAATTTTAAGTTCGTGGACATTCCAAACCAGGTATTTTATTATTTATTTTTCATAGATCTTCTCTACCCAAGTCTAATAATTTAATGGCTTACAATGTGGAAAACGAGATGGAGAAATATCTGTTTCAGAATCTCTTTGACGCTGTCGTGCCCTATGAACTTGAAGCTCTACCCTTTGGATCGGCAAGTCTGCTCCTTGAGAATGGCCAGTTGTGAGTAACACGTAAAGTATGTGATCGGCTAATAGAAATTTTAAGTTTCTTTCAATAGCTAATTCTTAAAGCATGCGTTTACTAGTTGCTATTAAAAATATTCATTCAAGTTTTCTAGTTTCATGAACTCATTAATGAGTAGGAAGAAAAGTTTTAAAATTTAATGCATTATTTCATCGAAAATGTTTGTTAGTAGTGTTCTGATAAAGAACGTTTCATCCTAAAAACAAAGATATTTTATTGCATATGACAGTGTCACCTAGAAATTTCCCACACGCGTAAAAATTGATTACGAAAGGTAGTACCTTATTTCGAATATTCAGTTTTTTCAATAGCACTTTATTAAGCAGCTTGCAAACTGAATACCACTCGAACGCAAACAGAATTGTCTCTGCAATATCCCTCTGCATTGTCACAGTATTTTTTCTCTCTGTGCAGATGGCTGGACGACAGACGATCTCGTCTTCTTATGGAAAGACGGCGACCCAGTGCAGGTGGTGAAGAACTTACACCTACCACGCTTTACCCTCGAGAAGTTCCTTACGGACTATTGCAACAGCAAAACGAACACTGGTGGGTGTTTGGATTGCAGTTTCTTATCGACACTTGGGCACGAAATCAGCCAAACCTCAATACAACATGTATTTTTTTGAGATATCATTGTCTCCTATATTATTTCAGTAGTAGACATGTCTTTTGCAACTCTCACTCGCAACCAATTATAAACCAACCAAAACAACCTTTATAAATGTGGTCATTAAAGAAAGAGAATTTCACGAAGATGTGATGAATTGCATTTTCAATTTAAAAATATGAATATTTTGTTTCAAAAATGCATCTAAATATTCATGTCAAATCCAACCCACATTACTATGCCGTATTTTTTGAATGTACGATTTTGAATGTCGTATATCGTTAAATAACTTTTAAACGAAGCGTTCTAGGACCTTAAAAACTAAAATTTTCAGGGCAAAGACCTCAAAAGTTCCTCACAACGTAATCTTCAGGATATCTTCTTAAATATTCTATTACTTTTTGCTGATTTGACACTTTTCGATTCTGTCCCATCTGTTCAGAGCCAATAGCCTATAGAAATTGAACTAATCACTTGATATTCCAGGCGACTGAATTACACGGGTATACCTCTCTGCTCGGTAATAATGTGAAATAACAATAGTTTGTATTGACAAGGGTGTACTGTATTGTTATCAATTACAAGGAGACATATAGAACAAGTGACGGAGGATAAAAGAATCTTGAAGAAAAAGATGTAGTACAGACTTAATATGAAAATGGAAAAAGAGGGAGGACAGTGGGGTTTAACATGCGAGAGTTCTCGCACGCGTACGATAGTTTGCATCATACTTCATAAATGTTTCATTGTAAATTATTTAATAATAATAATAATAATAATAATAATAATAATAATAATAATAATAATAATAATAAGTCGGACCGGATAGCCGAGGTCGCTAAGGTTGAAGAACTGTAGCAACCTCGTGGCTGAAGGGTTGCGGCTTCGAGTCCCGCCCGGGACATGGTGTGTGTGTCTTTGTGTTTGTAGTTGTCCTTTCATTCTTCATCATCATCACTTCATAACTCATCCTCCACAGCTAAGAACCCGGGGGTGTGGAAATTGATTCAGTAGAAATGCTGACCCCGAATAAGTTAGTGCACTTACCCCCGGGAAAATATGTCTGGGCCTCAGTGAGGACAATGTCACGTTCGCGTGGTCCAAAGATGACCAATTCGCGACCAAATTAATAATAATTCTGTTATATTTCTAATAATAATTGTTTACTTCTAATAATTTATTATTTTCAAAAATACATTAATTTTCTGTCAGTCTAGAATGCTACATCGTCTATAATGTCTACAGAGTGGTAATGAATCAATTAGTCGCGGATTTAAATATAGCCCTCGAATTGCTTGTTTATTCGTTTTTCCATGTTTGAATTCGTATTTCTACTGTTATATGCCAGGACTGGTCAGCTATCAGAGTGTTGGAATCATTGATTCTTGAGGGAAGAGTTTGGAAATAGCCACAATTATTTTTGAAAGATTAAACACAATCATTTTAAGCAGTATTTATAACGGATAAGGGCTTATTAGGAACAATTACAATTATTTACAGCTGAAAGTCTTCACTTATGCAATCACAAAAAGTCTAGATTTAATAAACTTCATGACTCAATTGATTGATCCATACGAATAGGTTGTCATAAAAATGCAAATAAACTCTTTACACTGAATTACATACTTTTCGAAATTTTGTAACAGCCACCAAGAACGCTGCAAAAGCCGCGTGCAACTCGCGAGACGTTCTATGGCCACCTAAATGTAATCCTCAAACAGGGGAACATCAACCCATTGAGACATACTGAGACAGTCAACAGTAGCGCGTGAGGGACTTATCTTCACAATGGAATATGGCACGGCTTTTCGCGTCTTTCTCGGCCGTGCGCTAGATGTCGCTTGATTTGCTGCACTGCATGATACAGTCGCGATGATGCGTCATTTGGCGGCACGACCGAGAAAAACATTACAAAAAACCCGTGCCATATTCCATCGTGAAGACAAGACCTTCACGCGCCATGTTACGAAAGCCCAAGTATAACTAGTTGATTATCACATGTTTCGAATTATTTAAAATATGCACTACGATGACTTTAAATTAGTGAGTAAGAAAATTGGATTTTCTCCAGGATCTTATCAACGACAGTTGAGACTATTCAATAGGTCCTTTCGTAGGAGGTCCTTTTTTCTATTCTCTTTCTCAAGTGCAAGTACGCCTTCCATTTACTTCTCTCTCATAACGTACTGCAACATTTACTTTGGCGTCAATAGTTGGATAGTCAATGTATCCAAAAATCAACAATTTTGATTCTTTTGTAACGTGAAACATACACGAATTATTGAAAAGCGTTTCAGTGGATCAAAAATTGCAAAAAAATCTGTAAGCACATATTCTGTAAGATGTATCGATGTCGGAACAAGATTTCCATACTAATCATATTAATGTTGCATTATTTTAATTTTAAAATTCTTCGCAAGTTACAAAACCTAAATGTGGGACACCGTCTAATTAAAAAGAGCATTCTTTCAAAAGTTGCGAGTTTACTTTTTAAGTGAATTCTCAATGCATATTTGAGATTAATTTTCTTATTTTTATCGTCAACAAATATTTTTTCTGGAGAGGTGCGTGTTCTTATTCCACAAAAACAAGTCAAACAAATACATAAAACCCCTTGCAACGTAAGCATATCGATTGACTCTGAAACAAACAGCACAACTCTGTCTATCTTCTTGCTGGTTGTTGGCGTTGTATAAAAAACTCAAGTCCATGCCATTTCAACTTTTTTAATGATAAGTACCTTTCGGTATCGTAGACGACAACATCAGATATGCTGCATGCAAGCTGTGTTGAATTCGTAACTTCCACGCAGCAAATCTGATGGTGATGATTAAATCCATCGATGCTTCTAATGAACTGGATAAAAATGTAAAAACTTGTGTATGCCTCCCTTCTGGAGGGAAGAAAAGCCAATTGTCGTATGTCGCACATTTTCGGCTTATAAAACACCCTCAAGCTTCATTTAACTCTTCATATATACGTCCTAAAATGCATTGTTTATCGCCATATATTATTTATTTAATAATTTTTTAAGACATAGTGTAGGATAATAGCAATACATCTGCCATCATATAATCACTAGAAATGCGGAAGGGGCTTAATTAAATCCATGTCTGAAATGCAAATGTGTCAGTAGTGAACGGTAGAAATATCGCAGAGCAACACAACATAATTTTGAATTATTTAATGCAATAACTAACGACCTTGGTGTGATGACGATGATATTGTATGTGTGCGTGTTTGCGTGTTTGCCCTGATCCAGCGGCGACAGCGACGCTCCTCTTGTGTTGCAGGCGAGTACAGCTGTCTGAAGGTGGACCTGCTGTTCAAGCGGGAGTTCAGTTACTACCTGATCCAGATCTACATCCCGTGCTGCATGTTGGTGATCGTGTCGTGGGTGTCCTTCTGGCTCGATCAGAATGCCATTCCCGCACGAGTGTCCCTGGGCGTGACCACCCTGCTCACCATGGCCACGCAGACGTCGGGCATCAACGCGTCCCTGCCGCCGGTGTCGTACACCAAGGCCATCGACGTGTGGACGGGCGTGTGTCTGACGTTCGTGTTCGGGGCGCTGCTCGAGTTCGCGCTCGTCAACTACGCGTCGCGCTCCGACATGCACCGCGAGAACATGAAGAAGCAGCGCCGCCAGTGCGAGATGGAGCACGCGGCGTCGCTGGAGGCGTCGGCCGACCTGCTCGAGGACGGCGCCACCACCTTCGCCATGGTGAGCGCCCCCCGCGGCGCCGGCCCAGCGAGTGGCGAGAGTGTGCACCCCGGCCACGCCCCCTTCCCCGCCCCCTCCCGCGCCCACGGCCGCTTGGGCAGCCTCGCCGCACCTGCACTCACACACACACACACGTCTATAGCACGGCGTAACAGACAGAAACCACGTGTGCGTTGCATCACAGTGTGTAGAGTGTGCTCCAATACTCCCTCAACATACACACGTGCACACACACACGTGCACATACATACGTAAAAAAACGCCTTCCTTCGGAGGGGAAGTAAAGCCGGCTGTCCCATGTTAGTACATTTACTGCATGTAAAAGATCCTCAAGCCTAAATGACGCCTCTGAGCTAAATTCAAATCGCCTGTTTCGTCGCCCAAGTAATACCTTCTTTCCCCAGGATTGGTGAAAGAAGTGTAACGAAATTTGCGTGGTCAGACGGAAGAGCAGGCTTCATGGCCCGAGTCTCGCCATGTAAAATAAGGCAAATTCAATTCAATTCAATTCAAATTCAATTCAATTCAATACATACGTAAATGTATACATATATACATAAATTTTGTTAAATATGTGTTGCCGGCTGGGGCGGTGCTCCACTGGTTCGAGAAAACCCCTTTAGCCGACGGTAGGTCGGTGCCGGAACTTACCATCCTCAGGGGGAAATGACAGTCGCCTTCCGAGAGAGAAAAACATGCATTACACTTACGGGACTAATGACCTCCATTGTTGATGCGCCCGGAATCACTAATCAATCAGTCAAATGTGTGTGGACTCAATAGTCCATACACAGTTGGAAACTACCTTTCATATATCCTTATTGGGATGCCAGATTTCGCACAAAAAGATACATTTAGAAAATGCTTTTGTTTTCCTAATTGTGTATTTTTTTAAAATAATACTAACACTTGGATATTTCCTTATGCCTAATTTTGGATATCCTCAAATATCCACTAAAGCTTGGAATATATTTTTCTGTTACCCGTTTAGGTATTATAGACTACAGAATCCACTCACGTTTGGAACATATTTTATTATACATGAATACTATTTTGACTTGGCTGAATGTCAAGATCGTAAAAAATACACACATCTTTGGAACATTCTTACACACGCTCCTCCTAGGGTGCCCGAGTTTGGTCATCTAAATTCACTTTATACAATTTCAAAAAAATAGAATACATGTTTTAAACGCTACGTTTCAAAACTCCACTTAATATCAATATACAAACATCGTTAAATGCCCGCAAAAACATTTGGGTAAATACAATCCGTTTAAGAACTTCAATTATTCAATCAAATTAGTTTTACACGCTGAAAAATCTCTAAATTATTTGTTTAGATCTCAGAAATATGATCCGTATTCATGCTGGAATTCTTCGCAATTGGTTTCTAATTAATCGGAGGATAAATAATTACTTCTTACAGACATTTGTGGCAAATTAGATCAGGGGAAGATAAATAATACGTTTGATTTATAAATTGTATTGAAGTGAAGAATATCAGGTCAATTGGTAATGAGAATTTAATTTGAGAAGGAAGCTCAAACTTTATGGAATCTAAATATTGTAGAGATTGTTCGTCAAAAGAATATTTCAAAAATATTCAACTCTGTGCTGTTATTCGAGAAAGTCACGAAATTGTTTTCGAGGGATAAACTAACAAGATCGAAAGTAGAATATATTTGTTTCGAGAAAATTCACAAATCAATACCGTCAATAATATAAAGATTTTCCTGAAATTTAAGAATCGAGGAATAACTATATTTTTACACAAAATACAGTTGCAGAACATTTGGATCTTTCCCGCCATAACAGTTTTTGGCTCTCTCGTCACGTTCCCCAGCTTCGAACCTCACTTTAACACATCGCGCACGCTACATCTGTGTTTGCACTGAAATCCACTGGCAGTCACTTTCAAAGCTTGTTGAATTCCTCGAAATATGAAAGAATATTTATTTATAAAAGAATATTTTATAATAATCATAAAAGCCTGGAAAAATCTTGGTGAAAAATCTTGGTGTTTGAAAATTGATGTTTTCTGAAATATAATTTGGTAAGTTATAATGTTTTGTTGCGGGTTTTCGAAACAGCTCGGATTAATTATGCTACAGCGAAAGACACAGCGAAACAATTTGCCTATTTTATAATAAAAGGATCCCTCAAACAATTTCAGAAGGCTTAAATACCATGGTGTCTTGTTGATTTAAATGAAAAAGCATAATTTTGATTTCGATAAAATATAACGTAGGAACTAGTTTCAATTGAATTGAATGAAATAGTTTCAAATACCGGCAACTAGTTTTTTGGATTCATTACAAGCTTGTTTCTCACACACATTTATCATATGGAGGACAGAAAAGTCTCATAGGACTTGATTCTAAACCAATAGTTATCTACGCAACTATTATAGACAACGAGTCTTTGTATACGAATTAAATGTTGACATGTTTGAAATAAATATGCCAATGTCCCTTTCGTGCGACATTTGCACATTACGTTTTGTGGGAATTCATGCAAACTGATAAACTTGTAATTTTGGAATCATTCACAATTTGCCCCGGACACAGTCGGCCATTTTATTCGTAAATCGCAAAGTAACATTCTCTGATCAATAAACATGAATGTGAGTACTACAAGAATTCTCACTTGACATGTACACTGCAAATAATTCTAAATAAAATTAGAATATCCCAATAAGTAATTTCACATCAGTATAACTCCTTTCAAAATATTACCATAATTGCACATAAACTAACATATCTTTCTAAATAGTTTAACGAACAAAAACACCGCCCGCATTCTTTATTTTGAATCCGTATGATATATGAAGTATTATAAACAAAGACTGAATTTCGAGTCTTGCACGTAAATGTATATTTTTGAAGCTTCATGTAACTAAAAAAATGTTTTCAATCAATTGTTACACATACAGTTTGTTCTGTTTTTGTAAAAAAAAAAAATTTGCTTTGAATGAGCTTCAAACTGTGACTTAGGGGGTTTGATTAAGATCTAATTTAAAAAAAATACTAATTATACTTTTTATCATACACTTTTAAAATTTTCATTTCCATGATTAGCAATTCTCAACGTTCAAATAGATATATGAATAAATTCAGTAGTGGTAGCAGATATCTTGTGGTACACCATATTAGAAGTATATACCATAAAATAAATACTTTTGGTATGTAGTTAGGGAAATTGCTCATATTTTGATATGTTTAGCATATATTCTAATATACAGTGAACAATAGTTTATTTTGTAAAAATCTTTGTAACATAAATGGTTTAAAGTTTCAAAATATTTTATGAATAGAAAAGTAGTAAAATTGTAAAATGTACAAATACACATTGAAACGGATTGTGAAAGAATAACAGCGTAACAGGTACTTCTGAGATCATGAGCATAATTTTGTCAAATGCAACCTCTGTTTTCCTTTTGACCATAGCGGGTATTTTCCATAGTTTTGAGGAATAAGCACCTGCGATCCTCATGAAGCTTATTAGTGAGAACTTGAGAATAGTTAATAGAAACTCTCAAATAAATTTAATTGCTAGGAACACACAGAAACGATTTCAAACTTCTTTTGTAACATCGGTTGAGATTTACGGAAACAAATTTGTTGCACACCACAAGAACAAATTCATATTCCACACGAAGCGCGAATCTTCAAAACAAGAAAAGGACCCATGCGGCCATAATATTCTGCTGCTCTCCTCTCTCTAGCAGTGTGCCTTCCCTCCTTGCCCCAACGCATGGAGTGTGACATGCGCTTCGCCTCCTGCGTGCCAGTGTGCGTATGCGTGCGTGTATGAGAAAATGTGTCGTCCAACACGAAGCCCAACGCCGCCCGACACCGCACAACGTCGCCCGACTCCGCCCGACGCTGCCCGCCATGTGCAAACGCTCTGAATTGGGACTCTCGTGCGAGAACGGCTTTCTTTTAGGGCTACACGCTCATTTGAGGGCGCCCCCGCCCCCGGCCGGAGCCCTCGTGCCCGACCGCCGGCGGGGGCCCCGTGCCCACGCCCCCCTGCCCCGCCCCCGTCCTCCG
Source organism: Teleogryllus oceanicus (assembly GCA_964035755.1). Classification (NCBI taxonomy): domain Eukaryota; kingdom Metazoa; phylum Arthropoda; class Insecta; order Orthoptera; family Gryllidae; genus Teleogryllus; species Teleogryllus oceanicus. The sequence goes on along the minus strand of CAXIVR010000011.1, from coordinate 22,777,595 downwards.
TCCCGCCACGCTCTCTTCCAGCGAGGACGGCCCGGCCCGACTGCAGCTCTGCGACGAGGACCTTGGCCCCGACGCCCCAGCGGCCGCCGCCGCCACCGCCGTCGCCGACCACGCCCCCACAACGCGGCTACGCCTCTCAAGACGGCTCCACACATTCGGCATTCGCCGACCAGCGAGCGGCTGCTCGCCCGATTCCGAGCAATGACGTGTTCGCCGAATGTTCGCTCTCTTTCGTGTGTCCAAAAGACCGACACGCGTGGGTAGAGCGAACACCGAATGTACGTCACTCGGGTAGCAAGCAACTCATCCACACTACTCGGCCTTCGGCGAGCGGTTGGTCGCTGTTCGGCGAATAACGAATGTGTGGAGCCGCCTTGATAGGCTGACGCGTGGGCAGCACCCCAGTTGCTCAAAGCCACGAGCAGCCGTCGCTTGACCAGCCTGCCTCGCGCCCGCTGCTTCCTGCTTCGCTGGTCGCACAGCGGCGGATTTGCAACCGGCGCAAAGCAGGCTCGCGAGCACGGCTGGTTCGTGTTGAGGTTCTGTGTGCTTTGGAGATCAACAACTCCTCTCGGGGAGTCGGATTTGGGCCGGTTTTTTTCTCACAATAATTCCAAATAATAGTATTAAGTTATCCGGATCTCTGTCTACTAATTTAATTGCTTTCAGGCAAAACTATGTAAACGGTTCAGAGTGTAAAATTCAGGAGCAAAATAATCAAAATACTCTTGAAAATGAAATTATTAGAACGAATATTTTAGAACTTGTGGCAATCTTCATTTCATAATTCATTATGTATGATTTTGAGAAAACTCTCATATTTGAGTAGGTCTCTTTATGACTTCCTTGAAATGTAAAAGTCTTCATTAAATGACAAGAGAAAATTATAGACATCCAAAGTTAAAGGAAACGAGTGGAGGTTCTAACGCTTCTCAATTGCTAACGACATGAAAACTTAATAGTTTTTTAGAGTTTGCAAGCTTTTCCTCAGAAAGTCTGGTTCTCAACGACAATAGAAATCTCGTATCAACAGCAGTGTATCTAAGATTTCACAGAAAATTTTGACCTGACAAACATGAATAGTTACACCTTCAGCTATGGACTGGAAAAAGTTTGTCTTTCCAGAATTCACACTCCACTAGTACGTTGGCGGTACCCACTCTAGGTTTGCAGAAAATACAAAATACGATTAGGAACGCATAACGGATAGAAGAGTTCAAAGTAGGAATGGTACATCAGAGCTTAAACATTAACGAGCGATAAAAATTACCTACGAATTTTGAATAAAGAAACGCAGTATTCTAAAAATTCATTATAATAAAAAAATATTAATATCTGACAATATTATAAACTTATATTCCCTTTCCTTTGTGACATGATCACTAGGCTGAAAGTTAACATAATGAACGGAATTATACAAAGACGAATAAAAAGAAAGAAAATGTCTGGGTGTCAATATAAAAGTAAACGTATAAGTGCGTAAACGTTCACGTATTTCTACGAACTGAAACTTATTCTTCCAGATATTACAGAAACTGTGTACAAATTCAAAAGAAAATTCGTATTATTTATTTAAATGTCAAGACATTAAAACAATAACAGTTAATGAACCTATACAATAGCGAAACATACAAAAACAAACAAATAAAGAACCTATACAATAGCAAAACGAACAAAAATAATAACAAATAAATAACCTACACAATCGCTAACGAACCTCAACAATAACAAATAACGAACCTATTAGGAAATATTAATCTAACATTTCAATAGTTTCAGGATTGAAAAAGAATTGTAGTAATTAATAAAACAAAAATTATTTTTCCTCGAAATACATTTAAACACTGATTTCTTACTCAATTATAATACAAATGTATAAAAGCAGAGAACAAAATAGCAGATTTCACAGAAAATGAAAATATGAAAAGTAGACTCTCGATTAATCGAAAAAGCAATATTCAAACTTTTCTACGCGAACTAGACTCTCAAATTAAGTAGTCAATTACACATGTCATTGTGTATTTATTGATATATTTGTCACTTTATATCTTCAGTCAATAATTTTAATGAAACTTGTAGACATTTTGCTTTTAATAGCCACCGTTGTTAAGTTAAAATAATAAGTTGTAGACGAAAAATTACTCTTGAACATGGCACCACCTTGAACAAGAACCTCTTATTTCCTACGACTAGGGGAGTGAGGCACGGAAAAACGAAGAATTGCATCTGTATATAATGTTAAAATTACATATAGAATTCAGAATTCTTCATAATATTTTAAAACGCATGTTGATGTTTTGAAAACGTATCTAATAATTTCATAAATTAATTGTTCTCAAGATCAGTAAACCTCTAATATTGCCTAATAGTATTAAATGTTACAGAGATCACTTATTCCGGAACCTATTCAATTCTGCGGTGATGGTTGTGTGTGCAATGTCTTGAGTTTGATCATTTGAAAGCACATTTTTGTGTTTACGATTTTGATTGCTGTGTGCAATATCCACCGTAAATGCCTCAAAAATGTATTAACTATTTGGAGTTTTTAAGGAGTTGACGTGGACTTCTTGATTACTTGTAAAGTTGAAATTAAATCTTTCGAGTTAAAATTGTAAATTCAGATTTTGTAATTTTGAACGGCCTATTTCATTTGTTCTAAGAAACACAATATTCTATAATGACTTTAGTTAATGAAAGATTTTATTGCAATTATCCTTCAACAACCAACACCGAAATTATCTACGTCAGATAATAATTAAATATCAGCCTTTTCTCTCATACGTATGTGGCTAGTGACACATGGCGTATTTGTGGTGTGAAAGTGCTCTGGTTGTTAACAAACTAACTTCTAGGTTCTGTGCCGAGTGATCTGTGTTGACTCCAAAATTTCACTCCTTAAAAACTGTGTTCATTTCAAATGTGTGACCATTTGTGTGTGAGTTTGCTAACAAAAAATCGAGTGCTTTATTTTACGCTGTTTATTCTTGCTTAGCAATTATAATATATTGTGTGGTAACTTATTTAAAAATACTGAAATTGCAGGTGAGTCATAAAGCTAAGCTCGCTGGAGGTGTCGGACACCTTCGTTGAACACGGACGTGTTGATAATTATGTTCTGTTTTCTCGTTTCAAAATACGTAGAACTAAATATGTTTAAAATAACCATTCTTATTGAATTTAAATGTCCAGTGTGAAATTCCTAACAATATTTCGACTAATCTTCCAAAGAAATATTTCATATCGATTTCGAAAGCTGATGGAATAATGCTTCAATCGCCGACTTTTCCAAGTACTTCCGAGTATAAAACCTCTTTAAAATGTAACTGTTTATTCTCTATATAAAGAATATCTGGCCATTTACGAACAGGTTAAATATGAGAATACTTCTGACATTGCTAAACAAATGTTAGACGTATCTCAAATGCTAGGGCACTGTAGTTTCGAAAGCGGACTTCCCACCAGTGGAAGGCACTTGGAAGAGATAAAAAGACAACATACCTCAACATGGAAATAAACAGTATTATAAAACAGAAACGAGACTGAAATCAGTAAAAGATTTAGTTTAAAAAGTATTTTTAGTTCTTCAATAATTTTAATCTTAAAAATAAGAGTAGGATGTTTGTCAGATATATTCACAAAATACAATAGAGTCAATATTCGATCCTGTATGTAAGCCATTCAAAACTAGCTTTAAAATAGCACTCCATCATAATATCATTTTTGTTTATAATATTGTGTAGGCTTTTGTAGTAAAAATTTTAATTAATTTTTTTGAGAATTAAAGAGAGAAGAATTAACGAAAATTCAGCAGAACTTTAGGAAAGCATACTCATTACCTGTATTCGCAGTGAGATGTAAATATTTACTCACAATACACTTTTATTTTTTTAACATTTGTAATGTCGTTTACAACTAAAACCACAAAAGTACTAAAAACTAGATGAATAACGAGTGTGAAATTTTGAACTGAAAATTGTTTGCAATTTTTTTTATTATTTTCTCGATGTTAGGGTTTTGATTAAATTATGTCTTTTGCTTAGTAAAATCCTAGATTAAAGATTACCGAAATTTAAAGGTTTCCACTTTGGAAACCTTTAAAATGAAATACAATAAAAACCTGCCACACACTGCTGGCACATAATTTTACAGTGCACATAAAATGAAAAATGGCTACTTTTAATGTAAGAATATAACACGTACATGACGTAGATATCTTATAAATCTCAGCAGGTATATGTTTCAGATACACCTGTATTCATGTACCTGTATTCATTCATAAAAAATCACAACATCCATAAAGATATTTTTATTCATAAAAAATTTACATTAAGAGATACAGCTATCAGGAACTCTTCCTCTTTATTATCTTTCTAATAAAATTCCTCATTGTTTCTCAGTCCCCCGTTGTTTAATAAGGTTTTGAAGGAATAGTATTATATCTCGATGAAAATATCGTATAAATCTCTTTTTCAAATGCAGCTTTCAAGGAGTTGCCGCTTTCTGAAAATAACAAGTTTGATTCAATATGCTAGTGCATTGTTGTAAACAGTCATACGAAATAAATGTCATTGAGAATTCCGGAGGCAAAAGCCTAAATTACAATTGAATACAATTTATGTACACTTCCGTTCATTTGTACATGATAGAATGAACTGCTAATCGCAATAGAACCTACAAATTGCCAATTGTTGCGTTTGTCAGCGACAAAATCTGAGAAGTAGGTGTAAGAATAGCTTTTTAAAATTAGAGTATGCATTCTTAGCGTGGAATAACTCAAAATAAGTAAACATGATTAAACACTGAGTTAATGTAAAATTGTGTCTATTTGCAAGAAACTAGAATTCTAGGCTATGAGTTTGTGTGGCTTCCTTGTAAGTATTATGAGCAAATATGAAAACTCATTTTCGCTGGTCTCTGAGGAAAAAATAGATTTACGTATTGAAAGCTGGATCGTCAGAAGAATAAAGTATCCATAATAAAAAATATTCAAAAACATTCTGAATGCCAATTACTTTCGGAAAACATTAAAGAGGTTCCAGAAACAAAAGAAACAAGTAGTTTTACAGAATGGCAAGGACTTTCTCGTACTAGTTAGTTTTCTTATTTCTTTGGTCTGATCTAACTTTTCAGTTTTATCTCAACCTCCTACTAACTGCCTGGTATCTCCGCACAAAATACTTTTTTTTTTTACTTTCAACTTTTCGGTCCCCTAATAGTAGAATTGATATGACTCCAAGAATATTATAAAACAGTAAAAAACTAGACCCATATGGCAATTTCCGTTGATAAATTTGAAACAGTTTTTGAGAAAATTTAGTTTAAGCGTATCTGTAAATGCGAAATTTGAAACTCTTTTTCCCAGAAAACGTTTGAGGTTTAGAGAAACTTCATTGGAATTCTCTGGAAACACTTTGACTTACGCAATAATATATACAAATTTCTGGTAATATAACAATTAACGGCGTAAGTAATATTTCAATGAAATTATAATTAAAATTATAATTTTTAAAAACTAAAAGAATACATTAGAGTGGCATTAATGTCTTGTTGTTCAGTTCATTTAGCACTATTCATTCAAAAAACATATTTAAAAAATGTGGAGCCTTTTGCAGAAATTGGCGTTTGAGTGTTTCTGAAAATGCAGAATTTTGAGCACATATTCACAGAAAACTTTTGAGTTTTGATAAACTGTCTCAGACATCATTTGAGGTTAATGTACTTAAATAAAAAATTATATATATAGAACACTTAATGTAAATATTAACCATGTAAAATGTCAAAAATTACAATTGTGTAATTTTTTTAAAAAACAAAGTGTATTGAGGAATGGCTTTTGTCATCTGTTACATTGCATAACTTTCTTATACTACATGTATTACTCCGTATATCTATACGTATACGAGAAAGTAAAAATCACCTCTCTTAGCAACGTTACTCTAAAACCCATTGAATTACCCTGTTTTACAGATTATAGTTATGCTATTATTTAAGGAAATGAGGATACAGAAAAAAATTAATATTTTTCAATCCTGGTAAAAAAAAATTGTTTGTAGTCCAATAAAAATGGAGTACACCATTGTTTCCATGACACTTTCGCGATTCTTGTAAATAGTTCCACATAATCTTAGAATTGGATATTTACTTGTTATTTTTTAGAATTAACTTTCTAAATTCAGAAACATTTGCTCGTAGATCCGACAGTAAAATTCACGAAAATGGTTCCTAATTCAAGTTTCAATATAAAATATTTTGGAAATTCATAATCCTTTCCTCTTAGATCCAATATTCAAAAACGATTTTGGTTTTGACTTGTTCAGGTTTTATTGCAATAAAAAACAAAATGTTTCAAAATTTAAAAAATCGTTCTTAAAATCGAGAGTAAATGACTCTCTCGTGATTGATGGCAGTTGACTAAGAAGCAAACATGCCAAACTGCTCCTCTCCAATTTTGCTGAATCCATATGTTGTAAGGGATGAAGAAATATGTTTTACATGTTTTTTTCTTTTCGTCACACGTTTCAAACTGATGAAATCATTTTTCAAAATGATTAGAGTTTATTTTATTTAATTGAATAGAATACTTTGGAGCAAACATAATAACAAAATATCACCAAGACTGTTTATCCATTAAGTTCATTTCCATTCTGTTTGCTTGAATGAGGCATAAACTGCTTTCAAATGTATATATCATAAATGTAGATATCAAAAATGTTATTAAACATCATTAAGGGCTTTTCTTAAGAAAATATGCGTAAGCTTCATGATTTTAATTTTTCTTTTTTCACTTTTTACTTTTGGGGTGTAATTGTCAGTTGCCGTACATTGATTTTATCCATGAAAAAAATTTAGGCAATAACTCCTGAATCAAAGTTTGTGACAAACTTTAATATGAAATAATTCAAAACATTTCTATTAAGAATAGAGTGTTTTCGATACAAGGGGATTAATCCACCCCGCCCTCGGCGCTGTGTCTGTAGATTCTGCGGTAGTCCGCGCACAAAAATATTGTTGAAGCAGAAGTGCTGTGGATGAGCGGTGCTTTTGGATTTTGGAGGCGTTATTGCTCTGTCAGCCTTCGAACGCCGTGTTCAGCAGCGTCCGACGCCTCGGGTGGGTGGGGGATGGGGGCGCTGCCGGTCACAAGGTCCAATGCAAAATGGCCACTTCGAAAATCAGTCCGCTACAGAACTAATGTCCAAAACTAACATGTCCTATAATGATTAGTTAAAAAGTAAAAAATAAAATTATAAAATTCAAAACAATTTGGTCCAAACTCCAAAATGCACATTCAAGTCAGTTGCATTTATTATGTTTAAATTTTCTTTACATTTTGCACTTGCAGAGCAAACCTAAAAGAACTTTACAAGAAAACATTCGCTGGAGGTGCTCTGATTAAATAATATCGATTTCCGCAACCGAATTTATACGAAAGGCTGCCCAGGTGTCCCCGCGTCGAAGTCTGTGATCTTGATGTTCTGTTCATATCGTGATGACGCCACTCTCAATTTCTTCTCGTCTCTCCCGTCACATACTCAAATACCCCCGCCCCCTACGTACAAAGTTCCTGCTTCTCATATTCCTCGACACTCACTGAATCTCCCCGCATTTCCTTGTCACTCCCAGCTGCCCAAGAACTTCTCGAAGAGAGTCACTCCCCTCTGGGCGTCTGACGCTCCTCGGTATAGTCTGCTTCACAGCCTTCGACGCGGCGTCACTCGGACTACCATTCTCTCCACCCTAAGCTTCTTCATGAAGAACAAAGTGCGGTGGTGGCGTCTTCAGAAAATTTGAAAAAGCGTTTGGAGGCTTTTCACTTGCTTCAAACTTGCAGAACAGTTTGCTTATGCGTTTTAGAGGTGGCGAGTAAAATGAATATAATTCTTGTCCATTTCTTTATATTTCAATAAAAGTTCGAAATGTCGTCTTAATATCGGCGATGCAACTTTTTTGGCAGTATTTCAAACACAGTCAGGGAATAGATTATCAGTGGCAATCAATGAGTAAAAAAATCATACCATTTACAAAATTTTGCAGTTTTCTAGTGGCCACGAATGAAACAAAATTGGGGCTTAGAAATACATGAATAGAAAATTAAACAAGTTGAGAATTAACCAATTTTCGGAAAAGTATCTATTCAGAAACAGGTTTATTCATCGCCCATTGAGTTTTACAGAAGTAATTGAGTAGATCTACTGTACTCCAAGATAGCTACTAAAATGTTATTAACTATTTTAATAATAATAAATGTCTTTTATTTCTGGCGAAACTCCGGCTTAAGACCTATTTTTTCCGTCATACGACAAAAAAGTTTGCATTTATGTCATTATAATTGAGTCGTTCGGGTGTAACTCATAACTAACATTACTTAGTGAAACGTAACGTTACTTCGTGAAGTATCGAAGACGATGGCATTCACTACACAGAATGGAGTGCACATAATTTATTGATGATTTTTTTTTTTTTTTAATTTATTTGCTTCCAGGCGTACAGCCTCTTTTACAATGGTTGGAGTACATTAATATAAACTACAGAATTGAGTTGATTTAGAAGTTATTTTTTGGTTAGAATTATTTAGAGGAGTTGTCGGTGTGTGAATGCTTAGGGTGGGTCGAAAAAGTGTCTGGGGAGTTTCCTGCGGATTCGTGCTCTATTTGGGATTTGTATCCCTAATTGGAAGGGAGGGCTTATGGGATTGAAGGGATTTTGTGGTAGAACTTAAGGGCGGATAGCTTGATGTTGGTGGTGATGAGGGGTATGCCGAGCTCGAGATGAAGTAGTTCATTGGGTATGAACCGAGGTGCTTTGGTGATGGTCCTTAGGAAACGATTTTGAAAGGTCTGGAGATTTTTATTGTTCTCAACTCAAAACCGAATGAAATTTAAAGACAACCACGCCACAATGTGATTCATGGTTGCTATGGCCACTACTAGATCATTTAAGCTGTTTCCTTGAACCGTTTTTGGTGAATGTTTGGCAGGTCGTTTTGCATGGGCCCTCGGGGCCGGGAGTCGCGTGGGCGGGGCGGGGCGTGGGCGTGGGCAGGGGCGGGGCGCGGGCCGCGGGCGAGCGTGGCCGGCTGACGCGCGTGGCTTGCAGAAGCCGCTGGTGCGCCACCCGGGCGACGCGCTGGCCCTCGACGCCAAAGCGCGCCAATGCGAGATCCACATGCAGCCGAAGCGGGACAACTGCTGCCGCACGTGGCTCTCCAAGTTCCCCACGCGCTCCAAGCGCATCGACGTCATCTCGCGCATCACCTTCCCGCTGGTGTGGTCCACCTACCTGTTCCGCGACGACGACCGGGAGTAGCCGCTGCGCGCGAGGTACGTAGCGCGCACCGCCCACCTGCCTCGCCGAAGTTACTACTCGCCACTCACTGAACCTCTGACACAAAGACAATCCCGCCACTCACTGAACCTCTTCTGCGAAGTCAATCCCGCCACCCACTGAACCTCTTCCACGAAGTCAATCTCGCCACTCACTGAACCTCTTCCACGAAGTCAATCCCGCCACTCACTGAACCTCTTCCCCGAAGTCAATCCCGCCACTCACTGAACCTCTTCCACGAAGTCAATCCCGCCACTCACTGAACCTCTTCCACGAAGTCAATCCCGCCACCCACTGAACCTCTTCCACGAAGTCAATCTTTGCCACTCACTGAACCTCTTCCGCGAAGTCAATCCCGCCACTCACTGAACCTCTTCCCGAAGTCAATCCCGCCACCCACTGAATCTCTTCCACGAAGTCAATGCCACTCCTCTTCCCGAATCAATCCCGCTCTAGCGACTCTCCCTTTCATGTCTGATCCTTCCCTGCGATATACGGCTGTGATTGTCCTTCGCTCCCTAACTCTCTTCGTGTTCTTTGCCTCCGTCCCTCCTGCCACTCCCCATCGCATCTGTTGCTTGCCATCATTCCTTGCCGCTCTCCTTTCCCTTTCCTTTCTGTTGTTCTCCGCCTCTCCCCTTCGCTCTGCGTCACTCGCGCCGAATTCTGCCCAATTCAACGTCTCTCACTTTCACATCCATTGCATCCTGTCAGTCACTCTCTGTGTTTCTTTTACCCTCTCTCTCCAATATCTTCCATCGCTTTTGGTTTCTTCCTTATTTAACTTATCATTCTCCTCATATTCCACATAATCATTTTGTTGAATTCCAGAGTTTTTCTGTATTTGTTTTCAGTAGAATAGCGCTAATAATGTGATAAATTCCTATCCTATGTACAGTCCAAAGTATTTCGTTGGTAAATAGTCCCGGTGACGGAAAGTTGTAGAGATGTCTTAATTTTTCGCTGTACTACTCTTGAAGAAATAACTTACATGGTGATTCAATCTTTAGTGTATAATTTATCAGTTTGCATGTTGTCTATCATTTGCACTATCAATTTTATGAAATCGGATACATTTCAGATTTTTTTCACTAATTTATTCGGAAACTTAAACTGTGGACTAACTCTTGTGTAACATGAGCTGCAATTCAAAGATATCCCACTTCGCATTGCAGCTCGCCGTTCTGTGCTTCCGTGTCCGTAATTGTTTGTCCTAATAATGACGGACGCATTGAAACCGTGGTGGCTGAAACAAGGGACAATCCGACAGGGATACGCAGGTAAGGCAAAGACGTTTATTTTAGAACATATGAGGACGTTTCTTTGGGCATTTTTAAAGATTTGTTTGCATGGGAGGAATTCTCCAACTATTGACAGTTCTAGAACCATTAAAGAAATTGACGCACTATTCTTCCATCTTATTATTTATTGAGATAAAATTACAGCGTAATATTTACCAAATTTATACATTATGTAGTTCCATAGCATGATGACTGACAAAAATGAATTTCATACAAATTTTTCATAATACCTTACATTATTCATTTCCCCGTGAGTATTACTAGACGTAATTGAATTCTTGTCGTTAAGGGTTAAATTCCTGGTTTTTTAAGTAATTTTTAGGTAGGTTAGAAAATGAAATAAAACTTAGCAATAATATAATTTTCATGATTTTGATTCACAAAAACTAATCAGTAATATTTTTTAATAGCGGAAGTTTTGAAACAAAAGTATATTTTTTCCGATATTTTAACTGGCAATTTCAGTCATTAATTTCCTATTGATGAAACATTCACATTAATGGATTCTTTATGAGATGTTCACTTCAGGAGCTTTAAAACCCCTTCATGATCCGTGACTAAAATACGGCCATTCAAACAAAGAAGGCCATTCAAAATTTTCAAACTTATTTTCTCTGTGCAGAATAAGAGCTCCGAAGAAAAAGTAACTTTCTCCGTTTAAAAGTTTTATATACTTATTCCAGAATGTCATTACTAATAAATTAAATCGGAGTGTCTATTCCAGACTTAAACGTGAATTTTAAATATTGCATGTACTTGACTTTATATATTCTGATGATATTCGGATCTTAAAGATTTATGTTGTTTTATTTCATCTCACCTATATTTAATTTTTAACGGTTTTCAAAGTTGTGCGTTATTAGCTAGAGTAACTACATGCAAAAGAATAATCGGAAATATTTTTTTCTGTTTTTTTATTACATATATTTGAAATCACAATATTTGAAAAATCCATTCCAAGCACGAAATATATAAAGGGAATCGTATACACTCATTATACAAACAAACACGTTTATGAAGCGTTATTTTGTAATTATTTGTTTTTTCTTAATATTCGTAGCACTAAAGATGGTCACGGCTTTCTGCATCATTAAAGGTATATGAGACTAGGCTGCATACTTCCAATAATGAAAACATATTATATCCTACAACATTCCTAATGAAATAATTCTGTTATCAGAATAACCTATCTATGTTTAGGCATAACTAGTTTCAGGAGGTTTTAAAAACACCTTCATTTTCTTGAAATCGTTTTGTAAACTTTTATTTAAACGTTTCATTCATACAATTCATTTAATTCTAACTTTAAATGAAATGTAGATTTTCAATAAACATTGTAAGTTAGTTTTAATTTTCTGTGAAAATTATATTCTTGTTTATATTTTTTGAAGTTATGGATCATAACTGCAACCGTATGTTTTGGAATATTCTGCTGCCAGAGACGACTGGACTTCTGCTGCCAGAGACGTGTGAAAGCTCTCGGCTGTTCGGATGACTCTGCACTATAGAAGGCTGTGTTGCTGAAGTCTCGAACATCATTTAGTCTTCATGCCGTGGTGGTTCATTCATGTCTTTCAGTCATGTTATGCATGCCGTGATAGTCATACCTGGAGAGGGATCATGTATCCCCGAACTGGCATCATAAACCCGCGCACCTACCATCTAACCCTGACGACAACAGGAAGGTCACGTCAGCAACATCGCAGCATCATCCGGACTGTCACCCGGATATCCACAGGCATTTCTTGGGTTTCTAGGTCACTGAAATGCATTCGCTGAAAACGATCACTTGAGTATCATTTTAGACTCACCACGTGACTTAGCTCACTCTCTGTCGCTGTCTCTGCAGCAAATTTCATCGGGGTACCCCAGAGTTTGAATCGCGACGATGGGAGACTGTCGACACTAGCTAAATTGCAAGGTCAAATTCACTCCGTATAGAGAAGTGGCGGGTTGCTCTGATCGGTATTTTCCGTGGTTTCTCCGATCGACACCAGGCAAATGCCCGAACAGTGCCCTGACAAACGGACCGCGCGCGATCTTTCCTTCCTCTTCCTTGTCCTAGCCTCACCCCTAAAGGCCGGTATACACGGTAATTTTTAGTGCAGATTGGACTAAACGTACACTTCACACGCCACGGCTTCCGCATGAAACCTTTTGAGCATGTTCCTAATTTTTAGACAGAAAGCTTACAGTTTGATTCAAGCGCCTATAACGGCCGAATTTTTCACTAACGGATTTGTTTATCGGACATATTGACTATTTCGCTTTTGTAGTAACGTATGTCAAGATGCGATTCTGTGAAGTGATATTGTGATAAACTACCTCTTTCCTTATTCCTTCCTCCTTATTTTTCTTCTTTTTGCTCCTCGTGGTTAAATAACATTTAATAACGATTACAGCGAGAACGCACGTACAGAAATACCGCCACTGAAAGTACTGACGGTGCCATTCAGTTGTTTCCCGGTAGACCACCTAGTGGCGTCTTGTAGCGATTCATGCCGAATTCACACAGAAAACGTAGAAAACGCAAACGTGTATGCGTAACCTTTGGCTTATATATTTTTAGTTTAGGTTCTCAAAGTTTCTGTACAAAAACTGTATGAGAATCTGCACGAAAACTACCGGCTACTGGCCTTCACTTACTCACACTTAAAGGCTCTACACCTCTACATTACCACACATGTCTAGGGCCAGGTCGGGAGCTTAGAGCTTATACCGGCTGGGGCGATCTCCAGTGGGGGAGATACCCGTAAGAGCCCTGCAATCCGACGTGTAGGTTGGCGCCGGATCTCACCACGCAGTTCGGAGGAACGTCGCCACCATTCGAGAAGAACATACACTACACTAACGGGACTATTTATCAAAGCAGTTGGTGTGACCGGAAACAGCAATGACTCAAACAAATCCCTCTAACAGTTGTTTGAACGCAGTTTCAGTCGCCGCTGCCACCGCCGCCGCCGCCGCCGCCACCGTCGCTGCCCGAGCAGCGAGCGACGCCGCCGCCGCTCCGCCCCCGCCGCCACCACGTCGCGGCCGGCCCCGGGCTGCTCAACACCACGTCCAGAGACAAGCAATAAGGAGACCGAGACGAAAGGCTACACATGCTGGAAAGCAGGGTTTATTCTTACTGTACATATGGACTTATACTCATGCTCAATTCCTCAATCAAACGGACGCTCCGCGATTTTACATTTCATATAATAGACACAATTTGAGTTTTTCGATAGAAATAGTGCATACACATATGAAGAGTTATTTGTGAGTTAAAAAAATATATTGTTATTTATTTGTTGTTTTATTCTCAAGATATTCTAGACCTCTGTATATAAGGTAGGAGATTTAGATATGAGAGTAATATGATTCATATATATACACACACGCCTCATATAAAGGACAAATTATTTTTGAAACATTTGAAGGTGAGATTTGAATACACTGGTGTCCGCTAGGAGGCACTCGGAGCAAAGGGACCTCTCGGCCAGGGCAAGCGCGCGTTCGGCCGACGCCCCCGCCCCAGCCCCAGCGCCGGCCCCCCGGGCCCCCGCGGGCCCCTACGGCCAGCGCTCCATCGGCGCGGCTCCCGGTTTGCGCCCTCGAGTGAGCACGTCGCCCAGGATCAGCTTTTCCACACGAGACAGAAAACTATCCGATGAGTTGTGGTTTCAAGTTACGCCTGTGGGGAAACTGTCTGTATTTATTCAATGTTTTGCGCGGTATATTCGATATAGTAAGCTTAGAATACCTGTTTCAATTATTAACCGTTGCTTTGATGTCACTGAGATAAACAAAACCTGCCATGTTTTCAAGACAGAAGAAAAACGCAAGCGTACAGCTTGCTGACGGTGATCATCGCCCTCATAAACTGTTCTTCGTTTGCGAACAAAATGGACGTCTCGTGAAAATGGTTTCACTGACTGAACGAGTTTGCTCATTACTCACAAGTATTCAAGAATGTGTTCAGTACGTCGATGAATGAAGAGTAAAAAAGCAACCCACACTGTTTTTCCTTGAAAAGCACTTTCGTTTCCCAAAAAAAAAACAACAAGAATTCGTTGGCACAAATAATATACACATATTTAATTCTCATTCTCCCCACTTGCAAAAGCCGCTCGTCCCAGGACGCTTTCTGAACATCTGTGCAAAACCAAATTCCATTAACGGTACGTTGCATCTTTCATGTAGTGTTGAACGTCTTCCTATAACAAACTAGAAGCAGCCTGGCTCTGCACAGAGGAGTTGGCCGATGGCGAGAGCAAGAAGGCGCCGGGGCCGGCGCCCGGCCATGCGGCTGCAACACGGGCGCGCGCCTGCGCCGTGGCCTCCACGGGAGGGCCTTCCCTCCCCCTCCCTTTCACCGCTCCCCCTCCCCCTCCCCCCTCCCTCCCGCTCCGCCCCGCCCCGCCCCGCGCGCCCTGGCAATGCGAACTGCAGTCGCACATTTGTCAAATTGTTTACCATCATTGCTGTGTACGTTGTAATAAATGCACTATGTTTTGATATGTGTTTCTACTTTCTTCGTGCTGCTGTGGTTGTTTGCTTTCCAGGTTTCATGCAGCCCTTTAGAGCAGGCCTGCTCACTGACCTCGGGAGTCGAGCACAAGTCACTCGCGTGTAAATTCGGGCAGGAAGTGTGGGGATCAGACTCGTTCTAAAAGTGGGCATCACCCGTGAGAATGAGTAATTCGTACTGCAGCGCGTAAATAGAAGAGAATGTTACACACAGTTCAAGTAATATTGCTTTTTGTATTATATTGGAAACATTTTGTTGTCGATAGATGCAATGTGAAATACGAACCTAAAACGAATTAGACAAACTTATTTGCTTTGGAGCAAGTATTTTAATTGCTTGTAGTGCTGATCAAGTAACTCGCATTGCTAGGATGAAATCACAAATTTAGTGTGGTGCTAAAGATAAAATTGTTATCTTGACAATAAACTATATTTTAACTATGTTTAATTGAATGGACGATTCTATCAAAGTTAAAAATCGTATTCTTAAAAATCACGATTACTGCTCGAATATATGCATTTAATCATGATTATATTCTGCTCTAATAACAGATCAAAGAACATTACTTATTCATAATCGTTTGCGACATCATATAAAAAAGATTAAGTTCTTCCATTCTATTTAACAAGTTCTTGAATAATCGCATGTTTGCCCGTAGCATATCGTCAGAGAGATTTGAAATCTCTTATTCAGAATCATAATAGGGATAAAATGGCCACAAGTACATGAGCTGGTAAAAATGACCCCTCTTTGAATTGCATATATTTCATTTTTAAGACAATCGTGATGTGAGACATTGCTCTCGTTGTATACGTTGGCCCTTTTTTGTCACAATACAGATTTTACACGAATTAGGAAGGTAAAATAAAAAGAGGCAATAGGCACCCAGGCATTCAAGCTACGCACCGAGTCGTTCCCACAATGCAATGACAGGCTGCTCGCAGCCAATCCCCCACTACTTGCCCATTCACCACTCTCGTGGGCAGACGTTCGGCTCTTGAGTGCAGAATGCCCATGGAAGAGGGCGTTGTGCAGGCCTGCTTTAGAGCCTAAGAAGTTCTGAAAGCATTCAGCAATTCTAAGATTCTTAGATGTGATAACATAAGAACAAATTCCTCCTTTTTTATCTCATGAAACAAAGTATGCAATTACATTCAATGAACGCAAACCATTGTTATTCACTTTCATTCCGCGTCTGTAATTTTCTCAAAGTTCTTAAACTGAATTCATATTCTGAAATTTTACTGTCTAAATTGGATTTTATGCTACACATCCTGGAAGAATTATTGCTGCTCGTATGTAATATTTTTATTGGCAATTCAAATATCAAAATTATTGACATATTTAAAGCTAGAAAATAGGTTACCTACAAACAAGAGGCTACAAATGGATTATTTTCGCAGTAAGTACCAACAATAAACAACATCACAATTACTCAATTTGCAATCTAACAGTATATTCAGTTACCCCCTTCAGTTACTGAGTCAACAGCATAACATTTGCAATGTATCGGTATGAAAACAGACACATGATGGAGACTTTCTCTTAAGATTCAATATTCTAATATCTTTAACCTGGGCTACTTTTTCGATTTTGCCCCGCCCTCTTCCCAGCCGCCAACTATTGCCGCCTAAAGAACTTTCTTTTTCACATTTTTTCAATATTTTTATCCTTTAATGGTAGAAATGAAACGTGAATTTAAGAATAATAACCTGGTTAGAAATATAAATTATTTTGTTGAAACATTTGGACTTGTTCATGAGAAAATTCGTTTATGAAAATGTACTACTTTGAACTCACTTTCACAGAAAATTTTGAGTTTTCGAGAAACTTCATTGAAAATAATTGACAGCACTTCTACTAAAAAATGTAATAATGTATAAAAAAGTTTCGTAACATAAATACTAACGACGTTGGATATATTGAAATAAATTGTGTAAGTTTGAGTAAAATAATATTAAAACAAAATAATAAATCAAAATGACTTTAATGTCATGTCAATCAGTGCATTTAACACTATCTGCAAAAAAGATTAAATAAAAAATTTGGAGACTTTTTTGAGAAAATGTCGACAGTTTTGAAAAAAGCGGAATTTTGAAATCAATTTTTCCGAAAAGTTTTGAGTTTTCATGAAATTTTAATAACATTATTCGAAGTCCTTGAACTCCCAAATGTAATAATGAATAACAATGTCCTTAATGTAAATATTAACGACGAATCAGATTTTTCAAAGACATACAATTGGGTACTTTTATAAAAATGCAAATTAATACAGAAAAATGGTGTTTATGTTATTTCACACTA
Organism: Teleogryllus oceanicus; assembly: GCA_964035755.1. NCBI lineage: Eukaryota > Metazoa > Arthropoda > Insecta > Orthoptera > Gryllidae > Teleogryllus > Teleogryllus oceanicus. The sequence continues at coordinate 22,760,153 of CAXIVR010000011.1, read as the reverse complement.
TATTGCATTCAGAACTATCTGAACCAAAAGTTTGAAGAAAAAATGTGGAACCGTTTTTGAGAAAATCACATTTTTAACGTTGAACATATTTCACTCAAATTTGCGCGAAAATTACTATTATTTAAAAAAAAAGAGCATTCATTAGTTAAAGGAATAAATGTTACGAACAATTTTTCTTTGAAAAATGATTCTCGACAATCAATATTGTAGTTTTCAAAAAACAACGAAAAATAATAATTTTTTGCAATTTTTGAAAATTCAGAGAGTTTAACGAAAATTGAACTAGCGTCGTTTTCATACGCGAACATAAACCGATTACAAATTTGGAGTCGTTTTTGAGAAAAAAACTTGAAAATTTTCCTGAGGTTTCATGTAAAGTACTCTCAAAAATTAAAATATAATAGTGTTAATGGGCTGCAACATCAGCCAGACCGATCAGAGAATATCAGTTTTTGTAAAAATCCTGCTAATGGTTTAACTATTAGCGTTGTTCACAGACGGACAGAGGTTTTGCTGTAAACTAATTTTTCGATATCTACGAACCACAAACGATGTAATCTGACTACACAACATGTTAGCGGAAGTAATTTACTAGTTCTATAAAGAGGAACTACGATCATGCACTTCTTCGCTATGAGAGAGACCTGCAATACAAATTTTACTGACGAAAAATCGCTATACTGCGTATATACACATGCGAGAATGTACACATGCAGAACTTGTGGAGCTACACAATGAGACAGATGTTATTGTACTAGATAGTTCCCAAATGTCCCGTCTAAGCTTCATCTTCATTTCGCTCCACCTTCTTCTCAACTGCCATTATCTACTGGCGCATAAAACACATTTTTCTCCTTTTCATCGATTTTTCGTATACTTAACTGTGGAACAAAACATGACTTACAGAATATTATAGAAGGGTAAAATCTGGTCCCATATACATATTTTCATTGCAAAATTTGGTCCCGTTTTTAAGAAAATGTCGTTTAACCATTTCTAAAATGGACAGTTTGAAGCTCATTTTCACCTAAAACTTTCGAGTTGTCGATAAACTTCATAAGAAATAATTTCAAGCCCTCGTACTCACAAATATAATAATGTTTCAGAAATTCCCTTAATTAACGACGTGAAAGACATTTGTACAAAAAGTACATTTGTGTAATTTTGTAAAAACAAACGAATAAATCATAGTAGCATTGACGTCATGCTATTCTGTGCATTTATCTCTATTCGTACAAAAAAATAAACAAAACACTTGAACCATTTTCGAGAAAATGGAGTTTGACCGTTTCTGAGAAAGCGGAAATTTTGAGCTCATTTTTACAGAAATGTTTTCATTTACCGATAAACTTTATAAGACATCATTTGAAGCACTTGTACTCACAAATGCAATAATGTATACAAATCAGCGGTAATGTAAATATTAACGACATGAGAAAGATACCAAGCAATAGCATGTATTTTATGTGTATTTTAAAAAGAAAAACAAAATACTGCAGTGTAATGACATTTATGTCATGTCGCGAAACAAAGGTATTGGAAAATATTACCTAGATACACACGCAGCGCTAGTGTAGCGTTACAAATTGATGAATGCGCCTAGGCAAATAGTTCCCTGGCAGGTGCTGACAGACGAGTTGTGTCCGTACGCGACGAGAGTTGTGGGTATTTCTCATGTAAATTATTACTTTTACATTACTTTTGTCTTGCTACGCAAAGGATTATTTATGCACCAATAAAAATATATAATGAAACCTTCATCGTTCTGTGGCCTGAAGGTCAAAATAAAGCAGCATTAGGGTTACGAGAAACAAACTTTCAAAAACCTTTTGCGGTAGGGTGCTCTGACCGGTGGTTTTACGTGGTTTCTTCGATCGTTAGCAGGCAAATGCGATGGCAGGGTCACGGACAGAGCGCGATCATTCCTCCCTCCTCCTTGTCCTACACTCACTCCTTACTCACACACACTTACACTTACATGCATTACACAACCACACTTGCCGGGAGACCGGCCGGGAGATTAGAGCTTGTCCCGACTGGGGCGGTGCCCGCAGGAGTGAGCTACCTGGTAGCGGGAAACCTCAGTACCCGACAGTAGGTCGGCGCCAGATCTCACCGTCCAGCTGGGGAATATCTCCGCCACCACTCGAGCAAAAAGCAGTTGACGTGCCCGGAATCACCAATCATACAAATAATAATATAATATTTATTTGGTGTGGGTTGAAAGGGAACCAATTGCAAGTTAAACAACACGACATATTTCCAATTACGATATGTTAAAAACTCGTTTAAATGTTTAGCAATTTATCATAGTTGATAGGAACATTTACAATGTGATTTTCGAAGTTTTGAATCCGTAATATCTCGAGAAATAAGTTAAGGTTCTTAGTATTAAATGACGACGTCCACATTTGCCTACAATATGGCGGAGAGCGCAATGTTCAATTTGTTATGTCACCTCTCACCGTTGTCACCTCTCACCGTTGGAGTAGTGGGCCTTGTCGAGAAATGATATTTACGCCTTGATGATTTCATGTTACAATGCATTTAGCACTATCCCCACAAGTTTAAAAAACAAAATTAGACCCGTCTTGAGAAAGCCTTTGTTTACTATTTTTTAATATTGCCCACATTTCACTCAAAATTACGCTAAAAATACTATCTTCACTTTCTCGCATACGTTCGTATACGGAGTAATATATGTAGTATAGAGGAAGTTATGTAACGCTGCGCGAAAAAACAGAATTTTCGACAGAAAAATGTTCATTGCTGGGCACTGATAACGAGAAAGTGGATAAATCCAGTTGCTAAATTAAGAGAAACTAGTGGTGCTACAGGATGGCACAGGCTTTCTCGTAGTAAAGTTTTTTAATTTCCTTGGTGTCGATTGGCTTTCCAACTGACTTTTCGTCGTTTTTGTGTACGGCTTTAAGCCGTTCGCCGCAATAGTCTCTAAATACATTGCTTTTAATTTTTCTGCAAACATTTTTCCACTGCAAGAAAAACAGATTTGCCTTGATTAAAACTATTATTTTCCAACTAAATAACTCTTAATCAACTGTTCTACATCTCTACAACTAATCAAGCCTTGTAAATTTAAATGTGCAAATCCATTTCTGATTTTTTTTACCCTTTTCTTAGAAAATTTTTGTGTGCAATTCGTAGCTAGATTGACTTCTGTGGATCTTGCCCTAATGCAAAGATTTGAGATGTCGACTCGAAAACCAGCGTCTCGTTGCGGGGCCAAAACAACAGGAGCCCCATGTTGAATAGCGGTGTTCTACCAAAGAGTAGAGGCAGCCAAATGCTTGACACGGCCTGGGAGCTTGAGAGAGTCTTGTTTGGGCGCTCTTTGACTTCAAAATGATTTCATTTAGATCGCTATTGCTGCAAAATCTTGAATATTGAATGCTATTAAAAGGAAAATGTATATTTCTAATACATACGATTTTTTTTTATTTGGGCAACCGTGCAACAGAATCACGAGCCACCACTGCCTGAATGTTTAACTTCTTTGTTACTAGATATTTGTAGAGATTCTGCCTGCCACTTAAAACTTCAACGTCTTTCCAACGTAAATTGGCATATTACTTCACGTCAAAAACAGTTTAAAACTGTATGACGTGGAGAAGCGAATTCTGTACATTTTTTCATAATTCTGTGATCTCTACTTAACAGCGTAACAACACGCGCTATTACAAATTACCAACCGCTCAGCAGCGGAGAATATAAATGAAAATATTGAGATATACCAAAATTTTCCTCTCTCTACATTTATATCTGCTAAAGATCTTAGCGTCCGGCTTGCTGGGTCAATGGGTCACGATATATTATAATCCTTATTACCTCTATAATGGATTATAGGATCCGCCGACTATACAGCGCAGCTGGGAATCTGAAATAGAATGTTTCTATTCCTAGTTCATTTCTGTTTGGATTGACTAAATGAAAGATCACTTTCTTTTCTAAAGAACAAAATTCAACAAAGTTTATTTTTGCCTTTTTAGCAAACAATTTAGAGAATTTACAATTTTTAGGCCTTTGATCAAGATATCTTTCAATTTACAATTTATACCGCGGTTAACTTATCTTTTCTTCGTTGATGTCCCTCGTAGACTTCTCAGTCGAAATATCTTGCGAGCTTGCCGTAGTCCAAAGTTCCACGAAATCCTCTTCTGCCCCTATCCAAGCTGGTCTCAAGCTATCAAAATTATCAGTCCCGATTACGTCCTATGACATAGTCCCGAACTCGATTACCACTCCCGACAAAGTTCCAATTTATACATCAATATTGCTTCCACATCAAAATATCTGCAATATCATTCACTGTCCTTAAACTTTCACTGATAACCCAATTCTATCTCGATTGTACTCGTTCCCTCTCACGAACATACGATCAGTTCAGAAGCGCGTTTCGAGCAGAATGAAATCTTCTTGCATGATTCATCCCTCGAAGACTTCGTATTAAACTACCTTCATTTTTTTCATAACATTTGACCGTCCTTCTCTCACCCAGCCAATCCATACGTTTGTTATATTTTGGTGTAGCTGACCGTCTAAACTTCTTCGCCCAATCCCAAATTTTCTACTTTCGGCACCAAGCCATCTCTTAATGCATTTAGAAAAAACAAAAACTACATTGTTTATTCACGGTCGTTGCTAAGCTCTAGCTCTCGTGATATTTCGTAATGGATGTTCCACCATATTGTCTACAAATAAATGTTAGTTTATTTTAACGTGACATATCGGTATGTCACAATATAGAATTGCGTCTTGCTGTGCAAAACGCTGGGGATTTCGCTACTCAGGAATAGTGCAGAAACTGCGGAAATGCGCGTGTCGCCAGGGATATAGAGCGATTTTCCTAAGGATGAGCCAAAGTGACAGTTCGCGAAAACAAGTGAACATCACATGTATTTCGGAGAAGTATCCCTTCGCCGCGACAACTGTTCAGCCACGTCCCTTCGTAAAGTGCAAATAGCTCCTGTGAAAACATCCCTATGCAGAAATCTAAGAGTTTCGCTTAAATATATGCACATACGCGAGTTCGGGAAATATTTAAATTTAATTACGTATGTGGAAAGTCTCTTAAAATGCTCTCACAATCAGTAAAAGAAAACTGCCACGGATGTAAATAGAAAAAATGATTTTAAGCCGGAAACACGTGCATGGGTACGCATCTCGCATTCAAGTCTCGGTTTTCAAATAAACAAAATATTTATCACACAAAATGTAAATTCAATGTAATATATAAAGGAAAAAAAGAATTTTTACAGATGAGCACATTACACTGCACTTCCTAACATCAATTATTTGTCGCCGCGCACTATATTTTTGTCGGACAAGGATACCACAAGAGAAAGTGTCGAAGCCATTTACACGTTAGCCAACTGCTAAGGAACGAATGCGGGAAGGGAGTCTAATGGGCTCAAGGGCACAACGACCACAGAAACTTCAGTTATGTTGCCAGCACTAGCTGTCACTTTGGCTCATCCTTAGGAAAATCTCTCTATATACCTAATCCGGCGCGGAGTGCAGGTAGCCTACCAAAGACAGGGGGAGCGCCGTGACGTCAGGAGTAAGGTATGCTGCCGAAGATTAGTGACGCGGGAGACTACGTCACGGAGCATTTCGGAAGGGTGGCTTCAGGAGACGCCAGCTGACGGTGTGAGACAAGTCACGGGACACCCAAATGGATTGGGGGTACGTGATTGGCGGGGAGCCGTGTCATCAGCATGAGTATAAAATACCGAGATTGGAAGTTCTCCGATCTTTTTATAAACCTTTTCGTCGAGCGGTCTGGTTCTATAACTTTTCGTCGTGCGATCTTCTCTCTCTGCCGAGCCTCTGTTTTGGGTCCTCGAGGTTTCGCCGTACGGCTGCCTAAATGCCGCCAAGTGTTGGATCGTTGAGTTGAGCGAGACGTTCGCCGCCATCTTCAATAAGTACACGCGCGAAGTGGTGGCCCACACGTGCGGGACGATTTGTGGGAGCGGCCACTGCGATTGAGGCGAAAGAGCGGGAGACGCATGATTTCTTCCCGGAAGCATCACTCTCGCCACGCCGCTCCATCGCCGAGGGAAGAGGGAAGCCGCCATACCCACCCGCCGTAACGCTGGGCCCGGCTCCGACGAAACATAACTGCGTGGGGCGAACTGCCGCCTACCAGCGCCAGCCACGGACAATTTTGGGTGAGATCGCCAAATGGGCACATGAACAGATCAATGAAAGGTGGAGAGGGAAGGAGGTTATCATTAGATCATAAGGGCACTGAAAGCGAAATAATGAATAACGCTGCTTGTATAATTATTCGGGGTGGGTTTGATGATTAAATTAAGTGATATTTGTTCTTCAATTAGTATATAAATTACTAGAGAATTTGGAAACCCGTGCATGCATGCCTCCTTAATCCTTCGCCCGATCATTCATGTGGCGATGCAGGTGAGTTCTCACTACCAACTGGCAGCCGGGCAAGCAGCCAGCCTACGTGGGCGAGGGCATAAGGTTACACAACCCTAAAACATATATACTAGTTGAATTTTGAATACAGAAAGAAATGAGCTTTTATGCCAGTTGTATTTGTGGGTTAATAAATAGCATCACGCTCGTAACAATAGCACTTTATTCATCTATAGGATACATTTGATATACTGGCGCGGCACACGCGGTCACAACACCACTCGAGAACATAAAAAAGACTCCTGCGCTACCGTTGTGCCGGCCCGCGGGAGGAGGGGGAGAAGCCGGAGTCAGTGTTACCAACTGACCTAATACATAACACCAGGATTGTTAACAAAAAAATTTAGACCATGTAATAAAATTATTTTTCAGGGTAAATCAATAGATTTGGGCTCTTATCCTTCATCATGTCCTTCGTCAAGGAATAATACTTCCTGCCGCGACATGGAGATCGATAATTTGAATAGCTATATTTTCAAATAAATTCTAGAAGACGTGCATAGATAATAAAGTTACATTTATGTCCAAAAGCAAACAATGGGCCATCTCAGCCATTGCTCCAGGGAAACTGGACGAAAAGCCTGATTGAGATGGGGGTCATTGACCCAGTAGCTAGGTACAATACTCGTTACAGGTTGTTTTGAATTAAACAGTCCAAATGGTAAATAATACATAAAATATCATTGTTAATAATAATATTTTCTTTTTGATGCTCGGTGTAATTGTATAGAAACAGCAGCATAAAAGATTTTAATTGGAACTTAAACTGTTGTATCGAATTGAGTCGTTTAATGTCATCTGGTGAAGTGTTATACAACAATGTACATTGTATGTGCATTTTTGGTAGTGAGCTGTTAATACTGTCACCTGATGAATATGATTACTACGTCGAGTGTTATAGTTATAGACATCGGTATTTGCTGACAATATATTTCCACACTTAAGTCAGTGATTTTTGACAAAAAAAAAACAACAACACTGATTTGTAAATCAAGACACGATGTAGTGGTAACATTCCTAGCTTAATTGTAGCGGGCAAGAATCTTTTGCGTGGGATTTGCTTATTATTCACATAATTCGTTTTTGTACTCTAAATTGTTTCAAGTACAATACACACAATATCATACTCAGGATTGTTACTTGAAACATCACAATTAAAATAACGTGATAAGTACGAATTTCACTCTGGAATTAGAATCGCATTTCTCTCGGGTTTACTGCACCAGCCCAACTGGGGCGACTTACATTCCATGCTGATATCGCAGGTGATACTGTGGTTATCTTGACCTAGATAAGCCGCAACTTGGAGGTTGAGAATGACTCAAAATGTCGTGCCGAATTCCATCTTGGAAATTCTACTCTCAGCCGCCACGTTAGAAAAACCCAAATTTACGTAAAAGGACTGGAAGCATCGACTTCACCAAAGACATTGTGATTGTAGGGCTTGACAAGCAACATCGCACTCGCTTGACGCGTGCTAAAAGTTTCCAATTTCGTGGCGCGGACAATTAGTACAAGTAGAACTTCCTAAAAAATCATGAGAAAATTAGAAATAAAACACGGTCCATAACATCTTTCTGTAGAAGTGTTACCACTCGCGATTCTTCTTTGGAATAACTCCGAAGTTCACTTGGACGAATGGAGGAATGTTCGCTAATGAATATAGCAACGGGCATATTTTCATGATCACTTGAAATTTTCTAAAACCTCCGAACAATTAAGAAAACATGGAAAAACTTTGTGTTTTATCACCACACTTTCAATGACATCAGTTTCTACAAAAGGAACAAAAACTATGCCATCGTGTTACGTCCGCAACACGGGATTGCCCTAATGTCTAAACAATAAGTTTTTGTGACGCATTAAGTTTATGGAGAAACCTACAATTTTCTACATTTAGTTCATTTAACATACTGCGCTTTTTCAATGAGAAACAACTAGAGACCTGAAAATGTTGCTAGCAAGTTCTAAGACCTCACACCAAAATTCATAGCTGTTTATTGTAAGTCTAACAAGTTATGAATATTGACTGAGTTCCTTTGACTTGACTGTATTTGGTAAAAGGTATGGAAAAATAGTAAGTCAAATACTGATGTTCTAAAATCACATTTATTATATTTGGTACACATAAGTACATTACTTTTTTTATACCGTATTTTTGCAAATGATGGAAAAGCTTATTGTGACTTGCTGTTCAAAAATACTCCTTTGAATCCCTTTTTAGACTTTAAATATTTAATTACATCTAACAGTCATTAGCAATTACTAAATACACACATCATCAACATATTATCTCTAACACATCGAACATAAAGTATTTCACAAGTTATTAAATCAAAATATTTATCATTTTCCTGAAATCGTGATGGTTTCCCTGGTTTCTACCCAGAACAGAAATTTATTTTCTTTGCAGCTATTTCTCTTAAGCATACCCTTGATATGAGTATCTTGCCAACTCACATTAAATCATTTAATTTACAACAATAAATACACAAGTGCATATTCTGTAAATAATAAAGAATAAATATCCTTACAGGAATTAGAAAAGCACCTTGTTATTTCAGCAACAGATATCACACCAACAATATACAACAATTTTCAGACACTTAAAACAACAAAAGTACTAACAGTACTGATAATAATTTAGAAGTTGAAAACATGCTCCACAACATGTAACAATTTGTCAGGAAATAAATTTAATTTTCATGGCTATCATTTTCAATTTTTGCTCAAAGACATATAATATCAATATTTTCACACCAAATACATTAAAATTAGGCTACCAGATAATCTACCCAGATGGAGGATCTAAAATAAACAATCTTTTTTCTAATTTCTGCTTCGGACAAATAAATTCTTTGCTGATTTTATTTATTTCTTCAAGAGCTAGTTGGACATGTAATTTCAGAGAATCATATTCTCTTTGTTCATAAAGATTTTTCAGATATCGATACACGTCCCGCAGCTCATCACCCATGACCTGCAAACAATGTTTTAAGTTATTTTCAGGCTGCACAAAATATATTACTTCTTATGCATAATATTGGAGAGAATGGTAAACAGGCTTGAACGCAATCAATTAGACATGTTTGGAAATTTGTTAGCATCTCAGAAAGTGAAATGGGGCAAAATATTCATCAGCCAATCAAGTTAGCAGTTTGTCAGATAATCAATACCAATCACACATTTTTCTGTTGATACTCAGAATCAGTCTCACATACTCAGGGAAGTTTAGACTCCTATAAGTTAACTTGTAGATTTTATACTGAGTCATGTCCAGCCACACATAGTTTACGGAGGTTGTTCGATAAGTAACTTGGTTCGCATACTAAGAGATGACGAAAGCAACTTCTGTGAATTTTAATTTAAATCTACAACAATATACAGTAAAATTTCATTGTTGCAAGCCATTATCAATCTAGCTCATTGTTGGACAGCGACTTGAACAAAAGTGTTTGCGAGTCAGTGTGAAAGATGGATAGAACTGGAATTCGTGGTGTTATCCAATTCTTTTTTATGGAAGGTAAAAACGCGAAAGAAATCCATGAAAGAACAGCGCATACATTGGGTGATTCATGCCCTTCCTATGAGATGGTGAGACTTTGAGTCAACGAATTTAAGCGAGGTAGGACAAGCATCGAAGATGCCTCAAGACCTGGGGCTCCAAAAACAGCTGTGATGCCAGAAAACATCAACAAAATCCATGATATTGTTTTCGCAGACAGACGAGTGAAAGTGCGCGAGTTAGCAGAGGCCACAGGTATCTCAAATGACCGAGTACATTATGTTTTGCATCATGAATTGAGTATGAATAAGCTTTGTGCAAGATGGGTGCCGCAATTGCTGACTGCAGAGATGAAACAAAATTAAATGAGAACATCTGCCGAGTGTTTGCAGCTATTCAAGCAAAATCCAGAGGATTTTTTGCATAGTTTTGTTACCATGGACAAAACTTGGATTCACCATTACACTCCAGAAAAAAAGCAGCAGTCAAAACAAGAGGAGAACCGGCTCCGAAGAAGGCGAAATGCAATCCATCAGCAGGGAAGGAGATGGCGTCAATCTATTGGGATGCTAAAGGTATTCTTCTTATAGACTACCTAGAAAAGGGAAAAACCATCACTGGAAAATACTATGCATCACTTCTGGACAAACTCAAGGCAGCTATCGCAGATAAACGTCCTGGAATTGCAAGAAAAGAAGTGTTGTTCCATCACGATAACGGCCCAGCACATTCAAGCCATATTGCCCTGCAAAAATTGACTGGACTTCGTTTCCAACTGCTTCCACATCCACCCTATTCACCTGATTTGGCCCCCTCGGACTTTCATTTGTTCCCAAAATTAAAAACTTTCCTGGCTGGACAAAAATTTGTCAGCAATGAAGAAGCCGTGCAGATAGTCAATGACTATTTCGAGGGTCTTGAAGAAAATCACTTCAGAGAAGGGAACCTGAACCTGGAGAAATGTTGGGTCAAGTGTGCTGAACTTTGAGGGGATTCTGTCGAAAAATAAGGTAAGTTACAAAACTCAGATCATTGTTTTTCATATCGAAACAAGTTACTTATCGAATGCCCCTCGTAGTATAAAGAACAATGTTGCCACTTGTACACACTGATTTTGCCAATTGCAGTTTTTAGTTTCGGGATGAATTCTAACCCAATCAATAAAGATTGAGTGGAAAACAACAAAACAAAGATGTACAAGGCCATCGCTGAACCCATTACAATGTATGGAGTATGTTGGACAATCAAGGAGACAAACTTGAAAAACATTGAAGCTGTAGAAATGTATTTCTTGAGAAAATCCTCCAGGGTATCCAGACTAGAACAGATCTCCAATGAAGAAATAAGAGAAAGAGATGTGAAGACAGACATATCAGTAGAATGGGAGAGGAAAGGATACCTTAAAAATATTTTTCTTTACCAGCCAATAAGATGGCGAAAGAGATTAAGGATGCAGGGAACTTGGATTCAGGGAATTGAAAGGGAAAAAAAAGGAACCTGAAACAGGAAGATCCCCAGGATAGGACACTGTCAAGGTTGAAAAGTTGGATGTGGTGGAAGCCATTGGACCCCTTCTTGATGATGATGATGATGATGATGATGATGATGATTAATACTAACAAAAATAAATAACTATCCACTTCCATTGTGTAACAAAGCCCAATTTCATTGTTCTTGACAAAATAAACAATGTTTTTTATAGAAGAGTTAAAAAGATTAATTCATTGCTGTGAATTTTCCTTCACCACTTTTTCAATGTTTACAGTTCATAATGGTCAGTTTGTCTACTTTACACACTTTAGAATGATGAAAGAGGAGATCCTTTTGAGCAATGGCATTCAATAGTAAGAGACTTCATTTAAACTTTTTGAATTCCAATAACCTACAATTTACAATTATATAGAGTAGGTACAATAACATTTGACACACACATTTAATACATACAGATATAGCACAATAATTCCATTCATTGATTTACTCATTCATGAAAATTAGATCTTTTTACCCTTATTTATACACATTTTCAATGATGATCATACTTTACTCTATTATACCGTAGATCATCATTATGAAAGAGAGCAAGCAAGTAACATCTATTATATTCCTATTATTGGTGTTGTCCTATTGGGATAAATTACATAATGCTAAGAGAGGATGTGAGGTAATGTTACATTGAGGTTAGGGGAGGACATTAGTTTTGTTCTACGTAACACTGAAATCAATTTTTTCATCTACATTGCTGCATCTTTTTCCATATTTTGAAAATTGAATGCCTCCAATGGAAAATTAAATAACTGTTCTTTAAGCCTAATAATCTATTCTTTATAATGAGATGTTAAAAAACATATCTAGAAGGTACTTTTCTATAAATGAATGTTGAAAATGCCTAATTTTGAGGCCTTTTGCCAAAATCCTCAACATTTATATCTCCAGAACAGCTTTTTATTTTACATTTTCAAACAATGCACTTAAGCTCAAAAATGGTAAGAGATATCAACATGCATCTACGAACACTTATTAGAGAATACTTTATTCCCTTCCTTTTAAAAGGAAAAGCAATAGGATTGGACCAGGGGTTACAGAGATAATGGTGTCAACATGATGTAATCATCCATGGTCTTTAATGGTTTCAACCAACCATAAAAATTTGGTTGCACCTACACTTTTACATACCCTAAGGTGACATAATTATGAAACAAAAAAGAAACTGTGTCCGAAAGGTTTTGCAAACAAGTACCCCATTTCAGTGTCCTCAAAATTCAGTAAACATGAAGTTGTTGGCTAGCAAAACGGAAACCACAAATATGCTAGTTTTAAATGAGCAGAGGAACGAATGTTTTTAATTTACAAACAAATATTTAACATCGTTAATGATTACAAATGATAATGTACAACATAAATACAAACTATACAAATTGTTTTACCATTACATAATTTATTTTTTCTGTTTAAACACGGGGTGTGAGGAGAGACAGAAGCGTTATGTAATTAGGGAGAATAGAGCTTGCATTATCAATGCTGGAGGGGGGGACAAAATACTCCAAATTTGTGTTATGTCATGTACAGACAGCCCCATTTCACACATTACACATCAACATTTATATATATGAACTCAAAAGGAGTGCGACTTTGATAAGGAATGAATGTAGCATTTATTTACTTTTCATTGTATATCCAAGTCACACCCCTTCATGAGTTACAAAACTAATAAATAATTAACTTTTAGATATTCCACAGCAGAATTCAGTAACCAAAAAAGAATGGAATAAGAATTTTGGGACTCAGCTATAGACACCAAGTCAAACAGCCAGTAGAACTTAACAGACACTTACGTCACAATCCAGACAAAGACAACCTTGAACAAACATTTGTTTTCATCACATCACCTACTTCATTATTTTAAACAGTATCTTTTTTCATGCAGTTGTTACCAGATGAAATATTGATTATCTGTACAATGAATGATTTTTTATCATTGCCGGTATGTAAAATTCTGAGGCAAAGCAATAGCAACGACAAAAAAAGAAATGCTCCATTGAAAATGAAGTATATTCTCATCAATCTTTATTAAACAAAAATAAATTGTATACATCTACATTAGAATAAACACAAAAATTAAAAATTTGTCCAATCTCACTGGCAACACTTCTTGTCCCATTTCAATACTTATCTGTTGTTTCTCTAATTACCATACTTCATGTTACTAAAAAAATTACGAGATATTAAAATATTAAGAATAAAAAACAGGTCAACCACTTACCGCAAAAGTATCTGGACCAAGTCCTTGGAGCAGTAAAGTTAAAACCAGAATTGCAGCCGAACAAACGTCCACTGTATCACTCTGAATAATACTTTTTATACATACAAGAATCTGAAAGATAAATTCACATATTCAAAAACAATCCCTCTCAAATGCTAACCCTAAAAAAAATCAGATACAATAAATCGCTTAAAATGCATTCCATACACACATAAGCAAAGATAAATCTGTGTCTTTCCAAGAGCTCTTCATGTATTCTGGCCTGATGAATAAAAAGTCCTCTGTTTTCTAGCCTCTGCCCCCTCTGTTTTCCATTCCTCTGACTGAAGAACAGGATTTTGTGGATCTGTCTCTTAGGCACGCAGAAAGTTGATACTTCATTAATAATTAATTATTTACACTATTCTTTCCTCCCATGCGGTTAAAAAGAAAATACTAGAATTCCTAGAGTTCCAAGCAGTTTATTATGAATATGAAATCTTAAAGGTGATAATTTATCCCCTTTCAGTCATGTCCCTTCATGATAATTTTGTTAAATTTCTAAGTATAAGATAACAGGAAATTTAAAAGAAGTTTTTCTTGGTGTACTACCACCTAATAAACACAGCATGACATTCTATGAGAAAGTGGGAATAACACAACTGTTAAAAAAGAATAAGTCAAACAAATTTTGACATATGAAAAGATTCACAATTATATTGAGCACAATAATTACGAAACTAAAGGTGATTTTTCAAATAATTTTTTATGTATTTAAAAAAACTTTTTTTAAATACATGATGAGTATTTCCAATATTTTGCCATTATACTATGAACAGACATTGAGGCTGCAAAGTAACTGAAGCATAACATCAGGAGTCAAGGAAGGCAATCAAAATGTCATCTTCCATGTTAACATGTTAAGAAAATTGTAAAACAATAGCGTATTTTTTGACCAGTAATGATGAACAGACCACACTCACACCAATGACCACTCCAAAATACACTGCTCGAAGCAACAAAAACAATCAAGCAAGGAAAATTAAAAGCTACTTTTAGCCTGAATGAATATCAGATTCTGAAAAGACACTTTTTAATCCCAGGTTGGCATGGATCTAGTTTCAGAGATCTAGGAACAGTAGCTGCAAGCTTTATAGCACGACCTCAAAAGCTCGAGCTCACCAGTTATTGGAAGGTGAATGGATTTAATCCCTGCCAGAGGCTGGAAATATGCCAGATGTGACCAATATTAGTGAGTTTGTGGTACCTACTGGAATTGATTTGCAGGCTGAATTCTCCAATCAGCAGTTTCTGCACTTTCCCTGATCACTTTACAGAGTTCCAGCATCCTACAATATAGGCCACAAACTGCATTTGATCATTCCTTCCCTACCCTGTTCCAATTCCCCAACATTAGAGCACAGCAATGGACCAATCATCTCTCCTGTTATGGCCCACTCCACTCATCTACAGAATTTCCAACAAGCATCTGACATCCAAAATACAGGTTCATGCTGTGAATTCTCAGGGGAACTTTGTGGCTCAAGGTGGGATAACAAGAAGAAGAAGAAAGAAAGAAAGAATAGAAAAAGAGAAAAGAAGGAAAAGAAAAAAGGGGAAAAAAAGAAGAAGAATAAAGCGCTACACTTATTAAGCACCATTATACAATCAGACATTCTCTCTCTACCTCCCTTTCTCAAATAATATTAATGAATAAAGTAACTGCATATTTATTAAACAAAAAGGTTTCAGACTTATCAATCAATATCAAACACTTGCCTCATAAATCACGGACTGCACTCTAAATCCAATGTTCTTGCAGATTTCACCTAAATTTGAAAGGCTGGAAGCTCTAACGAGAGGCTCAGGATCTTTTGCACCTTTTAAGAATGCATCCAGCATAATAGAAATGCATGGTGAATTACAATCTGGAAAATAAACAGTTTCATTAGACATCTACAAGCACAAATATCACTTGTGCAACTCATATTTTCAGCAACATACCTAATGTTTTGGACACACGAACAAGCACTTCTCCAACTTTCAGACGAATATCTGTTAAATTTTCTGTATCATTTTTAGGTTTACATTCTAAATATTCCTGAATGAGCAATTTAATAACAATATCAGGAAACATATTAGACATTGCTGCCAAACCATTAATGGCTAAAAGATATATATATGAATCTTCATACTTCAAATCATCCTGAAAAAATTGAAATGCAAATTAAAATAATGTGCACAAATCTTTTATATTGATCTGAAAATATAAAAATAAAATAAAGAAACATAGTATAAAAATGATATCTTGTCATTCCATGTGAACATTTTCTTCCTTAGAAAATGATAAAATGCTTTGATAAATTTTCAAATGTCAAATAAGAGAATCCACATTAAGTTAATTTATGTACCCTTTCATCACCAAACATTAAAATGAGAAAACATCAAAAGAATAAAAAGTGAATATCCTGACATGAAAATTGCTTCTTTGATATAATTATAATTCAAAGAGTTCACCTCAATGTTCCACCTAGTTGCCCACGGAATTGTCAAATAGAAAATTTTAAACCACCCACAATTAACTCTCTTCCAATACAGTTCAAGGTCTTTATTTCAACTCACAAACAGCATTAGTTAATACATTCCCGATACGTGATGATTTGGCCACCACATGAAGTACATTAAGCATCCCTTGCACTTTTAGCAACCCTCTAGTAGCCAAGTGCCCTCTGGTTGCGGGATGAGGTAATACAGCTATATTAGTTGGAGGAAGGAGAAGCACCTATTCTGACCTTTGAGACAAATTCATTCTCCTAAAGACAAAGGCAGAGTAAAGAAGAATCGCTTTGACAATCTTGATGAAGGATCAACATGTCTCGTGAAAGTTTCCTTCGGTACTAAATCTTTTACACTGTCCGAAAATGTTTCAAGAAATAAATTAATAATATTAATAATAATAATAATTATTATTATAATTATATCATACTAATAATACTTCTAACACCACTAATAATAATTATAATACAAACAATTATAAACAACATTAACAACAAGAAGAAATACCAGAAGAAATTATTAAAGGAATAAAAACACACTATATAGACTCAAAAATCACCATAAAAATGAGTAATGGGTCCATCACAAAATCACTTCATACAAACAGAGGACTGAGGCAGGGATGCGGTCTATCACCCAACCTTTACAATATTTATGCCAATAGTCTCATACAAGAATGGAAGAAGTCAGTAAATCATGGTATTCAACTTCACAAAAAACAAGCCATATCAGGAGATGAACTCCAAATAGCAACGTATGAACTGAATAAAATAGCAAAGACCTACGACATAAAAGTCTAGACAAAAAAACAAAAAAAAATGGCATTCCAAGGAATGGAACTAAGAAGAGTGAAGATAGTAATTGAAGGGGAATTCCAAGGAATGGAACTAAGAAGAGTGAAGATAGTAATTGAAGGGGAAATAATAGAGCAAGTATGACATTCAAATATTTAGGCAATGACATTGGACAAAACTCCCAGGACCTCCAACACAAAATTTTGAAACATACTAGAATAAATGGAATAATTAAAGGCACTTGGGAAGGACATGACACAAGAAACCAAATTAAGAATACTACAATATAACAGCCAAACCAATGCTATTATATGGATCAGAAACCTGGATCCTAAAAAAACAAGACACCCAAAGACCCAAAGCAGCTCAAATGAGGTTTCTTGGCTATACCGGACCGGATCAATAGAGAAATAAAGACACACGGAAAAGATTGAAGACAACATAACAAAGGAAGTTCAAAAGAACTAAAAAACAAAAAATAGCTGGAACATATTAAAAGAATAACAGAAGAAAGAGTCTCAAAGGCGGCCCTGAAATATAAACAACTTCGACAGAGAGATATAGGGAGACCAAGAAATAAGTGGATCATGCAGGAACTCCAGGAAGACTGAAGTATTTCAGGTCTACTGCTTAACCAGAAACTTAATTCAGTTAGTTTGAAGTTTAATTTCCGAGTATCATCATTCAAAAATTCTGACAAGTTAACCATCACTGATAAACTACAAAGAAACATTAGTTTGCAATGCTGTTTTCCAAAGTACATGTTCTGTCACAACTCTATTAAGATTTACTTTCATAATTAGAATAATGGAAAATAATATTGTGCACAGAATTGAGTTGTTTTAGCTTGATGACAGATAAGATTATTTTTCCAACAATGTATTTTCTGACAACCTTGTCTTTTGGATTTCATATATTCACTGCTAGCATACATGCATTAAAATTTTACAAAATCTTCTCCTGAAAACAAAAAATAACCTTTTTTTGCAATTGTTACATAGACCTACATTGGAGGCAAAAGAAGAAATTACATTTTGACTCGTAACAAAGTGAAATAAATGTTTTTATACTCAATACAATTAATGATAAAAAGATATAATTTATATTGTTTCAAAACAAGGTCGTTTCTTATACTTTATCAAATTTAATCTATACTTCAGATCTGGAGGTGGACCTAGTCTCACTGTTCTGAAATTGAGTTTTATCAATTTAATGACCAAAAAGAATTGGGATCACAGAATGAAAAAGAAGTGCATTTCCATCAACTAAACTAATTAATATTTAATTCTAACAAGAAGATTCTAACAAGAAGACGTGGACTGTTTACAAATCCCAGTCCGCAAGTTAATACAATTTGTCACTTTTGCTAAAAAGACGATAAAAGCCAGAACAATAAACACAAAACAATTCTGGATACACAACAATAATGGCTTTTATGAAGGTTTAATATTTAATTATATAACATATCATCATTTTACTGTAATATTGTTGTAACTAAATAAAATAAAAAAAAATATTATAAAGTAAATCAGTTAAAGAAAAGACATTTAGCAAGTGGAATGAGTATCTACCTCTCACATTATACCAATTGCCATTTGGTAGCACAAGCATTGCTATTTCATGTGTCATTTATTTTTATGGGATAATGTCCAAAAATTCAGATACATAAAATATATTTCCATACATTAAAAAACCAACAGACATAAACAACTTTTTGATATAACTTGAATATCATCAATTAACACAAGCAAATCAAGTTGCAGGGAAATTAAATTGCACTCTCCTCTACAAAACAATCTTTTTTGTTACAGCAGTATTCTAGAAAATAAAATGATATGCGTTCCTTATATTTAAATAAACTTACCTGAAATATTTTCAAAATTATGTTCTTGTTAGCAATTGCATCTTCATTTTCACTGGTAATAAGTTTTGTCAATTGCAAAATGCCATGTCCGTGCACAGGTATGGAAGAATCACAGGCACATAAAATAGCTTCTTTATAAGGATTCAATTCTTTAAAATACTTTCGGGATGTATCACTCAATTCATTTGGTTCCTGATTTTTTCCTGTCCTTTCAGATTTGCGTGTTTTGGTCTTTTGTGCCCCACGTGTCTTGCCTTTACCTTTATCCTTGCTCTCTGTATGTGTAAAATGTTCCCTAACAGTGCTTTCAGTCACTACACCGCGAGTCACAATAGTCTTGTAAACTTCACCAGCAAGTAATTTAAGTTCTTCATTTCTCACACTATCTTGTATCAATTTCAATGGTTCTACAATTCTATCAAAAATTTCCCATTCAATTGGTTTACTTTCTGACCCATTATTACCAAGTGCCATAGCTACTGTCATAATGACCATCATTAGGTCCTCAGTAGCAGGATCCTCACCATCCACTGCCTCACTACTGTTGCACAAATATTTATAATCTCGCTCTAATATATACAGAAAATAATCAATCAGGTAACTTGGGTCATTATTGATCCTCTCATGAATAAAAACACTATTTGACAAAAGACTAAGTAACTTGATAGTAACATAATGACGTTCCCCTCCACCAATTCCAACTTCCTTACTTGCACTAACTTCATTTGGTTCGCCTAGTTCTGTATTGACACTATTACCACACAGAGACTGAAGGAGGGTCATAAACAAGTCAGTTGTTACTTTCCCACTGTTGTCCCTCGTACTTATAAGATGAAGCAAGCAATCTCCCTTACATTCAATCTCTTGTAATGTCCCAGGAAAATTTCCTTCACGTCTCTGCAACACAACACATGCTCCCCCAGTTGAACCAAAAGAGAATGCAACGCGATTATGGTCCATCAACTGAACACCATTCATAGAGTCACCAAATAAGAAATTTCTATATGTACAATTCAATGTATCACCTTCCAAATTGGACAAGAATTTAATTAACAAATCTTCAACCTTTGACACTAAAAATGATGGGCTTTTATAAATTTTGAAGTATAGTTGAAAAAGAATAGAACTAACTGGTGAAAACAGTGAAGGTGACAAAGCACTGCCAACAGTACAACATTCCACAAAAACTCTATGCATGTTGACAATGCATCTGGACAAATATTCTTCTGACACAATAGTATCACTATCTTCCTTCTCCAATTTGCTGTTCTCTCTTGGATGTTCAGGTTTCGCACATCGATACAATGGATCCATCAAAACACCAAGAAAATGTTGGGATATTAATTTTGGTTCACGCTTATAAATAACTTCAATGCATTTCACAGCAACTAATATCTGGATATGAGAATATGTCTTTTCTTCAGCAGAAAGCATCTCCAATATCTGTAGAATAAATTAAATACAAATGTATTATGACAATTGAAAGCTACAAATGAACAAAAAAATTCAATTTATTATATTGTTATAATGTAGATGAAACTGCTTCATGTATGACATAGTGCAATATTGTAAATAAGCTTTCTGAGAACTTTCTAAAGGAACAACCTTTAGTTCACTGATTTTTTAAATTTATTTCACATTTTTAAACTCCCTTTTCTAAAACGCATAAAATGAAAGTACTTTGATTATATATTATTTTTACCTGTGAACATATGTTTTTATAATATTGTTCTGGATTGGCTGTGTGCACAGTTGTAACAAGGCCAACAACTGTTTCAAGCTTACTCCAGTCCTTGCCAGTATCATGATTTGAGTCACAAATTGCCCGAATCAAGGCACTCACTCCTCTTGGGCGCATTAAACAATGAACCAAGAGTTGAATACATGTCCGTTTCAGCCATGAAGGAGGGGATGTATGACTGCATGTGTGAACCTAGAATATTCATGTTTTCCACTGCACAATAAGTGATATCGAACTTCATGTTATGATATTGTAAAATCATACCATAATCACTAGTATGTTACCATGTGAAGTACTCACCCTCTTTAAACCAGCTGCACCATGAAGCAACAATAGTTCTCTAATTACAAAAGGTTGGTAGACTTGCCAAATGAAGGACACAAAACAATTGCGAAAATGAGTTCTATCTTGCTGGAAGAGATTCCATAATTCCTGAGTCATAACAAATTCATCATCTGATGAAGTGTCAGAATGTTGACCAGAAACCGGTTTCTTAAGAGGTGCAAAACAAATCTGGGAAAGGGCAGCCATCAGATCTCCCAAATGGTGGGCAACAATAAGACTTCGAAGGCTTGGATGTTCACAACATGCAAGAAGACCTCTTGTCACAGCAGCTAATCGTTCATACTTCTATTAAGGAAACCAAAAAATTATACACCTAGAATATAACTTAAATCAGCTCACATTACATTTTTACACCAGTACAAACCTCAAGAACTAAAAGATCTTCTTCCTTTAAATTATGAGCACTTGTGCAACGTGCAGCTAATGATATACCCACACCAGGTATAAGACTTGGCAACATTCCCATAGATACAACAAACTGCAAACATGTACGTATTGTTTTCTGTTGATTTACACTCAAAATATCAGCTGGAGCTTTTGTTGTGTCTTTGTTGTTAGCATCACTACTTAGTTCTTTCAAACAGTCTTTCATTGATAGCAAAATGTGCAATGTAACACACACAAATTTCCATCTGTGGAACAAGTTAAATAGAATCATAAAACTTAAAAATATAATTTGATACATTTAATTTACAAAGACTATGTTTAATTTTTGGGCACCAAAAACAAAGCTAATGAAAATTAACGAGAATTTTTAATAGTGAAACCAATCAAAGGAACCGCCATTTCTTTATGTCTAAGAAATACACTTTCATCTCTTCACTGGATTCATCCCTGCTTGATCACTTTAAGATACATTGAAATTACACATTTGCTTGCATTTTATTATGATCAATCTATTTGTGAAATATAAACTGCTAAGAATATTACATGAAATATTTTTATATACACTATAAATTACGTAATATATTTATGATAAAGCTGGCCAGTACTTGAATTCAAAAAAAATAATCAAAAAACATACAAGACATGGCAAAATAGCAATGAAAAATTCAGGTAAATATAAATTATTCCCCTTAAGTTTGAAATCAATCAGGTACATACTAAATATTGCAATATATTTTATAAAATGACAATAAAACTGATGTATGCATTAAAATTCACTTCCTAATGTACTTTTGTACCATGTTATCACAAAAATGTAAGAATTACATTCTATTTATTTCCGAATTATGTGCTAAGAGACAAATAATGGATTTGTGCATCTCTGTTTAAAATGTACATTTCTGAATGACAAACAGTAGAAACGAAAACAAATGTAATGGTGATAATTACCTGACACTAGTGTTGCCAGTAACAGAACATTTAATATCAACTAATGATTGTAAGGAATTCAAATCTTTAATTCCAAGTTTTTCCATTGCATCTGTGATGTTTAATTGTAAAATATCATGCAGTTCACCCTTGCTTCCTGAAACATGACGATTAATAATGCAATAAAATGAAACTGTATTTATTATAGGAAATTTATCTATTGAATATGAAACAAAATAAAAAAAATAATCTTATTGAATCATATTTCGAGGCCATGAAAATTCAATTTTACCTTCGTCGGCCGGTTTAACGAGCATGTTTAAAGCGCTGTGAAGATCATGGAGATTTGCACTAATTTCTGTCATCTTGTTCTTCAAATCCATTGTGGTAGATAATACGAAGCACAAACACTTACAAGTAAAAAACAGAAGTCACGCTCATCCTAAGAAATGTTTCGCTGACGAAAGAGAATAAATGGTTCAGACTTTCTGCAACTGCAACCGGTTAACGTTCCTTCTGTCATTGAGTAACTACTTTTTTAGATTTAATGTCACTTTAACTCTTTGATTCTTTTCACTAAATTCCTGGAAAACGTTGTTTTTTTTTTGTATACTTAGCGCACAAATGAACATCAATGATTTTAATACGAAAGTTCTCCTTTGGATACACTGGAATTTATGGCACCTGCACAACAAGAATATGAGCCACCGATGACCACCAAGATCCGAGTGCAGAACACGATGCGCGCTACTAGAGGCTGTTAGGCGTTTTGCAAGTCTCCACACTCTGCTTCGACACACTTAAGTCCTCACATTATAGCAAATAAGCCCATAAACACAACGCCCGTCAGCCTTCACTGAAGTCTGCACCATTAGCCGCTGTCTGAGACCGTAAATCCGTACTGATCCGTACCCAAAGATATATTCATTGCAACTCTCTGACCAGTGGGCGGACACGGCCGTGTTGACGGACCGTCGTGTAACGAACTTCTTCCAAGTAGTTGCCATGACGTTCGTACGTGTCGCGGTAGTCGCATACGGAAAGCGTATTACTCTTTGCCATTCAGTTAGACATTCCATGCATATGCTTCGTAGGAAATTAATTATTATTTATATATTGCTTTTGGGAAGGGCAAGGGTAACTTGTAAATTAAAAGACATTTTTTAAAACGAAAAAAAAAAATTTATTTTTTTATTTTCTACTACAAAATTAAATATGGAAGTTATAGTTTAAATCATACAGTAGAAAATGATTCTAAAACAAAATCATAAACTTACAACTACACTCTGAAAATTAAAAACTTGAAAATATAATATAAAATAAATATCACAGAACCAACCAACATTCTATTATTTACATTACAAATTTAACAAAATTAGTTCAAAACAAAAATCAAAGCACTGACAAACTTGAAATCTTAAAAAAACAATTAAACAAGACTGAACTCAAAATTGCGAGAAATAAGTTACAACAAAATTTTTATAAAGAATGCACACAATATAAAAATCACAGTAATAAAAGGAGACTAAAATTAATATCAATAATTAACTACCTCATTGAAAATGCAATTGTACCTAATTTGTAAATTTTGAAAGTTGTCATTGCATTATGACATTAAAGAAGAAATAAGTCTGTCAATTTTTCTGAATATTTTGCAGGCCCCATACATTTGCATAAATTTATCAAAGAACACAAAAGTTGCAAGAAACAATCAGAAAATACATATTTTGTAGACCAATAGTGTCAAGCTTTTCAACATGTTTCAACTCTAAATATATAACATTGTCTTGATGACACTACTGTCATTAACTGGATAAGAAGTTCTTGCATTGTTTGGTATAAGAATCAAAAGGGGCCTGAGATTAGGACACATACCATAATTTCCAGCAGCAAGCAGAAAAACTAAATGAAACTAAAATACATGTTTTAGAAAATAAGAAAACCAATATACAAATACAAACAATGGTGTGAGATCTTTCTGCAATCGAACGATACTCATTAACAAAGATGTTATAACAGGTAATGAGAAGAAAACATGGACTACAAAGATTATTTAAATAAGTATATCTTAATAATGTTGGAATAAGATAATTCAAATCTTGCTACAAGAATTCATGTTTAAAACTGAAGAGTTTCATACTTTCATTAACACTTTTCACAACTGTGTAATTAATTTTGGTCCTCATAACTTTCATGTCACAAAGCAATAAGTTCCTGTTTTCATTTATAACGTTAATTTTCAATTTTTAAATTTTACTTATGTTTATTTCATTGGAAATTCAGCTGATCCTCTCTATTTAGCTGATTTAGGAATTATAATCCTTGTTTTGGAATTAATTTTTAACATTAAAAATGTATTTACTTATTTTCTAGTTTAAATTTTCTAATTGCAATAAATAAATTATTTGTTTAAGTATTGGAAACTTGTTACTTGATTTGAAAGAGTAAAAATATTTATTATCTCAAATTCCTCCAACTCAATGAATAAATTAATTCTCAATTCCACTTAAGTATTTTAATCTATTTTCTAGAAACTTATCATACACAAAAATCATACATACAAAAATTATTAAAAATATTTTGAATGTTGGTTCTTCAATTTTGTTCAACATTTTTCATCTTTTCATTTTTGATAATGTATATCCAAATTAATACCATCAAATAGATCCTGAATAATTACATTCAAATTCTGTTCAACCTTTAACTTTTTTTACAACTTTACATGACTTTCACAATCCCAATGTCATTTACATTCAGAAAAGTATTAGTACTATAAGTTATCTTCAATTTGTTAATGAAGGTTATTTTTTTATTTGGATCCACCCATAGTAAATCTTAAGAAAATTACTTAAAAATCGTTAATGCTGCAGTTTGGTATCTTTTCTGGTCTATTCTATCCAGCTGTTATTCCCTTCATTTTTGAACCACTAAAACAAATCTTATAAAGTCATTTTGCGCAATGTGCCATGCTAGTCAGTAAGAAGCCTGAATGGTGGGGATTTGTGCAGATATATCTGATTAACTAGTAATGAAATTTCATTTGCACATCTCAGAATTTTCTCTGGATTTCATCTGTCATTAACAACAAAACAAGAATTATGGTATTAAATAATAATAATAATAAATAATAATAATAATATAATAATAATAATTAATTATAATATATATAATAATAATAATAATCATAATAATAATAATAATAATAATAATAATAATAATAATAATAATAATAATAATAATAATAATAATAATAATAATAATAATAATAATAATAATAATAATAATAATAATAATAATAATAATAATAATAATAATAATAATAATAATAATAATAATAATAATAATAATAATAATAATAATAATAATAATAATAATAATAATAATAATAATAATAATAATAATAATAATAATAATAATAATAATAATAATAATAATAATAATAATAATTAATAAATAATAATAATAATAATAATAATAATAATAATAATAATATTAAAATAATAATAATAATAATAATAATAATAATAATAATAATAATAATAATAATAATAATAATAATAATAATAATAATAATAATAATAATAATAATAATAATAATAATAATAATTAATAATAATAATAATAATAATAATAATAATAATAATAATAATAATAATAATAATAATAATAATAATAATAATAATAATAATAATAATAATAATAATAATAATAATAATAATAATAATAATAATAATAATAATAATAATAATAATAATAATAATAATAATAATAATAATAATAATAATAATAATATAATAATAATAATAATAGATGTCTCCACTTTTGTGACCTAAGATCTCACTTCAAATATGAAGTAACACAGAAACTAAAAACTTGCTGGAAATTATTTTCTTGGATTTGTCATTCTTGCAGCATCTCTGATACAACTATTTACTTTAAAACAAAATTTATTAATTGCAAAATCAATGATAAATTTAAAATTGCTTCATATAATTCATCTTTATGTATGCGCAAGAAAGATCTTGAAGAGGAATAGCCTTGGCATAAGCCTTCAACTCCTCAGACAAGTGTGCATGACCCATACTTCTGTAGTTGCTGAAGTGTTGAAAGAAAATTTTAAACATATCCAAGCCAAAGTTGAATTTAAGTGGTACACTTGCCACGTTGTGTTGTTCAAGGAAGGTTCTGAATGGTGCAAAGGTAATACTTTGGAAACATTGAAACAAGAGGAGGGAAATGGTAATTTGAACGTTTTGAAGAAGAAATCAGTAAATTTTGGGCAGAACTAAACAACCCTTCTGTGGTTTCACTACAGAGTTTATTTACCCAATCAGTGCAAGCTTCAACCTCCTCGCCACTGAACAAAGTGAAGCTAAAGAGTTAAGAATGTTCCTCCAATAAAGTTTCCAGTGAATGAACTGGCTCACTACTGGCAGATTTGAGTTCAGCAAATCTGTGAGTAGGCAATATTGTTGTAAAACATTACCTTTCTTAATTGGTATATTCATTGCAAAAGAATTTAGACATAAATCTTGAAAATATCCACAAGAGTCTTGAAGTGGTGTTACAGCCTCCCGCTGCAACAGTACTCAAAAATTTTCTAAAGGATCTGATTCAGATTTCTAGTTTTCATACTTTCTCCCATTTCCCTCTACCTCTTCCAAAGGGACTGGATAGCGATAATATTTCTTTGCCAAAATTTAAAACACTGACTTTGAGGCTTCTTTGAGGGTTTTTGCTAGAAGGCATACCACAAATTTCAATCTTTAAGACTTCTATGCAATGTACTCCAAATAAAATGGTGTTTAGAATTTGAGTGACAGGTTTTCAATTCTTGTCCTTTACTGAAGAAGCATTAAAAGTATCAAAAAGTTTATCAACTATAAAATGAATTCTGCCAGATCTTCAGCTAATTTATTTCCAGTTTTTGGGCATAGTAGCTCAATTCACTGGAAACTTTATGACTAAACAATTGAAGCTAATTTTACTCTCATCTTTCTTTGGAATTTGGATGAAGATGACGATCACTAATTTTTAATGGATACACCTAGACATTTGATGGATACACATCAGACAGACTAATTGAAAATGCACCT
Source organism: Teleogryllus oceanicus (assembly GCA_964035755.1). Classification (NCBI taxonomy): domain Eukaryota; kingdom Metazoa; phylum Arthropoda; class Insecta; order Orthoptera; family Gryllidae; genus Teleogryllus; species Teleogryllus oceanicus. The sequence continues at coordinate 22,732,740 of CAXIVR010000011.1, read as the reverse complement.
GTAATTGAATAATTTTAGCAGAATTTCAGTATTGCATAATCAGGTTTTTCACAATTTTTCTTTTGACCAGCAGATGTAAATCGCTTGAGATGATTTTGTAGTGTGTCCACTTAATTCAAATTGTTTCTAGTGTTATGAATTTAGGAAAATGTATAGATTTGGGTATCATTAAGTTTCCATTTTAATTTTTAAATCGTGGATTGTTTTGAATCGATAAATTTTCATCTTTCTTTCAGAATTTGCATCAAGACATGGAACAGAGGTTGAAGAAGCAATCAGTGGCAATTGAACTTAGAGAAAAGCTATCTAATTTATGGGAACGTTTGCATGTTGATTATGAACGGACTCTCATTTCCAGCAATATCCTGCCATTCAAAGACATCAATTGATGCATGTATATTTTGTAAAGAACATTGTACATGCAAATTATGAAAAGAATTAAAGTGTTTAATGAAGTAAATGATAAAATGTTTTTACTTTTTTTTTTTTTTGTATGATGCAGTTAAAAGCTGAAATTCAGAAATGCGAAGAAAAGAAAAGGCAAAATATTCGTGTATTTGTAGAAGCAATTCGTGAAGAACTCTCTTCATGAGGGACAAATGCTGTTATGGAAACTCCAGAGACAGCAGTTTAGCCTTTATTCAGACTGTTACACTGAAGATCTTTTAGAACTGCATGAAATAGAAATTGAGAAGTTAAAAAGATACTTCAACGAACATGTAAGGAATATAGGATTACAGGAAATGGTCGTGTTATAAGTGCAGTTCTCCATCTAGAAGATTATCGAATTTGTTCACAGTGACATCTTGGAATTGGCCAAAAACGTGAAAAATTGTGGAGAAAATGATGGATCTTGATGAGAGAGCTCATGACCCAAAGCGTTATTTGCAAATAGAGGTGGTCAACTTCTTAGGGAAGAAAAGGAAAGAAAGCCATTCAAAGTAAGGTCTTTTGAATAAAAACTTCTTTTTCTTTTTCTTCTTCCTGTTTAATAAAACAAGTACCAAAATTAGACATTGAGAATGACATAATCTAACAATTATATATTAAAAAGGAAAGTCAAAAATCAGTTATGATAGAATAAAATATAAATTGATAATGAGATAACACAAATATAATTTTTATATTTGTTTAATTGTTTAAAATATTTTTACAATAATATTAGGCTAGTTGTGAGTAGGGTTGTGGGTAGGGGAGGGAGGAGGAATCAGGTATATTTTCGAAATTTCACTTTACGCCGCTCCTATTCATCCGATTTGCATGATTGACACGGCGTTGGATTAGGAAGCACGTCGCCATCGCGCTATAAGCCCAATTTTTAATTTCTTCCCGGAACTATGAGAAAACGGTTTCAAAATTTTTTTGGAAATCTTTTTTGAAAAAACGGCATCGTAGCGTGAATTCTATTTTAAAAAGGAGTCCAATGCTGTTTACAGATCGAAAATCGGACAAATTGTTCAGACGTTATCGATCTAGAAATTCCGTATGATAGTGCTGCGATCTATTGATTTTTCCTATAAGTATTTTCGTGCATTTAGCCTTAATGTCATGCGTAATGATTTTTAGTGTCATGACTCTAAAAGTCGCGGTTAATATCAATGATCTGTAATGTACCTGCCTCAACACAAATAAACTGTCCGTAATACAAAATAAACAGTTCATTCTGAACGGTATATAATAGACATTCACGTACCCTTCATAGAAACTCAATTTTTTGTGTTGATGAATTAACCAAATAGTGAATAATTACTTTTTTCTGGTCGATTGATATGGAAAGAATTTGCAAAGCTAGTGATTTATTTATACGTTTCTCAACGTTCATGTTCGGAAAACGAATAAATGATATTTAAGTGTTGCATATTGCAGCACTGCATACCGTTCAAATTTAAACTCGAGAGCGTCAACGCTTGTTTTCAGCAACAGACATCGAAAGAGCCAGAGTTGAATTCTGAACTGCTGTACTTACCAGTGTTGAGTGTTAATCGCTTATGTGATTGCCGAAGTGTTTGATTCGGGAAGCGTGGAAGGGTAAATGAGTGTTTTCTCATCAAGAACGGGTGTGATTGATATTCAGAATGGATTGTGAAAGCGACGTGAGGTAAGGTGTCCATCGTTTGTGATGGGGAATTGTTGTTTGCTTCTTCTATTTCATTTTATTTTATTATAGGTCCATGTGTTACCGCTCTGAAAGATCTTTGCGACAGTAAGATACAAGATCTTTTCGGAATATGGGAAGTGGTTGGCCATCAGAATCTCGATTCGAGAGCCAATGTGGTCTGTAAAAATGTGGAGGTAATGCAGTGTTTGTTAATTCTGTTTTAAGGTTAAAATACTTCTTTTTGTTGCACTAACAATATCAATTTTGTAACATTTACTTGACTCTGGTTTTAAGCGCTCTGCATTTCACGAAGCGTTTATGTAGATTACATTTGATACCCCTGATCCCCTGCAAAGTTCTTAAGCACCGTTTGTTATATTCTAGCGTAATTCTACCCGTTTTTTTTAACAGCAGTCTAATATGAGTATATATTTAATTTTGAAGAAGATGCTAGATCAAGATGTAATTAGTTTCAGGATGAAAGGGTGATGGTTTGACAAAGTATATATAGTATTTATTATAATTGGAGAAATGACAATTTTATTTTCACACAGGCAGACAACCTTTGAGTAATGTAATATTTGTTAGATTACTGTAGTTTTGCATAAAATTTTAACGTGCCCTGGTGATCTAGCAAAGATCAAGGTACCCACTAAGATGTTATATTAAGGAAGAAGGTTACAGATGGCATAATTTTGTAAGATAACTTGAACCTTAACTGTAGAACAACAGAAGCAGTCATTGTAACCGTTTTGCTTTTTCAGTTCCTCTTTGTGTCTTTGGTTTTCTTTGCTGATGTTTCTATATATCATTGTAAGAGATTTTCATTAATGCATTATCATCATCTTGAATATGTACCACATCAGTTAAGACCCAGGTTTTAATTTCACAAATACTGTTTCATTAAAACAAAATATTTTTACAATAAGTTATAGTTTTTCTTAGTCAAGATTACTAATTTATTGCAATTATTGTTATTGAAGAAACAATTGTTCCTTCGATTATGCACTCTGCCCTGTGTATGCTTTTACATGTTAGAAAGTAACATGAGTAGAGAAGGCTTAAAGCAGTCGCTGACTCCTTTTGGTCTTTGTAGACTAGTATTGCCAGCATTCTAGCTGGTTATTTGAAGAAAGGAGCTTTATATGTTTAGACAAGTTTTATTTACAAATGTTTGTAGGCATTTAGTTTGTACATAATCAAGTTACCTGTATGTGCTTGAGCAACTAAAATTACTTTAAAACACGAAATGCCATAATCTTTCTGCTAGATTTTGAAGTATGACATGTTCTGGAACGAGAGCACTAAATATAATGAATGGATTGTATATCTAGTAGTGACCTCTCTTTCTCCTCCCATCTCCTGCCCCAGTGGTAGTTAATTGGCTGTTATTGAAAGACCACCTGGCTGTTTTTGTTTAATTCACACTTACTTGACTCAAATTTGAGACACACTGTATGTTATATATTTTTTCTCATTTAATTTTATTTCTGTAGGCTCTTCTAAATGAGATGGTTGAAGAAGAAACAGAGTTTCGAAATAATCTAGCTATTGAGATAGAAGAACTGCTGAAAGAATCTGCAGAATTATGCTCTAAGTAGCACAGAATTATAATTCGAGACCTTTTCACTTTAAAATGTTAATGTTTTGAAGAAGGAATTGGCTTCACATTCCAACTCCTTTAAAACTTACTATAAAATTGATTGGTAGTTTGCAGATTTAGTATTAAATTTGAAAATGCAACTCCTTAATCTTCAGCAATTTGCAGGCTTGAATGGCACAAATTCATCTCCATACACACTGACAGTCCTGTTTTATATACATCGCTTGAATTGTAAAGGATTGTTGTAATATATTACTGTATTTACCTGAATGTAAGAACACTCCTTAAATTTGAAGAGGACTGAGAGAATTTTGCTCTTGTTTTAACAATAAAATATTTTAAATAAAACCAATGAGGTTCAAATGTAATAAGATTTTTAGACAAATACTACTAGAGAAAAAATTCTTTAATTGAATATTAAATTATGACTTTTTCTGTAGGAGGTGGGTGGTAAACCATAATGATGTAGTTGCTGGTTTAGAGGACAACAGCATTCCCCTTTTGCAAGTGAAGGATTTATTGAATATGCGAATGGAAGGTTACAGAAACCGTAAGAAACAAAGGCTAATAAATATGAAGATCTACTCCAAAAGTGAGCCTTATTTAAATATTTTGATCATACTTTCTTTCTGTGTAGTTTGTAGTGTGTAATTTGAAGGGGAAAGAGTATATTACGAAACCATTGCCAAATAGCTAATTGTTTAATTGTTTTAGGAGCAACAACTTGTTCTCTCCATGGGAATAAAAGAAACCAAAAATGACCAAACTTCCATCTGAAGAAGCATTACAAGAATTCTCTAGATACATTGAACAGAAATTTGATGAGGAAGTGAGTCTCTTTATTATTATATACCTGATATTTTAAAGAACAAAGATAAAAGTTTAAAATTGTTAAAAGTGGCATCTTTCACATCAGGTTTGGTTTATTATTTGTAGCAACTTTTGATACTTTTAATATAGGTATATATGGTACAGAAAGAAAAGGCTTATTTTATTTAGCAGAGAACTTGACTCACAAATGTACCCCGTGTGAACATATTAGAACATATAGTGGATAACAAACCTTTAAATTAATTTAAAACATCATAATAAATACAAAATGTCATACAAACAAATTTTTTCCACGATATTTTATGCAAATCTGTATTGGCATTGTCCTATATTCCCAGGTTAAGTCTAATTGCTTAGATTTTTGTTTTTCAATGTCAACATTATCATAAAATAAGCCTTAAAGATCATGCAAATATCAGACTTATCTATAACTATACTCAGTTTTTACAGAGCTGCATTTGACATTTGATCAGCTGTGACAGTGCCATCCTTTCACGTCACTAGTGACAAATGGTGACGTTCAACCTTCCGATTGGAAGACACTGAAACAGCTGATTTACTTCAAAAGCAGTTCTGTAAAAACTGAAGTATACCTAAGTATATTCCATATTCTTGATATCCATCATGAATTTGCTAGGTAATTCAGGCAAGTTTTTGAATGGTCATGAAGAGAGAATCTGAAACAAATGACATTGTATCAATGGATGCAATGTGAATATATCAAAAATCACTGTTGAAATTTTGTTCCTCAATGAGGCTGTGCAGACTCTGTTAGAATTCCAGTGAATGCAACATTGTATTTTTCAAAATTTCATTTACACTAGAATGGCGCAGGGTCATAATGACACATGTTACATACCCAATTCTACAACAGTACAAAATGATCTTGGCAGTCTTATTACTTGAAATTTGAAATGGATAACCGTTGCTGCCGTTTCCAAAAAAGTCAATATGCTACTGTTATACTACAATGAGAAACGCTTTCTACATATTGTCCTCTGTGGTAAAACTTATCTACACAACATACATTAGACCTATACTTGAGTACGCCAATGTTGTTTGGTCCCCCTACTATCAAAAAGATAAACAACTCATTGAAAATGTACAAAGGCAGATATCTAAGCTCCTAGGAAACTACTTCAATTTGATTATGAGAAGATGCAGAGAAATGTCACCTGACATTGGAACAGAGAAGATTCTGAGGTGATACAGAAGCGTTTAAAATTTTGAATGAATACTATAACATTCCTGAATTTAACCATGGATTGCCAATGGAAACATGAAAGCCATGGATTGTGGACTTAGGACATGCAATGAAGCTGGTGAAAGAAAGAACAAGGACAGGACAATTTGTCGTATTTCATTGTAAACCGTGTAGTAAATAGATTGAATTCACTTCCAGCACGAAGGAAACCCTGAACACCTTCAAGGCTAGTCTGACAATTATAAATTTATAATTAGCCAAGTGACGGTAATAATCGTAATATACATATCTCTATACATATGATCTATACTTGGTGATTTCATTATAATTTTGTTAGTCTACTTAAGTGAATTTTTATATAACTTATCACACCAAGATCTGTGTACAACAGCTTGTTGCTGCCACCATTAATAAATTATTATTATTAATATCCCTAGAACAGCAGGAGGGGTCATTTTGACTCATATTATTTCATTTGTAAACTTGATTGGTGTTGGTTCGTTGAATCATTTCATTATCGTGAAGATACTACAGTATCCAATCTTAGAAGATATCCCTTTCCTCCAGGAATGATGTGATATGTTGTCTGCAGTTTACACCAAAATAGGAGTGATAATGTTCTATTGCTTGATTTGATGATTATATTCTTCCCAAAAAGTAAAGAATGAAACAAACGAAAATTTCAAGGAGTATCTACCCGAGAAAATTTTATTTCCATTTTCTATTCTCATTTTAGTTTCCTTGTCAGATCATTATACCTTTCATTGTCACCACAAATTCCGTGTCAGAATGTGTGGTCATGATGTCGGATACAGTTGGTCTCTCTGACGAGTTGTCCTGTATGCTAGGAAATTTGGATTATGAGTCAGAAAGAGATATAACGATCAGATTAAGATTTTGTGCCAAGGAATAGTGAGGATGAAGCCAGTAGTTAGTGATGAACTGTCAGCAGAAGAAGATAGTTGATGTAGACCAATCTTCTTCTCGATCATCTCAACAGGAGCAGGCAAATACCCTAACAATGAAAATTTGGCAGAGATGGAACCAAGTGGGAGGTCATCAGTGCAACTCCTCGCCTGCTGGAAGATGAGCTGTGACCATCTTCAACAATCAATCCCATCTGTCATGAAATCCTGATGAGTTAAAGGGAAATGTTGAACTTCAATGAAAGAAGCAAAAGAAGTCTTGCTTTTCAGCACACGTCGTCATGATGTAGCGGTCAGTGATGAAGGAAAAAGAAGTTGGAAACTATGACGCTCTGTAACACCACAAAATGTGATGTAGACGTAGTAGACCAAATGACTCGGAAATAGAATACCTAAGCAGCATGCAGGAGATGGCAGATGCTTGTTTTTATAATATATTGACATGGTAGTGTTTAATGCTTGATTATGTACAATCGTGTAACTAATGAAAAGATGAAAAGGAAAGTCTATTCTTCAACTGTTTGGTGAACTGAAGGGGAGTTGTCAGGAAATGTACACAAAGGGGAAGAGACTGCTGTACTGGGAATATCCAAAAAGTGAAAGAAGTCCCAGATCGCCTTATGCAAAGGCAACAAAACCAGCAATTTGTGTGAGAAGTGCCATAAAGCCATTTGTAGAAAATGTGCCAAAACAATTAGAAATCAGATGCAAAAATGCATTTAGATGTCTTAAGATGCTTTTAAATGTGTGAGAAAAATATGCTCACCAAAATAAAGCACTATTTTGAAAACAATTTGAATTACAATACTTCATATTTATGGTGACCCATTCCTGCTGTTCCAGGTATATAAGATTCACCGCCTTTCTAGTGTTAAACAGTGTGTGAGAACTATTAAAAAACCAGTGCCCACTAATATAAGCAGTATAGGATGAAAATCTGATGACTAAGAAGGAATGTTTTCAGATGAAAGACTAAGAACGCAAATTGAATATGCAAAATTTTTCGTGTGAAGATGAAGTGAGTATTGACAGAATTCATTGATTTTAAGGAACAAGAAAATGGTGTTAGCTCATAATAAGTTTTAACCTTTTGTCTACTACGGCCATGCCTAGGGTAAGTCAGAGTATGGGTGCCAGTGTCACTGTTATTGAGCCTACTGGTCAGGCTGAGCTTTGAGCTGTTGGCCTGCAGTAACTTAGAGATTATGTACTAAATCCAATCGTGACTGAATGCAAACACATAACTTGACCACTAAAAGGTAAGTAACAAAAGACAAAACAGAGTTAGCAGAGTCTCACTGGACTTCAAGGGCTCCAGTGTTTTCCAGGATTGAAAGTAAACTGTGATAGGAAAGAGTCAAGATCATAAATTTCTTTTTGTGGAGCAGTCCCTGGCGAGAGACTCTTAATCATCCTTGAAACTTTCTAATGATGCATATAGAATTTAAGAAACAAACTTCAGTCATTCCTACATAGGGGATATTGAACCAGACAATAAACATTTGTGTTGTAGCAAACCCAAACTAACCTTTCAAAACCAGTGACCCAGAACACCATCAACATGCCAAACCACATATAGGCACCTCTAAAATCGCCTTGAAATCATTTGGCCCTTGCAGAGGTGTGTAGGAATAAAATGCCCTTGAATCTGTGCAAATTTCCAGGCTCCCAGTGACAGCCAAGACTGTGTGGGTCAACATGTCCAGAGCAGTCAGTGTTAACGCTTTCATCAACAGGACAATTTTCTGGGCAATTCACAATTCAATTTATTTTAGTAGAAAGAATTAGCTAAAAATATTCTGACGGCACCTCTTCAGAATTGGGGATTGTCTTAAACCGAGAGTCATTTATATTGAGGTAAACGTAATTTTCTCCTCTGTCTACAGAGCATGCGAAATTTTGCTCAGCAACATCTGTGTGAATTTGCACAGAAAAATACCATTATTTTCTAGTGTGGTAATGCAATTGAATGGATGAGTGGTAAAAAAAAAAAAAAAAAAAAAACTACTAGTTCAGAAAGTTTATTTTGAGATAATTCAAGTTATAAAGTTTGATTAGATATGACAAAAACTGTGTGGATTTAATAAATTTTCTTCATTCAGAAAATGTTCAAGCCATATGAATGTGTTCTGAGGAATAATTGCAATAAATATGTAATTATGTGTTATAATTTCAACAAAAACTGTGCACATGTACTGTTTTTCATCTCGATGAAGATTTACCAACCAAATTTCTTCCTAAAAAAATAAAACTAAAATTCATTTCATTGTTGTAAGAGTGGACATAAGTATTTTATTTTGGGGTCATACAAATTTCAAGTTGAAACTTTAAATAGAGCTCTTATAACCTTTTACTTTTCAAAATATTTTTGTGAACAGGTCTTTGATATTCAGATCACTTGGCATAAACTTCTAGAATCTGATGAGTAGGGTACAATTTTTGTTGGAAGGATTGTGTGTTCTTTTATCCTAGCATGATATTTGTACGTCACAGCATTAGGTCTGATATTTTCAGGAATTCCAAACTGCATCAGGATTCACTCCAAGTACTCTGACAATTAGGTGTGAGGTGAGAAACCTTGGATTCCATGGTTGAGTGGCTGCACATAAGACACATCACGCACAAAAATGCCAAACAATGCCTCAGCTGGTCTAAGGAGCATGAACTTTACACAATTGAACAGTGGCAAAATGTTGTGTGGGGCGATGAATCATGGTGCACATCGTGGTGATGGCAGGGTGTGGGTATGGTGAACATCATCTGCCACCATGTGTAGTGCCAACGGAGGTGGTGGTGTCATGGAGTGGGTGTGTTTTTCCTGGAGGGGCTTGGACCCCTTGTGCATGGCACTATCACAACACAGGCCTACATTGAATTGTAAGCACCTTCTTGCTTCCACTGTTGAAGAGCACTTCAGGGATGGCGATTGCATTTTTCAACATGATCGAGCACCTGTTCATACTGCACGGTTGTGGCAGAGTGGTTCCACGACTAACATCCCTGTAATGGACTTGCTTGCTCAGTCCCGACTTGAATCCTATAGAACGCTGACTTTGTGCCAGACCTCACTGATTGACATAGATTTCTCTCCCCAGTGCAGCACTCCATTAACCCTAGGATGCATGGGCCTACGAAACTACACAAATGCATATGCAGGGCCTCGAGGCCCTGACATTTCTTCAAAATGCAAATATTTTTAAAATTCGTCTCTTTTAACATTTAAATAAAATTTTAATAATAATAAATATAAATAAAATAAAAATAAATAATAATAATAAATAACATAAAATAAATAATAAATAACATTAAAAAAATAATAATAAATATAACATAAAATTTTAATAAAATAAATAATAATTTTAATAATACATTTAAATAAAATTAAACCCATACCATTCAACAAATGCTTATTTATTGCAATATTTGTTAATATAAACATAATATTACACTTCATTCATTGTGAAGTTTCTAGAATATTTACAACATGAGGAACAAACAATATGGCTATGTTCTTTGCACACAGATCTGTTACATTTTTCACATACCATTGTGCTTTTCCGTGTCTTTCATATGGGCAAAAAGAACATCTTCTTTGTTGTACACATCTAAATGTTTCTGGGGTGGGTTCTGGACGCACTATACCGCACAATGAAAGAGCATGTTGCAATGATTTGGTTGATTCACTCTCCTCTCCATGAGGTTTCTAACTAACTCAAACGACAAGTCTTTCAAGAATAATCTTCTTGTATAATTTCTTTTTGGATAAAACTCAAAATTTTGAGCTGAAAATAGAATTTGACTGTTTAGTGCAGCAACGTTCATCCACAAGACGTAAGGCCACCGCCGAGTTTGTCTCTTGCACGTGTAATTTTTCATTTTCTGATCCATTTGATCAACACCACCTTTTGCTTCGTTGTAAAAGCTATATAATTTCTGGTTTATTTTTCATGTGTTGCTATCAATTGCCTTGTCGTGATGCATTGTGCTTATCAGAATAACTGCTCTTTTCTTTTAGGACATAGCTCACCATTGTTACTTTTCCTTGAATCCAAAAGGGAAGACTATCTCCCTCAGTGCAGATGGCAACATTTCTTTTGGTATGTCAGGCTTGTTAGGTCTCAGTCCCGACAACTATGATTCCTTTTTGAAGCATTTCTTCAGCAAGTGGAACACTACAATAGAAGTTATCAAATGTGATGTTCCGTGATGAACCTTCAACGATCTTTGCCAAATCAATTACAACTCCTCTTGCCAAGTTCTTTTGTACTGGCTCGCTTGGCTTTCTTCCTGTGTAAATGGTTCTGTTTATTGCGTAAGAATATTTTGAATCACAAAACCAAAAAATTTGATGCATATTTAGCTAGATTTTTGGGCATGTATTGTATGAAACAGCATCTACCTTGGAATGAGAGCAACTGCTCGTCAATAGTAAGATATGCATTAGGAGTTATAACATTTTGACAGTTCCCAATGAACATTTCCCAAACATATCTAAAGGCAGCAACTTTATCTGTTTGGGCACGTGACGCTTTGGTGCACCGATCATCGAATCTAATAACTCCTCTAATATCTTCAAATCTATTTACAGACATAGTAGTCTCTGTACAGAGGGTTTGCTTTTGATCTAAAAACAGTTCCTAACTGGTACATCCTAGCCTTTCTCCACACCAGCAAGAGTAATAATCAAAAAATGCATTGATTTCATCAATGGTAATTTGTCTCCCAAGTTTTACCCTTTTCTGTTGCAATTCGCCTTCCCTCTAAATTCAAACATAGCAATATTTTGTCAATAACATTTTGAGTAACAAAATAGTCCCATGCCTGTTTAGGTGTTGAAGTAGTTATTCCTTTTTAGGGCCAGAAGTCCATGTAATAATATTACGTGCAAGTGTGTGAGAAGAAACTGAAGAATCATGTTGCCAAACAGTACCATTTCTACTTATAAATGTTCCAGCAGTAGGGGGGCTAGTAACACTCACTGAAATATCAGCGTCGCTTTCAGAACAAGAACTTGTGCTGTGATCATCACTTTCAATATCTGTCACTAAAGGATGATATTCTGGATCTAAATCTGAATGATCAATGTTTACATCATCAAGAACTTCCTCCTCAATCAGCCATTCTTCCATGAGGTTCAAAATCACCAGCAGAAGCTGAGACGTAACGCTCTATCACGTGAAAAGCCATACTCAAATTGAAAGCACATGGTGCACTTCCATCCTTGCCAAACTGTTTTGCAGGCTGAAATCTTACCAACTATATGCAAGATTCTCCAAGATTGCTTGTCAACAAAGGAAAAACACGATAACTTTGTTTCTCAGAATGAACCACGCATTGTAGAAGCCTGCTTATCGCCCCATGCATTGACGTAGTACAATTGTATTTTAGTAACTATCTATAAAACTTCTAAGAATTCTTCCTCTTGAGAAGATCAAATGAAAGTAGAATAATCAATTGAAGATTACACATTCAGCCAGTTCTCATATTTCCAGCATTGCAGAGTAACAAATGAAATAAAACCGATAGGGCCTCGGAGGCCCTGCATATGCATCCTAGGGTTAAAATGGCTGCCACACCCCAAGAAACCTTCCAGCCCCTGATTGAAAGTATGACTGCAAGAGTGAACGCTGTTATCAAGGCTAAGGGTGGGCCAACACCAATTGACTTCCAGCATTTCCTATGGAGGTGCCACGAATTTGTACATCCGCTTCAGCCAGGTGTCCGGAGTGAGAGCAAGAGAGACTTGGATGGGACAGATAGATACATGTTTACAAAAGTGTGTAACCGACAGTAACATGGCCTCACATCCCCATTTCTCCTAAGCATTTGTAATTTATGGAATTAATTCATAAACTCAACTTTTATAGTCGATTCTTGTGCTAAGAACTGGTCAGTAAGATTTGGTTAAAAAAAATCTCAGAAGGGATATATTCCAAAGCAAAGGTCCTGGATTAGCTGGAAACTTGCCTAATGCGGGAACAGAAAGGAATTTTAGTTCAACAATGTAAAAATTCTGGTTAAGACAGAAAACATTGTTTTAAATTAAACATTGACTTGAAGGTGGCTATTCTTCAATTGCCTTAGAAAAAGCTGATGTAAACAATTTGAAGTAGTCATCCACCTTGCTCCAGTTTTAAATTGCTGACTCCGCTTGTACTACTTTCAGCCATTCGTGCTCGGTATAGTCAGTGGTCGCTCAAAAAGGGAACACGGCATCTGCAGATCAGCCAGAAAATATTAAAATTTAACGCATGTTTACAAATATTCATAAAAATACTTAGAGTAAACTAATTAATCATCCTTAGCTACTAATTTGTAAGTTAATTTTTAAAAATATTTACGAATGAGTGAACCAGTGAATGTTAATATCCAATTACGTTATTTGACTGTATTAACTAATATTCTCCCTTTAATCTCGTGCAAACAATTTACTTACGATCACTCTGCTTCAGGAAGAGGTTAAATTCCTTGCATGTCTGAAGCAGATGATTGTGTTGGAAGAGGAACCATCGACGATGACTATCTTGTACACAAACACTGTCACTGAAGCCATCTACCTCCCACATCCTCATCATCCTCTAATAGTATGCATCTACACCAGCGCTTCTGGCATCACTTTAGAAATACCTTGCTTGAGAAGTTCAGCGCTAAAAGGTATTTAAAACGTTTGACATCACACTTTTTAACCCCTCTGTAATAGTTTTACCACTGTAGTGTTTCACTATGGAAGGACCTGCACTGCCCTCTGACATCTTGATGTTTTGAACTGCTTGACAAAATCTCTAAACCGATCTGCTTCACTTCCTATCAGCATACTGCTCTCACCATGCATGTGTCATGTATCAGTTCTACGAAATCAACACCTCCAATTACTGCTCACGCGCATGGATTACAGTTCGCCGAGAGTTTGGATTAATTTTTCCATTAGAGCTGATACTGAGCAGGAACTGGACACATAACTGTCACAGACATCGATATCTCCTCTTCCGGCAGGGCAGGCTTGGGAACAATGGTCTTGTTATTTTGGAATCTGAGTTATAGATTGTGAGTTTCATCTGAATTTTAACATTGTGAGAGTTAGAGCCACTACATCAAAACTATAATCTTCTGCACATGAACATGCCTGAGGTTGTAAGCGCAATGGCAATCATCCCAAAGCATGTACCATTGTTTCATCCACTTTTTCTCAGGGTGAATGAAGAATACAGGATATCACGAGACCTTCTGAACTGTGCTTGTGCATTCCTTTTCTCAGCTATCCTCTCTCAAACATCGTGCTACTCTTGCGAAACCACTAGTTATATGTAATAGCACTGACCTTCACAAGAAGGAAGGAGAGATGCAAATGGTGCTCTTTCTACAGTTTTGTAATGCGTGCTTGGGTCTAATGGTTCTAAAATTATAGTGTTGTTGAGTTCATGAGTTGCAGGTATTGTAGAAAGTGATGTTTATCGAGCAGAAATTGAAAATGTAACTCTTGATGAGAAGATTACACTAATTAAAGAACACAAACAAAGCAACACTTCTGTCAAGGTTTAGATAGTTAAATGTAAAATTGAGAAAATTCAAGTGTGTGACACTTTGAAAACAGAAAATCAAGAATGAGTGGTTAAAAGGAATTTTTGTAGGTAGTTCTGCAGTATTCAAGGACATTGACAAATAGCTGAAGCTAAACTGTCACCATCTGTTCCTCCAAACACAAGAATACAATATTTCTTTTATTTTTGCAGAGTTGTTTGTTTCATTGTTCATGGAGTTTTGTTTCTGCAAGTCATTTTCTTTGTCTCTCCTGGAATGTCTTTGTTTTTTTGCAATATAGTTGCAAGCAAGTGCAATATAGGGCAAGCTAAACTACTCATACAACCTATTTCATCATTGAACAATTGCATTTTCAGAATTGAGTTTTATTCAAACCTGTATAATGCTGATGAAATGTTGAACCCAAACAATTCCAGCTAAGATAGGTTTTACTATGTATGACAACTGTCATCCTATCTCAAATAAAGAAACACATTTACAGTGTTCTGAATCATTGTCCAGATGTACCAAAATTTCTGTTCAGGTTTGTCAGGCATAGAACGTAAACTGAGTAAAATGGGCATTTCTGTGTATAGAGCTGCTTGTCTATAACAAGCAATATTCATCCACAATGTAATTGCAAGTTTCTCCAATCTCATCTGGATAATCTACTAGCACAAGAAGGGAAGTCTAAATTGTTCCTTTCTTAGAAGGGAGAGTTCATGATTCTAGACAAGGTTTATTTTCTTTCAGAATATATTACTTCTGTATGAGCAGTCATTCACATTCTATTAATACTAAATGTCAAAAAGCATGCTGGGACTTTTAGGTAAATTCTGAAGTATTCAAATAACAAAGTGGCTCGAATTGGTAAAATTGTGTGGGATTATTGCTCTTCAAATTGGTTAGAAGCTAAACTGCATTATAAAATTTAGGCAGCATGTGCAACTCCAATGTGCCAGATGGCTTAAAATAAAAAAGGACATAAGTGTATAAGTCATTATTTCTTGGACTCTTCTCATTTCTTGCATTTTAATTCTATCAATTTCTTCTTTTGTGTCTGATACAGAGAGAACTCAGGCAGCAATATGAAGAAACTAAGCTGAAGATTGAGGAAATTACAGCAGAATTGGGAATTTCCCCCAACACTACTATCCATAAAATGTTGGTATCTGATTCTCTGTTTTGTTTATCAAATGAAAATATGCTGCTTTTGAAGGTAAGATATAAGAATGTTAACATTTGTTTTGTTTGCCTAATTGAAAATGCTACCTTGTAATTGAATAAATTTTTAGCAGAATTTCAGTATTGCATAATCATAGGTTTTTCACAATTTTTCTTTTGACCAGCAGATGTAAATCGTTTGAGATGATTTTGTAGTGTGGTCCACTCTAATTTATTTTAATTTTTAAATCGGTGGATTGTTTGAATCGATACAATTTCTATCTTTCTTTCAGAATTTGCATCAAGACATGGAACAGAGGT
The DNA here is from genome assembly GCA_964035755.1 of Teleogryllus oceanicus. Lineage (NCBI taxonomy): Eukaryota > Metazoa > Arthropoda > Insecta > Orthoptera > Gryllidae > Teleogryllus > Teleogryllus oceanicus. Next base: position 22,717,075 of record CAXIVR010000011.1, on the reverse strand, counting down.
TGGAAGAAGCTAAATCAGTGGCAATTGAACTTAGAGAAAAGCTATCTAATTTATGGGAACGTTTGCATGTTGATTATGCAGAACGTGACCTCATTTTCCAGCAATATCCTGGCCATTCAAAGACATCAATTGATGCCGTATGTATATATTTTGTAAAGAACATTGTACATGCAAATTATGTAAAAGAATTAAAGTGTTTAATGAAGTAAATGATAAAATGTTTTTACTTTTTTTTTTTTGTATGATGCAGTTAAAAGCTGAAATTAGAAATGCGAAGAAAAGAAAAGGCAAAATATTTTTTTTTTTTTTTTTGTATGATGCAGTTAAAAGCTGAAATTGAGAAGTTAAAAAGATACTTCAACGAGAACATGTAAGGAATATAGGAGTTACAGGAAATGGTCGTGTTTATAAGTAGTTTCTCCATCTAGAAGATTTATCTGAATTTGTTCACAGTGACATCTTGGGAAATTTGCCAAAACGTGAAAATTGTGGAGAAAATGATGGATCTTGATGAGAGAGCTCATGACCCAAAGCGCTTTTTGCAAAAGAGGTGTCAACTTCTTAGGAAGAAAAGGAAGGAAAGCTATCTCAAAGTAAGGTCTTTTGAATAAAAACTTCTTTTTCTTTTCTTCTTCCTGGTTTAATAAAACAAAGTACCCAAAATTAGACATTGAGAATGACATAATCTAACATTATATATTAAAAGGAAATCAAAATCAGTTATGATAGAATAAAATATAAATTGTATAATGAGATAATACAAATATAATTTTTATATTTGTTTAATTGTTTAAAATATTTTATCAATAATATTGGGGCTAGTTGTGAGAGGGAAAAATGCTAGTTTTGAGTAAAGGAGGACCCCAAGCCAAAGGATACGTGAATGAAACCTCAAAGTTTGCTGAATTACATTTCATTTGGTTTCAAGTGAAATAATACTTTACCTTTTCTGCAGGACTTCCCATACTGGACAAAGAACTCGTTGCCTACTGGACACTTATGAAAGTAAGCACAATGTGCCATTTCTGTATGATGGAACTGATTTGAGAGATATAATAAAGTCGAAATGGGAGGGACTTTCAAAAGAAAAAGACGAAGAGAAACTGGCTGGTAAGAGTTTGGCCTGTCATCTAAACGTGTTTCTAGGATTCACAAGGCATGTTTGGGGTTCTATTGAGGCTTTTGGAGTGGTCCTTGTACTTTTTCATTTTCTTTCAGAAGAAAGGCAAAGACAGACTCTTGCAGAAAATACATTATCAGCAACTAAAAGGAAAATTGTTGCAACACCAGCATCTGTTCCTAACAAAGTATATAAATCTAGTGGTCTCATCAGAGCTAGCACTGCTAGTCCTACTAAGGCAAGGTACGATATTTCTCTGCCCTTTGAAGTTTGTTTTCTTTGGGGTTGGTTTTTTTGCTTCCTTCACTCCCATCCTCCTCCTGTATGATTTATGTTTTCCATATTTTCTTTTAAATATTATATCAAATATCCTTATGGTTATTGTAAATTTTTTCATAGTCCCTTAGTCACTTGCCAGAGTTGACTAATTTTTCTTTCTGATTTGTCATTGCCTCTGTTCATACCTTTAGGATTGAGATATTCTCATCTAAGATTCCAAACTAATGTTGCTTCATCCTTATTTATGAATACTGTATTTACTTTGTGATTATAATCATGTTCATTGCTGTTTTCATCTGAATCTTGCAGGATCTGTAGGAATTGTTCTATAAAATATTTCCAGGTAGTAGGAGGATCTTTGACAGCGTGGAAATGTAGAAAACCATTAACAACTCGAGCAAAATATGGTTTCAGATCGTGAGTTCAGTCACCTGAAGCATCCTACACAGATTTTCAGGTATGTGAACAATGAGAATAAGCCTATTTGCATGACAAGCAATATAAAAGTAAAGAGATTCTTATAAAATTTTGATGGCATTTGTAGTCACCTCGGCAAAAGAAGTCCATTCCATCAAGAGTACATCACTAGAGAATCACATCAATCTAAATCTTTAAGTTATGTGGTGGTTGTTGTTGCTCATTGTAATTGAAACTTTAATTCATTTAGGATGGACTGAGAACGAGTGTGATCAGAAATGTTCGCAGTTCTCTGGTGCCATCACGCTTCTGAAGATAGAAATGGACAGAATGAACTTGCATCCATTAAAGAGAGAGTTGTACCCGCAAACCACCTCGAAAAAATTCTGTTCTGTTCGTGCACAAACTTATCCAGTAGTACGCACTTCAAGCATCGTGAAAGCAAGCCGGGTTTGTCAAGGTCTCGTTCAGCTCCGACTTCTGGCTAGAGTCGCTTACCAATTATAATTTGATTCTCTTTATTATTTACATTGTTTAATATTAATTTGCTAATATTTGTTACTCTAAATTATTGTTTATTTTTTAGTAATTGTAGAAGTAAATTATTTATTTATTTACTTCTTCCTAATTGAAAATTTATTAGCTTCGCATTTCTGAATTTCAGCTTAACTCATCATACAAAAAAAAAAATAAACATTTTATCATTTACTTCATTAAACACTTTAATTCTTTTACATAATTTGCATGTACAATGTTCTTTACAAAATATATACATACGGCATCAATTGATGTCTTTGAATGGCCAGGATATTGCTGGAAAATGAGGTCACGTTCTGCATAATCAACATGCAAACGTTTCCATAAATTAGATAGCTTTTCTCTAAGTTCAATTGCCACTGATTTAGCTTCTTCCAACCTCTGTTCCATGTCTTGATGCAAATTCTGAAAGAAAGATGAAAATTGTATCGATTCAAAACAATCCACCGATTTAAAAAATTAAAATGGAAACTTAATGATACCCAAATCTATACACATTTTCCTAAATTACATAATACTAGAAACAATTTGAATTAGAGTGGACCACACTACAAAATCATCTCAAACGATTTACATCTGCTGGTCAAAAGAAAAATTGTGAAAAACCTATGATTATGCAATACTGAAATTCTGCTAAAAATTTATTCAATTACAAGGTAGCATTTTCAATTAGTCTGTCTGATGTGTATCCATCAAATGTCTGAGGTGTATCCATTAAAAATTAGTGATCGTCATCTTCATCCAAATTCCAAAGAAAAGATGAGAGTAAAATTAGCTGTAAATTGTTTAGTCATAAAGTTTCCGTGAATTGAGCTACTATGCCCAAAAAACTGGAAATAAATTAGCTGAAGATCTGGCAGAATTCATTTTTATAGTTGATAAACTTTTTGATACTTTTAATGCTTCTTCAGTAAATGACAAGGAATTGAGAACTCCTGTCACTCAAAATTCTAAACACCATTTTATTTGGAGTACATTGCGTAGAAGTCTTAAAGATTGAAATTTGTACGGCCTTCTAGCAAAACCCTCAAAAGCCTCAAAGTCAGTGTTTTAAATTTTGCAAAGAAATATTATCGCTATCCAGTCCCTTTGAAGAAGGTGAGGGAACTGGGAGTGAAAAGTATGAAACTAGAAATCTGAATCAAGATCCTTTAGAAAATTTTTGGTACTGTTAAGGGAGAGGAGGCTGTAAACACACACCCACTTCAAGACTCTTTGTGATATTTTCAAAATTTTAATGCTAAATTCTTTGCAATGAATATACCAATTAAGAAAGGTAATGTTTTACAACAATATTGTTCTACTCACAGATTTGCTGAACTCCAAATCTCAGTAGTGAGCCAGTTCATTCATGAAACTTTATTGGAGGAACATTCTTCTTCTTTAGCTTCACTTTGTTCAGTGAGCAGAGGCTGAAGCTTGCACTGATTGGTAATAAACTCTGTAGTGAAACCACAGAAGGTTGTTTGTTCTGCCAAAATTTACTGATTTCTTTCCTTCAAACGCTCAAATTACATTTCTCCTCTTGTTTCCAATTTCAAAGATTTACCTTTGTACCATTCAGAACCTTCCTTGAACAACACTTAACGGTGCAAGTGTACACTTTAAATTCAACTTTGCTTGATATGTTAAAATTTTCTTCAACACTTCAGCAACTACAGAGTAGGTACAAGCCACACTTGTCTGAGGAGTTGAAGCTTATGCCAAGGCTATTCCTCTTCAAGATCTTTCTTGCATACATAAAGATGAATTATATGAAGCAATTTTAAATTTTATCATTGATTTTGCAATTAATAAATTTTTTTTAAAGTAAATAGTTGTATCAGAGATGCTGCAAGAATGACAAATCCAAGAAAATAATTTCCAGCAAGTTTTTAGTTTCTGTGTTACATTCATATTTTGAAGTGAGATCTCTTAGGTCACAAAAGTGGAGACATCTGTTATTATTATTATTATTATTATTATTTTTAATACCATAATTCTTGTTGTTGTTGTTAATGACAGATGAAATCCCAGAGAAAATTCTGAGATGTGGCAAATGAAATTTCATTACTAGTTAATACAAGTATATCTGCACAAATCCCACCATTCAGGCTTCTTACTGACTAGCATGGCACATTGCTAAAATGACTTTATAAGATTTGTTTTAGTGGTTCAAAATGAAGGAATAACAGCTGGATAGAATAGACCAGAAAAGATACCAAACTGCAGCATTAACGATTTTTAAGTAATTTTCTTCAAGATTTACTATGGGTGGATCCAAATAAAAAAAATAACCTTCATTAACAAATTTGAAGATAACTTATAGTACTAATACTTTTCTGAATGTAAATGACATTGGGATTGTGAAAGTCATGTAAAGTAGTTGTAAAAAAGTTAAAGATTGAAACAGAATTTGAAATGTAATTATTCAGGATCTATTTGATGGTATTAATTTGGATATACATTATCAAAATGTGAAAAGATGAAAAATGTTGAACAAATTGAAGAACCAACATTCAAAATATTTTTAATAATTTTTGTATGTATGATTTTGTGTATGATAAGTTTCTAGAAAATAGATTAAAATACTTAATGAATTGAGAATTAATTTATTCATTGAGTTGGAGGAATTTGAGATAATAAATATTTTACTCTTTCAAATCAGTGAAGCAGTTTTTCCAATACTTAAACAAATAATTTATTTATTGCAATTAGAAAATTTAAACTAGAAAATAAGTAAATACATTTTTTAATGTTAAAAATTAATTCCAAAACAAGGATTATAATTCCTAAATCAGCTAAATAGAGAGGATACGCTGAATTTCCAATGAAATAAACATAAGTAAATTTAAAATTGAAAATTAACGTTATAAATGAAAACAGGAACTTATTGCTTTGTGACATGTAAGTTATGAGGACAAAATTAATTACAGTTGTGAAAAGTGTTAATGAAAGTATGAAACTCTTCAGTTTTAAACATGAATTCTTGTAGCAAGATTTAATTATCTTATTCCAACATTATTAAGATATACTTATTTAAATAATCTTTGTAGTCCATGTTTTCTTTGCTCACATTACCTGTTATAACATCTTTGTTAATGAGTATTCGTTCGATTGCAGAAAGATCTCCACCATTGTTTGTATTTGTATATTGGTTTTCTATTTTCTAAAACATGTATTTAGTTTTCATTTAGTTTTTCTGCTTGCTTGCTGGAAATTATGTGTATGTGTCTAATCTTCAGGCCCCTTTGATTCTTATACCAAAAATGCAAGAACTTTATCCAGTTAATGACAGTAGTCATCAAGACAATGTATATATTTAGGATTGAAACATGTTGAAAAGCTTAACTATTGGTCTACAAAATATTTATTTTCCTGATTGTTTCTGCAACTTTTGTGTTCTTTGATAAATTTATGCAAATGTATGGGGCCTGCAAAATATTCAGAAAAATTGACAGACTTATTTCTTCTTTAATGTCATAATGCAATGACAACTTTCAAAATGTTACAAATTAGGTACAATTGCATTTTCAATGAGGGTGTTAATTATTGATATTAATTTTAGTCTCCTTTTATTATTGTGATTTTTTATATTGTGTGATCTTTATAAAACATTTGTTGTAACTTATTTCTCTAATTTTGAGTTCAGTCTTGTTTAATTGTTTTTAAGATTTCAAGTTTGTCAGTGCTTTGATTTTTGTTTTGAACTAATTTGTTAAATTTGTAATGTAAATAATAGAATGTTAGTTGGTTCTGTGATATTTATTTTATATTATATTTTCAAGTTTTTAATTTTCAGAGTGTAGTTGTAAGTTTATGATTTTGTTTTAGAATCATTTTCTACTGTATGATTTAAACTATAACTTCCATATTTAATTTTGTAGTAGAAAATAAAAAAATAAATTTTTTCGTTTTAAAAAATGTCTTTTAATTTACAAGTTACCCTTGCCCTTCCCAAAGCAATATATAAATAATAATTAATTCTACGAAGCATATGCATGGAATGTCTAACTGAATGGCAAAGAGTAATAGCTTCCGATGCGACTACCATGGACACGTACGAACGTCATGGCAACTACTTGGAAGAAGTTCGTTACACGACGGTCCGTCAACACGGCCGTGTCCGCCCACTGTCTTTGACCGTACCGAACCACTGGTAAGTACATGATTACTGTCGATTTGAAGCGATACTGGTGGTTGTGCAAGAAATCTATTAAATTTAGCTCAACACGCTCGACATATGAAATGTTCTCCAAGACCACTACATGTCCGTTCTCGTAAAGGTAATGAAGAGAAGGGTGGACTTCTGTTCAGGAAAACTAATCAGCTGCACTAATTAATTTTTAAACCCATTGTTTAGTTCACAAATAAGAAAGTCAATTTTACTAGATCTGCAAGTTTTTAAATATATTTATTTACTCAGTTTTTTAAAATATTAGGATTACTGCAATATTAATGACAAATAGATGGTCAACACAAAACAGGATTATGTAACAACAAATAGTATTTATTAAAAATGTTATTGATTGTCTGGTTTTTAATCAGATTCCACTTAATTACAAATAATCATTTAATTTGAAATCAAATCAACAGTTCATAAACATAGTTTATTTCATAAAGTCTTGCAAAAACACGTTTCGGAGCCCTATCGTCTTCGTCATCAGGTAAATAATGTATAGCTTAGTTCATTCTGTAAAATATCTTCTGTTGAAAGGTTGTTGACGTTGGAAGAATCCACGTTGTTCTTAATTTTGAAGAATCGAGTTGACGACCGGCATGTTCTTGGATATTGAACAATAAGGATATTGAACGTTACGGAACATCGTGCTTTTGTATGTTTATTAACAATACTATTGATTGTCTATTATAGATGTCTATGAGAAAAACAGTGGGTGCTCTGTAGTCATGCCCTCCCACTAGCCAATATTTTTTGTAATTTTTCTCAATTGATTAAAAATTTACCACGTAAGGATCGCATCAAATCCAATGGAATGTTCACGTAATTAATACACTTTTTATTTTAAGCTAACATTTTATTTTTTTTATTATTTTATAAACATTTATCCGGGAAAGTCCGAACTAAAATTGGTTCGCCCTACTTTCTTAATCCACCTTTGGAGATCATAATATCTGAAAATTTCTTTCATACTTTCTTTGGTTTCGTACTACGTTTTGCAAAATTCAGAAAGAGCAAAGGTATTATCTTACCTTTAAAATATATTTGCGGCAAATATGGTTATGAAGATACCATACAGAAGAGAAAAGAAAAAGAAAAAAAAGATGATCGACAAATTGCATTCACTCCTATTCCCCAACTCATGCTTTGATACACAACGACAGAGACATTTTCTTGAGTAACCTTTTAAATATTCTTGAAATAAGTTCAGCCTCAACGATGTATTTTTAACACAATTTCTCATAATTAACTAGCAAATTTCTCAAAGAGGTCGTTTACATGTGTTCAACTCCAGAAAGAAATTTAAATGTTAATATTAATGGCAGTTGTATTATTATTATTATTATTATTATTATTATTATTATTATTATTTTACTATTTCTGTCGTGCAGTGCAGTGCAGTGTAGTGCAGCATAGTGTTGTGTTATGAAGTGGAGGGAAAGGAACGCGGAAAACATGCATCACAATTAAGTGTAGTGGGCTGTGCAGTGAAATGGAGTAAAGCTTACGCAGTATGTAAAAGGCTTGATTTTATGTACTATTTATTATTATTATTATTGTTATTATTATTACTTTAATTAACTACGCGTTTGTAATTTGTTATCAGTCGTGCAAGCTTAATGCATGTAAAGTTAAAATATTCTGCCACCAAGTCACTACACTTCATAGCAGAATTAATAATAAAATCTAATCTACTCTAATATGAGCTTTCACTCTTATCCAGCGCCATACCTCGCACGTGCCTGAGGCTTCATTCATGGATGGCCTCTCAAGGGTTTCTACGACTTGGCAAGTAACATAAACATATGAAAGTAATTTCCGTTGCTTGCATCATCCAAACAGCGAACAAACTTAAAATGTACTTTACAAACAGATCAAAATAAAAACAAAAATGATCCTGAAAATATTAGGTTGGTAGGGGCCGGTATTCATAGCGTAATTATACTTGGGTTTCTCTACCGTGGCATCTGAGGGTAGTATCTCCGAGATGGAATATTGAACGGCTGCTTTTCGCGTCTTTCTGGTTCGTGCCGCTAGAGTCGCTTGATCTGCAGCACTGCTTGATACGGTTGCCATCATGAGACATCTTTCGGCAGGACCGAGAAAGACGCGAAAAGTGGTGCAATATTCCATCTTGGAGATACTTCCCTAAGATGCCTCGTTAGAAAAACTCAAGTATAAGTAAGCTATGAATGAATACCGGCCCTATTCTTCTCATCAGAGCGTCAAGTTCTTAGTAGATTCTTGGTACCGAAAAAAGCTCAGGAAGGGGAAACCTTGTTTTCTGCACCCTGTTATATCTCTATGTTAAATCTTTGTCTTTCCCATCGCTGACAATCACTCAGGAGATGAAGGACTGTTTGGTCCTCTCGACACTCATAGACTAAATTTACATAATTTGGCTAGAAAAGGTCCATGTCCCATTAAAATGTGTGCCATTGCTGATGGCTTAAAATGCTTAATTTTTCTTTTAAATTTTACGTGGGGAATCGCATTAAAGGTTTCTCGGCCTGTTTCCGCAACCTCCCATCTTTGTTGCCACACTGCCATTGCTCTGTCCCCAAACTATTTATGTATATTCTTTGATTGCATATAGCTTCTACTAGTCGCGCGACTTTTCTTGACGTCTGAGCTCCCTAGTGCTCAACACAGCACGGCTCGGTACGGTCTGGTCACAACATTGGTCTCACACGGAACGGCACGGCAAGATTGTCAGGGCTGCCAAGCTCTGCTTTCGAATGAATTCAGTTCTCGCGTTTTCGCAGTTAGTGTTGTGCCCTGTGATTTATTCGATTCGCATTTTGGTAATATCATATCTCCTTAATAAGCAATATTATCGTTATCTAATTATTTTCACTTGTGGTTGCTATTAATTCTGTTATTATTTGTTATATTTTATCGTCTATAATGTCCTGTTGTATTAAGAGCGAAAGAGGCGCGAATAGTATTAATAATGTTACAGTTGGCAACACCCGTTGGATGTGACGTCGGGAGAAGCCTCCTCTCCCCGCACCCCGCGCTGGGAGACGTCAAGAAAAGTCGCGCGACTAATACTGTGTCTTTGAGCTAGAGGGTGCCTCTTCTCTTAATTTGGGAACGCGCGGCTATGAGCTGGGTTTTAAGATCAAGGGAAACCTCCCCAGCAATCTCTTGTAAGCCATATTTTGCCGAGATGCGATAGGCTTCAAACATCACCATGAGAGCCATTCTTGGTGTATGAGATCATTGCGTTTGACATATGCCCGGATCTTCGTTGCTATAATCCTCTCCATGGAGAGGCGCATGGGCAAACTCAGCTGCCGCGGAGGGCCTCGTTTTCTAAGGGGGACTCAAACTATTGAAAATAACTGACTCCCCCCTCTAAGAATTATATTTTTAACCAGTTTTCCTGCCTAGAGCTGGTCGTAGTGGTGCAGGAGTGTGAAAAACCTTTCGGATGCGTTTTCTATTTTGATTCTTAATTACGACACCTTTGCATAAGTAAAAGTGCAGAACGCTACCGAATGTGGTCTAATTTACAGTTTTTGAGTGCAATTTTGCAACCCGTGAAATGAAGATTTGCTCTAGAGGTAAAAAGGAACATTTCAATCAAATTTTGGAAAAGAGCACCGCTCGACCATCTTTTTTTGGGGGGGGTGAAATTTTGTATGACTTGTTTCATAGGTCTCGAAGGAACTTTTGTGGAGTTGTAGCTTTATAGGTGAATTAGCTTTTGAGAAATAGCTGTTCGTTTGACCCTGTGCGTCGTCGTTGTACAGTTCGACCGGACGGTCTCAGGTTCTTGGTGGAGGCCGGAAACGTCTGAGCTTAGCACCGCCTCCTCCTACCTTGGCGCTGGCGCCGCCGTTGTACTGGCGGGGCGTTGGCGCAGGCAGGGGCTACCCGCGCGCCGTCAGCGCCTGGAGGGGCGTCCCGGCGCCGCCCGACGCCGCCCTCGCCTTCCGCGGACACACCTACTTCTTCAAGGGCGACTCCTACGTGCGCTTCAACGACTCGGCCTTCGCGGTGAGCGTCGACGCCCCTCGCACGCGCTGTCTGCGGGCTCCGAAAGGAGCTTTCAATTAGCACTGGGCTTTAATATCGGAAATGAACTGAACTGATTGTAGGTTTGGACACTTGTCATTACCTCGTTAGTCTGAAGTTTGTTAAGATATCAGTATTCGTTTAAAATTCGTAATATATTGGTTTGTCTTGGTTATAGCTAGAAAATCAGTGGAAATTATATTTTCAGCTAACCTGAAACAAGTAATGAAAGCACTTAAACACACCTGCAACAAGTCAAATCTCTAAAAATAGTAAATATATCACAAAATTTAAGGAGCCCTACCAGATGCGTCCGTCTCGTAAGATGGCTCCAACCCAGTTTCGTACGATGGCGCCAACCCCTTTTGTGTTGTCTGGTTTCTCTCTTCTTCCTCTCAACTGATGTCACTGCAGTGCCTCTGACCGGGAGGTCCTAGGTTCGATTCCCGACGGCGGCAGGACTTTGGACACTAGCTTTTCAGCTAGGCCGAATTCAGTCGCTGTTTGGAGGATAATTGTAGCGGCCGGTTGCTCTGATCGTTAGTTTTCCGTGGTTTCTCCAATCAATACCACGCCAATTCCGGAGCGGTACACTAACAAACGAACCACGGACCGCGCACGATTTTTCTGCCTGTTTCTTGCCCTATTCTCACCCCTTACACACACATTTACACTAACATGCACGACACTACCACACATCCTTAAAGGCTGTCGGCGGTAGGTCGGCGCCGGATCTCGCCATCCAGTGAGAGATCACCTTCACCCCCGATGAAAAAAAAATGCATTACACTTATGGGACTAATGACCTCATTAATTGATGCGCCCGGAATTACTAACACCCAATCAGTCGGTGCCTCGGAGCAATCCTCCAAGTCCTTGCTTCGTGGCTGCACAGGTGGAGGAGGCGTGGCTGCTGTTCCCGCGGCCCATCGCGCGCTGGTGGTTCAAGTGCCGCCCCGCCCACGCCCAGCACGCAGCCTTCACACGACGCTGAGGCCGGTCATCACCACACGCAGCAGACAAGCACCGAGGACTTCACACGGAGCCACTCGGTGGCCCCATCGAGATGTGGCAGAGCCCTTCACGCACAACCCCGACGGCCACAGACAGCGAGAGGGGGGCCGCTTCACACAGAACCACTGCAACACGTTTGCAACCGCTACGGCTGGTAGCAAGGGATGGTTTAAAATAAAGGTTTTCCTACGTGTGGTGGGTTTACGTTGCTTGCGTGGCGTTCGGCGGCCGCTGGCAGAACACAGGCTTTTTATGAGACACGCTATGGGCTCCGCCGGCCAAAGGGCAGGTCTGGCGCGTCCGCCTGGTCTAATGTGAAGGCTGCCATGTACTCGTAGAACACTCTTCTGCTGGCGATGGGGCGTCTGCGCGACTGCGCTGCTGCCCGCCCCAGCAGCGCGAGTTCGCCGTTCGTGTGAACACCTCCTTTAAACCCATGCTCTGCTTGCAGACGCGCCACTCGGAAGCGCTGTTGATTGGCGCCGTGCGAAGGGACCCTTAGTGGTAATGGTCGCAAGGACCCTCCATTCACCACGACTTCTGGCTCCAAGCTCCTCTTGCCTACTCATCCATTGGACCAGAAACATTACTTAAATAAAGAAAAATATTCAAAGAATGTTAACTCGGAAATGATTTATATTATTCTCGTAAACAATGTCTCATATTTCACTCAACTTACAAGAAGGAAAGATACTTCATTCCTGAAAGGCAATGCCACAAGTATAGCGTATGAAGTGCCGAAATATTGATTGTAAAAATCGATACCTTCTTTGCCAGAAATACAGTTGTTTCTGTGCCAATATCCGTATTGATAATGAAAGAAATGAATGGATACTTGCAGGGTAGGGGCACAGGACGGAGCAGCGACCGCCTTGCAGCAGTCGCAGCGAACGCAAACCTGATTCACACGCTCAGCCTGGCGCCATTTTGGTCATTCTTTGGCCTCTACGGCTTCTTTCACCCATTTACAACTACAGGCACATACTGATTTGATCAAAACTGCCAGTACCATTAGGGAGTTTCTGCACAACAAAGCGTTACACCAATCGACCGCTCTTTCGATATTCTGCACATGCGCAGTTCGAGTTTTGCACCACTTATATGTATATGCGCATGTGCGGAATTTGAAGATAACAATCGATTACCGTGCTAAGCCGTGCAAAACTTTCTATTGTTTCTGTAACGGCAGTGTGGTACCACACTATTAGTTCAGTCACATAAAATATGCTCGACTAATTATTTGACTTGCAACGGACGCCGACAAATCATGTGAACTGTTCTCTTTATTGCACGAGGTTTGGAGCAATCTATTATCTTGTTGAGGGTTTTTTTTTCGACAAAAACTCGCCTTCTTTGCTGCTTCTTGGCGATCGATTCCAGTGCTCTGAACTGCTGAGTGGCTGAGAAGGGATGACGGTAGCCGCTTCACTGGTCCGTGCAGCACAGATGCCTTGAACTGTGCACCCGGAAGCAACAAAGAAACTTACTTCGTTCGAAAACGAGTATTTCCGCCCGGAAATTTCCTGTAATGACGACAAGAGACCACTTGACTTTTTGCATACAAGTAAGGGACATTTATAAAATTAAACAAATACTAGATTCATCTAGGACTCTTTTTTAAGGGAATCATTTCAATGAACCCCAAAATACAACTGAGTAATAAAAATAAATCTTACAAATTTGTAAAATTTCAAACGAGTTTGTTACTTTCTGAGATATTTTTTTCCTCTAGTGCCTGGTTGATCAGTATTCGTAAACGCTTAAAATTCGTTTTCGAAAATTTGTTTCGCCCTCGGAGACAGAAGTTCAGAAGTTGAGGGTTCAGCCCTCTTCATTACCCTTCAATCATTGGACGATGTCTTATTTTAGTGTCAAAAAAGAAGAAATCGTGCACTTACTAAAGGAAATAACAAGTCCTTTTATCAAAATTTTGTTCAACTCGCTCGACAATAAATTTTATTCGTTAAAGAAATATTACTTTATTTCAGTTCTACCTCTTTTACCTTTTTATTTAGAGGGATTTTATACCTTTGTCCTATCCTTCCACGAACAAATGATTGCAATAGCGGTTCCCATTTTCTTCCATTGCACAGGGTGATCGTTAGTTGTGAATGTGATACCAAAACATCTGGCGGGAGACCTCCTCAATAACAACACTCGCATGCCAATAGGGGTATGTATGTGTTGTAAGCGTAGTTGCCCGATTGCACATCTAGTTTTGTTCCAGGATTGGCAAGCTCCAGGGTAGGCATATGGGTCATAGGCTATAATCCTCACCCCTTTCAAGAGTCGCGGTGCCTCCATCGGATTGGAAACTGGATCACGCAGACACACAGACTTAAGGGCCTTCCTACTTGAGCCTAGATGGGGCCACTCTGCCACCTCAGATATTATTTGTTCAGATTAGCACCGGAGAAGGTTTTAAGTGCCACGCATAAGCACTGGGAGGAAAACTCGTATTCAATTCCCATGGGTATCGGGCTCTGCCGCGACGAATCCAAGAGCCCAGCAGCGGGCCACCAGAACGAAGGGGCAGCGGCTTGGTGCCCCCTCCCGACTCCGCGCTGCAATCACCCTTATGCCACAGAAGCATCAGAGGCGGCTGGTACGGAATTTCTTTGGTGGTACCAGTTAGTAATGCGACATTGATAACAAAACATGGATGTTGCCAATTATCAATATTCAAAATTAAAGCATCCAAGTTAAGAAAGAATCGATCAAACACCACCTATGTTTTTAAACATCGATGCGATGTTTTAAACATGGTTTAGTAATCTCTAAAATAAAATTCATAGGCAACAAAATTTAATTTTTCAGTAACTGTGTTTATTATTTATAATGAAGATTAAAATGAAAAAGGAGAGCAAATAAAAATTCTCAGCCTGAAAGCCTGACCGCCCTCAGTAATCTCAAGAAGTCAGCTTCCTGAGTTCGCCTTACGCTCACAGCGTACGCCGCCTCTCCATGTGCGAAACATCAGGGCATCGTGAGCCAGAGATCTGCTCGATGATGATAGAGCTATTGGCGCAGTCTGTGGAGCAGAACGTGAACTACTGTGCCACTTTTCCGTGGCACCGTCTGATACATAAGAGACGCATAGAAACCAATTCAGCGTTCTTTATACAGAGATAAATGAGCAGACATGGCGCTTTGACATAGAGCATTGAATGACTACGCCCCCGTTCAAATGAATTACTATAAAGAATCATAAATTGAAGAAGCGAAATTGTGGTGAAAAATTTCCTATCCTTCCTTTTTGTTGGTGGTGCCATGGCACACTGACACTACCCTACAAGCCGCCACTGAGAAGGATTTTCCTAAGAATGAGCGAAAGTGACTGTGATGTCCCTCCTGTGTGAATGCTAATTGAAGCGTAATTCACGCAGGAGAGTTTTCACGTTAAATGATCTGAGTGGTCGGGAAGTGAAGTGACGGAGAAATCAGTACGCATATGCTCATTATAATTGAATTTATTATTCGGTACTGACCGGCACCGTTTTACATGCTAAGAAGGAGTTGAGTGAAGGAGAGAGAGAGAGAGGGCGAGCGAGCGGAAGAGAGTGAGAGTGAGTGAAAGTGTGAGAGAGAGGGTGAGTGAGAGAGAGTGTGAGAGTGAGTGGCACTCGTGATGGCGTCAGTTGCTTACCATAGTACAAATCTTTTTATTATATTCCACATTGCTTTTGTTTTATTATTTGAGTTCAAAATATCCTGATCGTTTTTCATGATTTTAGCCTGCCTTATGACTTTTCGTAACAATGTTTTGTATTTTTTAAAGTAGATAAGGAAATCTTGAGATACGTCATGACGTTTAGAAATAAAGTAGAGAGTACGTTTATTTTTACACGATGTTCTAATTCCTTTTGTGATCCAAGTATTACTTTTTCGTGAAATGTTTAATTTTCTCTTTTTAATAGCAAAGCATGCGTTAAAGAGAAATGAAATCTTTGAGAAAAATAAATTATATTTTTCATTTGTGTCAATAGCGTTATAAACTGCATCCCATGATTCTTTCAGCAAGTAGTCCGTAAATAACTTTATGTTAACTGTAGTAAATGCTCTGCACATGCGTGTTTTATTTATTGTGTCAGTATTCATGTTATTAGTAATTGTAAGAATTTGTGCATCATGGTGACTGTAACCTAGACTATTCGTTATTTTATCTCGGCTTGCAGAGGCGTATAAGCTCCATCCGGGTTCCTTGCGATGTTTCGGCGTGCAGGAATCGAAGACTCGAAGGCGATCGGCGGTGAGGGCGCGGCACAGATATCTCCCCTTGGTGCCTCGCGCGCCCCGATAGGTGTTCATCCACGCCTCTCCCTTCAGTTATGGCTCCAATGAAGACATCGCTATGTAGAAGTCTAACAGTTACGCTGAGATTATGCACGTACACGAGCTCGGAAAGATTTAAATTTATTTACATATATGGAAAATCTCTTAACATGCTCTCACAATCAGTGAAAGAAAACTGCCACGAATGTAAATAGAAAGCTCCCAATCACAGCTCGCAACACAACAGCACAATAGACGGAAACACGTGCACCAATACCCATGTCACATTCAAGTCTCGGTTTTTAAAATAAACATAATATTTATCACAAGAAAAGTAAATTCAATGTAATATGTATAGAGAAATGAATTTTTATAGAAGAGCACACAACACTGCTCTTCTTAATTTCAATTATTTCTCGTGGCGCAATATATTTTTTCGGACGAGAAAATCACAAAACGAAGCGTCGAAGTCTTTTACAAGTTAGGCAACTGCAAACGAGCGAATGCAGGAAGGGAGTCTAATGTGATCAAGGGCACAACGACTACAGAACCTCCAGTTGCCAGCACTAGCTGTCTCTTTGGCTTAATCTTAGGAAAACCCTTCTATATCGTTGCGAGCAACGCGCGAACCAAACTACAGTAGAGTTCCAATTCCCGTTTCGGACTGTAAAGTGGGTTTCGGTCGCCGAAGTTTCTCTCTCCCCGACACTGTCCTCTGCTCGTCGCGCACCACCTGGATTTGAAGAGGGCCTGGAAGGGATTTCAACCCCGTCTGGATCCTTGGCCAGAGCCGTAGTCACAGCCGAAACCGCAATTGCAGCCACTGCCCAGAGCAGCAGACACTGCCGCGTCCACATCCACAGCCGCAGCTGCAGGACCGCCCTCGGGCCTCGTTCTCGGTGGAATGAATTATGTGCGGTTTCCCGCGTGAGTACGAACATATTCCACCATGGCGGTTGGCTATTCGCAGTGTTTTGAGTGCCCTTGTTGATTTGAGAAACTCAATTCCGGCAGTTAAGTCGCCACATTCGGTTATCTTGAGCCTTAATTCTAGTAGTCCGTTAGTGTTCAGCCAAGTTAGACGAACTTAATCCTAAAGGCAGTTGGAGACTAAACCTCCATTGTATGCCGCGTGGCCTCGGCAAACACCTGCACGCCTGCTGGTGCCGGCCGAGAATTGTCCTTCAACTTAAGCGTGTGAGCATGTGTAGCGTGTATCCAATGCATTGTCAGATATCGGCAACGGATATGCCGGAGGCTCGCGGGCACGCGATCGCCTCAGTTCTGCTAAGCTCCACTGCAGCGCACTCCCTACTCAACACACTCGTCGGCGCACTGCCTACTCAATGCGGCCCTGGCGTTCTCGAATGAGTGGGTACGGGAGGCCGTTTACCATTCTCCGCCAAGAAATATGATCTCCGCGTTTGGTGGTTCTCCCTTCGAGTGTTTCTCACGTACCGACAGTTACACACCACCATTTCTATCGCGCGCGCTCTGGGGGCTCGCTAGATGCCCCGCGGCCGCCCCCGAAACGGGATCCCCGGCGAGTCTATACCTGCGACATTGTCCCGGGTGTATCCGTGGCTCACGAAAGAGAACACCACGAAAGTCTCTCTCGCGGGCCACGGGGTGTATCAAGGAGCGACGAGCGATCGGAAGATACTCAGCGAGCTAAGAAAGTTGTGTACGAGTGTACGAGTATATTCTGCCTATCACGAACTTCTTGGTGCTTCTCTTCTGAAATACCGTGACTGCGCTGTGGACTGGTACATCTGTTGGTAACATCTACGCCGCGAACGTGGTTCTTTCTAATGGTGGATTGTAAGCTGGCAGATCCACGGTACGATTTGAATTGTGGAAGTTGTACTCACTTGATTCAATAAAATATTGTAATTTGTTTGCTCCTGTGAATTTTTTTCTACATAAAATTCGTGGTATGGCATTAGGTATTTTCTCTCAAGGCATTTGATAGACGCTGCTTAGAGTTTCGAACTTTATTTTTGGAAGCGGCCAACGATTAGGTATTGTAGCTTTTGTTGACGACTTGACTATATATTTGTAATTTTTGGAAAAACAAAAGAATGGAGCAATGTAGCGTTTAATTCGTATAGAGTTTCTTTGGCACTAACTCTACCAAAAATAAAAAGAAAAAATTTTGAGACGTTTTTGAGAAAATCTTGTTTTTATAATTTTTTTAAATTGCAAATATTTCACGTTCTATTGCACGAAAACTACTAAAGTTTTCGAAAAAGTCTACAAAACTTTAATGAAAGAACTAATTAAGAGCAACAAATTTCATTTGAAGAAAAAAATGTATGTCTTCAATTTTATAGTTGTAGGAAGACGCCGAAAAAAATCAAACTTTTGCAATTTTCGACAATTCAGAGTTAAACCGTAAAAATTGGACCTATGCCACCTTTGTAAATGTATTTTACTCTATTACAAGAAATTTAAAGAAAAAATTGGGGGCATTTTTGAGAACAATTTGAAAATTTCGGGAATGCTTCATGTAAAGTACCCCTCACAACTAAAGAATGTTTTTCAAAATCGAAGAGCTTTGACTCAAGCCTGATCAACAGGAGTTTCTTCAGTTTGAGAAAATCGGACATATGGTTTGGGCGCTAGTGTTGTTCACATACACCAGACAGGCAGAAAAACCTACGAGAAAGTACAAATGTGCTTAATTTTGATTCATGGATAAAGCGATATCTTTAAGAAAAAAATTGCTGATTCCGTAGATTTTGATTTTCTAAATTCATATTGACAATATGAAAACGCTTCATATTTATTGAGATTGGTTTCCATTCGAGCGTAAATATGTCTCTCCAGTAGTTTTGAAAATGTGATGAAAGAGAAATTGGCCGTTAATTTTGAATTTAATTTTTTTTTTTTACTGTTTTGAAGAACTTATCGTTTGATGTTTTGAAAATATCTCGAAATATTTCGGTATTCATCTTTGGAACAGTACTAATAAATACTAGTTGTAACGTATTCATTAAATAAGAGTTAATAGGCAGGCGCACTCTTCTTTGGAAAACTATTTGGAAATTCATCTAAACCAACCGTATATTTTTTTTAAATTTACTAATCCTTTTGAGAATTGCATTGGAAGAAGTTTCGAAAAACAACAACATTGTGTCAAAAGTTTTTGCGGATGTATATGAATTTTATGGCTTGAGACCCACAGTAAAATCGGCTACAATTCTCAAAAAGTATTGATTAAAGAAATTTGCTATTGTTACCTGATTGTTCTCTTCTCTATCATTATCTTTCAAATCAAAATTCTCCACAAGTTTTTCTAGTTCATTTGTTCGTATATTTTACTAAATTTCCCACTGCTGGTCTATTTGCTATTAGCATTCAAAATACTCTGAACATGTTTCATGGTTTTAGTTTGTCTTAACTATAACGTATGTGTGAAGTTACATTAAAAAGAACCTGAAATATGGTTTCTACGACCCACATAATTATTGAGGTGATTCAATTACTTCAAATCTTAGAAATACCACTGATAAATATCTTAACAAAATTCGAGGTACACCACGCTCCACTATTACCTCGGAGTGGGGGCATCTGGAAAACCGAACCACCAAAATTGTAATGAAAATTCTCAAAAAAAATTCTGTAGTTTTGCGCGAGAAACTCAACGCATTTGCTAAAAAAAAAATGTTAAGGTTCTTGAACACACCATTTTCGAGATGTATCACGTGGATTCACTCTGTCGTAGAGTTAAGCGTCAGTGTGTGGCGGCTTTGTATCTGCACCTGTCAAATGTGGACCCGATTTTCAACAAACGTTAATATTTTTTTGACACTAGTAGTAGTTGGTAAGTCAAAAAACTTAATTTTACAGGAGAGCAAAAACAACTGTCAACTGAAGTAATGAGGGCTTAATGATATTTAAACGAAGGTAATATTCAAATGAAACTGTTTGTATGTACGTTTTGTTTGAATATCATTAATCCCTGATTTACAGCATTTGTTTAAAGTGGTTTTTGCTCACCTGTAAAATTAAGTTCTTTTCACTTATCAGATAATTCACCATGGTCAAAGATTTATTAAGTGAAGGTATAATTGGCCAGAGTAACAATTCTCTTACTCCTTGCACCTAGTTTGTATAGACTGGTTGGCCATAGTGCCTAAAATTGTTCATACATTGCAGAAATAATTTAGGCGATTTTTCCTTAATAATTTCTCATGCCACATTTCGCATGGTTGTCAATTTCATAGATCAATTTGATAGAATCAGCTGTGTCTTGGTTACCTAACCTAGGGAAAATGAGTATTTTTTCATACAAGAAATTCCATTCTTCCAAGGTGACTCGCCAGTGGTCAGTTCTTTTTCTTAAGGTTACGTCTCGAACTTGCGCTTGGTAACGCGAAAAACTTACTTTAAAAGAAAGTATAACATCTGCACCAATGAATCGGTATTTAAAATTATTTAGGATAACCACAATTTCCACATATATCGCGTTTTCAGGATATTTTTGATTATTTATTAAATCTAGAGAGGATGTTAATACGATATGTTTTTTATATAATTTATTTATAAAGGTGGCATAAACAACTAGGTCTTGGGCGACCACAAGGTTGTAATATACAGTGACATATATTTAGAAAGTATTTCTGTATGTGAAGTCTTTACAAAGTATGTATCAATAAGTTACAACATGACAAATACAGTAGGATATTTTACATAATATTATACAATGTTGTGGATAGTTCAGACACTTAAAAAATTGGTTTGTTACAAGGAAATGGATCACTTTATATACATTACTTTTATCATTCAAATATGAGTGTATATTGTTTGGAAGTTTACATTTTTTTTAAATTATTAACTTTTGGCCAATGCATTAATATATGCATGATAGTGATAGGTAGATTACATGTTTCACAGAGCTTTGGAGATTCCTTTGTAATTAGTTGTTTGTCGGTCAGAGCTGCATGGCAAATTCTCAAACCGTTAGTAGCAAAAAGGAAGTGAACAATCACTTCCTTTTTGGAGGGGAAGCATGGTCTTTAAGAATTTATTTTCTGATCATGTGTAACTTACTAGGTGGTGAGCGTTTCCATTCGGTATCCCACAATATCTTGGTTTTGTGAAGGAGTTCTTTTTTTATATCATCATGGGAAACATTGTTGATGGTAAGGGGTAAGGAAGTAGCTAGTTTAGCTGCCCTGTCAACTGATGTGTTGCCAGTAATATCGATATGTGAGGGAATCCGGATAAGCACTATTTCTTTGTTAATGTTTAACAGTTCAATATATAGATTAATAGTTTTTTTTATTATTGGGTCAAGTGTGGAGGTGCTATTAAAGCGTTCTAGAACACTTCTTCAATCAGTGCACGATATGTTTAATGGTTTTATTTGGTATGTTTTGGTCGTGCTTTTATTTGACATTGGAATCATGAGGAAACGGATACTTTCAAAATAGAGAGAGCTCTGTGAGTTTTATCACAAATAATTTTAGTTAATGTAAAATTGATACTTGAAATGTTTTCTTGGAGATTCCTGCTTCGAATAAATTCACAATTTCATTGCAATCGGCTGACAATTAAGCTGCGACACGTCGGCGATATTGCCGTTAGACTCAGAAATGAGTCGCATTGCTATCGGATTTCTTTATTCAGCGTTATCCTGCATTGAACATTTTTGTGTACATATCTGGCAGGTTCCAAAATTAATATACATTATAAATTATTATAAGGCGATCGGAAGTCCATGAGCAAATACTTCTTATTCCCTTTACATCGTAAGATGATAAAGTATTGTTATCGTGCGACGGAAAACGGCGAATTTTCGAGAGGAAAACGTTTTTCTTTTGTTTTCACACTGTCATTAATAAACTGCGGATTACATAAGCACCAAAAAATACAGAAATAGGAAGGTAAAATAGGCATTTAAAAATGTAAAATAGGCATTTAAAAGTGTAAAGTAGACTCTATAACCTTTTCTTATCCTTATTTCTGTACTTCTTTAGAAAGTTTCTGAAGTATTCATAATGTCGTTATCTTCATGGAATGTTCTATTTCATCATTGTCCTGACAAATCCTCGTAGACATCCTTTCTTTCATTGTTGGGCAATTCGGGCAAGAAAGGCGTAATCGCAGTAGCTACCCTTTGCTTCTCATTAAACGAGGGCTGAAGAGTACAGCATCACATACTTCCTCGCGTTATTAAAAAAAATTCAAAACTTGTAATTTTAAGAAATTCATAGACTTCAACGATAATGACATCAATGCCGTTCTTTTAAGCATCCCTAGTTCTTCCCGCGAAAGAATTTGAAAAAATAATTGTAGCGGTTGTTCAAAATTGTTTGCAATAATTTCATTCCCAAGTTACACAAAAACCTTTAGTTAAAACTAGAGGAGCTACAGAAAGGCACTGACGTTCTAGTATCAAATGTTTCTAATTTCCTTTGTCAGTACAGGTACATTCCCTGGCGAGTTAACATCTATCGTCGCCCAAAGAACATTTTTTAAAAATATTTTATCAACCTTTGGTGCCCTAATAATACAATCGAAATATTACTCCAAGAATATTAAAGAGAAGTAAAACCTCTTCTCAAAAGGAAAATTTTCATTGAAAAACTTGAAGCGGTTTTTCAGGAAATGACGATTAAGCATCACTGCAAATGCGAAATTTGAAGCTCTTTTTCACAGGAATGTCTTGAGATTTCAAAAAACTTCATTTGACATTTGAAGCGCTTCCACTAGCAACAGCAGTTATGTATACAAATCGACAGAATGTGCATTTTAACGCGGTGAAAGATATTTTTAAAAAATCCAGGTTTGTAATTTTCGAAAAAACAAAAGAATACTCCAAAATGAACTTAAATTAACCAAAATGAACGTCATATTAAACAGTGCCCTTAGCATTATCTACTGGTTCGAAGAAAAAATTGGAGCCATTTTTGAGAAAATCATATTTAAGCGTTTCTGAAAACGTGGAATTTTGAGTGCATTTTCACAGAAAACTGATGTGTTTTCGAGTAACTCTATCCGGGATAATTTAAAAAACACGTACTAATAAATACTGTAATGCGAAGAACTCGCCTCTAATGTAAATTTCCCTACGTGGGAGACAAGTAAAAAAATACATTTTTGTTACTTTTGAACAAAGATAGGAATAGAGCAGTATGTCGTTTATGGCATCGGGTAGGGCGTAACTGTTTTATGTCGTTTGTGTATTCGTGTTACGCACTATCGCTACTAAAAATTTAAAGAAAAGTCTTGGACCCGTTTTTTTAAAAAAATATTGTTTTTGTAGTTTTATCAAATTGCACATATTTCACGCAAAATTGCAAGAAAACGACTAAATTTTGCAAAACAAATCTACATGAACTTTATAAAACTATTTATATGCAACACATATCATTTAAAGGAAAAATCCCGTCTTCAATTTTGTAGTAGAAGGAAGACGCCGAGATATTGTTACTATTATAATTGATATTACTATTATTAGAATTGTTATTATTACTATTATTATTATTATTAGTGACTATTGTAAGATCAATGACCAACTTGATCAGGGTTTTTGTCCAGTTTCCCTTGATCCTTTGAGCAAATGCTGAGATGGTCCCCATTGTTTTGATTTCTGGACAGTAAATGTAACTTCACTCTGTCATATCTGACTCGTCATACACGATTGAAATTGTATTTCTGACTCAATAAATATTATTATTATTATTATTATTATTATTATTATTATTAATGCCAAATGGTTCTGTAACATACATACAAGAAACAATCAAGTAATTTCCCATCAAACAAGTCTTCTAACTTCTCAATGTGTTCTGAACAAACATCACATACATTAACCTAAAACATAAGAAACAAAAATGATTAAGTTTCCTTCTACTGCAACTTTCTGACAGCTTTATATTTACTAAAGTTTAGACAAATGTTTGTAGGCTAAATTGAAACAAACAGTAAATAGTTGTTCAAAACCAAGTAAATAACTTGGCAAGAAGAAAACAATGTTAACAAGCTTATAGTACATATT
Source organism: Teleogryllus oceanicus (assembly GCA_964035755.1). Classification (NCBI taxonomy): domain Eukaryota; kingdom Metazoa; phylum Arthropoda; class Insecta; order Orthoptera; family Gryllidae; genus Teleogryllus; species Teleogryllus oceanicus. Next base: position 22,693,246 of record CAXIVR010000011.1, on the reverse strand, counting down.
AAGATTATACTCCAAAACATAAATTTAGTAACATATGTATAAAATAAATGCTGATCTTACCCACGACAAAATTACTTTTTCCCACGATGTCATCTTCACTCGCAAAACCTCCTCTTCGCGCAACTTTTCTTGAACGAAATGCGGGCGGAGTGGGGGTATTAGTTACAAAGACAGCCACTAGAGTATTTTCATTAATGCCAACCTGTGGTAGATGAAAGTCAAACCTGCTACGTTTGCAGCCAGGTCATCGTTTTGGGTAGGCAACAGCAGGGACACTAGATGAATTAAAATGTATTTAAGAGGTCGGCTTGTGTAGATCTTTGCTAATTTTGACAAGCATTCTTGTCGAAATTACCCAGAACTCACCACGAGGAAGTGTCTACACATCGAGTTCCCCACTTGCCCACTGAATCTTATTTTATCAAATCTTGTTTTATTGCATTAATTGCTTCTTATAAATTGTGACAATCTAAAGAGTTACTAACAATGTAAACATTAAAGTCTTAAAATACTATAAATCAGCCTTTCGTTGAAAGTGGAAAAAGTATGTAAAAAATATAATTGCAGAGAGTATGATAAACGAGTTTACTTGAATATTACCACGGTGTAAGATATCTTTCACCGTGATACTACGTAGTATATTACTTCGTATGTATGTTTATATATATGTATATACACATACACACGTACATACGAGAATGTAAAAATCACATTTCATTAAAATCCGCACCCTAGTAACAAACCAATTCCCGCTAATGTAAATATTAATGACGTGAGACAGAAATTTAAAAAAAGTTGTTTTTTTAAAAAAGAATAAAGCAAAATGGCGTGCATGTTATCTTGTAGAATATATTTAGCACTATCTCTACCAAAATGTTAAATAAAAAAATTTGGAGCCTTTTTCGAGAAAATCATGTGTTTTAATATTGCACTCAACATTGCGCGAAAATTACTAAAATTTTCAGAAACCTTACATGACCTTAATGTGTGACCTTGAAACTATAGATAAAAAATTACTAGAAGGTAAAATCTCCATCTTCAATTTTATAATTGTAGGAAGACGCCAAAAAATTCAAAATTCAAAATTTTCCTTTAATTTAATTTTAAAAATTTTAAAAAAAAATTGAATTTTTTGAAAGAATTTTAAAATTATCTCAGGGGCTTCATGTGAAGTACACCAACATTTTAAAGAATGTTTTTCAAAATCGCAATGCTTCGAGTCGAGCCATATCGACCGGGGATTGACCATTTGGGGGAAAAAAATCCTACGTATGGTTTCGGTGCTAGTGGTGTTCACAGACGGACGTCTTGGGAGAGAAAAAAAAAACTTTTTCGATATCAGGGGACCCCAAAACTTTTATTTCCGTTGAAATCTCGAAATCGATTTTCCGCCACATTACACAACTTTCTCTTTACTACGTATATTACTCCATATATATATATATATATATATATATATATATATATATATATATATATATACGTATGTATACGAGAAAGTAAAAGGCTGTAATTCGACAGAGCATTTTTCACTGGACCTACATCAAACATTCGGCAAGAGTAAGGGGGCGGTAAGAGGTACTCTACTCATATCACACGACTTTATAATCGTTCATAAACATTAAAAATGTTTTAATATTAATGATTTCTAAAATTTGCAAAGGTCATAGGTAATTTCTACATTCTTATAAGTTATTTCTGTATTAAGTTTTTAAAATTATAAGGAGGCCCCCTAGTTTGCTCATGCTTAGGGCCCACGAAGATGTTAATTCGGCCCCGTCCAGAGTTCATGCTAGTGGTTTGGCATTAGGTGAATAATTCCGATGTGTCAAAGAGACGCGTTATTTTGCTTCCAGCTGAAAGTGAAAGCAGACACGAGAGAAAACCGTTTGCCCTCGATTAGGTTCTGCCCTGCTTTGACTTTCGCTGCGTCAGAGCCAAGGTGAGCTGCCGTCTCTCTGGGTCACTTCGAAAGAATTGCTGTTAGCGACTGGCAGTCGTAGAAATAGAGGTATGTTCCCTTACATTTTACATGCAGTGATTTCTTAGTTTCCCTTATTTAACATCACATTTCCCAGTTTTAAAAGGTATTATTTTTGAAGGACATACATGTATATGGTATTTTTAAAACAATTAAAATCAAGTTACACCTTATGAACCTTGTCATCCTTTCTGTTGAATCACAATTCTTGCAATCTTCGGAATTGAAGACCTTGCAGACCTTACGTCGGTGCACAAGACAAGACACATCCAAAAAATGTATTTAGTTTAGCGAAGAAATAGGTTTTAGAAAATAGTCAAAGTATAGCAGTAACTATTTCATAAAATTAGTCTATAAGACAGCTGGTTTAAGGGGAGATGTGGTTGAAATTTTGAAAATTTACATCTTACATTCAAATAACTTCAAATTTTGCCAGAAGAAGTGTTATATTATACTTATGTACCCTACAAATTTTTGTTACTCTGCTGTTTTTAGTTTTGAAGAAAAATTTTTTTTTTGATTTTTTTAAATTCCTTATTATTTTATAAAATGCTCTACGTTCCACATGAAGCAACATTCATCACTGAATTTTTTATGAATTACTCATAAAAGGTATATAATCATACATGGAATATAAATAAAATAAATGAGAGCGTTTCTGAGAAAAAAAAATATAGTTATTACCTGATGGCTATAAAAACACACACAAAAAAAAATAAATATTTTTAATTTAGTAATTAATGATTATAACACAAAAAGCTTCCATAGTTCTATGAAACTACATTTTCTTAAGACGTTTTAAAAGTTTCATTGAAATATATTAAAAATTGTAGAACGTGGAACTTTTGGAATTCCATAAAAGGTCAGGAAAGATAAATGCGGGAAATTGAAAATGAAAATTTAACTTTGTACAAATGCATTTTACTTTATCAACTTACATTTAGAATTCTCCAGAGCCATACATAGTACCCTCAACAACTTTTCTCTTTTCTTCTAGAACTGTATTTGTCATTTTGAGTTTTTTTTGACACTTTGAAAACCCGGTTGTGCAGCTACTTCACTTTTCTGAAGTCGGCGTGTATCCCTCATTGCACTTATTTTCTTCCCTTGAGGTGTCATGTTAATGCCAGTTATATTTGATTTTATCTTTTCACTTGCTTCACACCCCATATTAAATTGAGAAACTGCTGATGTGACAGCAATTTCTATTTTCTTCTTCGAAACAAATATTTCTTTGGTGCACTTACTCCAAATCAGGCTATGCAAACTTTCGTTGGCATTTTGTGTTTTTCTGTGGCTCATTTGTTCCGGAGAACATCTATATAAAGTTCATGCCGGGAAATTCAAAATGCAAATACATTCAAAACTTCTATGAGATGAAGACGTTTGGAAACTGAAAAAGGGGGCGTGGCCATCGACGCATTGAGATCTTTAAATGCTCGCAGAAGCCATTTAAATCGCGATAACGAAAAAATAAAAACACCAAAATTAACCACACATTCCAAACAAAATTATCACATCAAAAATTAAAAATTGTATTTTTCAAAATTTTTTGCCAATTTTCACCCACTCCTCCCCATAAGACAGCTCGCTGAACCGCCTCCTACACCATGAAAACGGTTGAGATTGTACGTTATTGGAATGCGGTTTGCGTCAAAGTTGTAGAATGTAGGTGATGGAGAATATAACATATTTCTTGTTTGTAACATTTACGTATTTTCCACCGGTAATACATGAAACATACATGATAGTAGTCTACACACTGTGCAGGGAACTCACAATGTGTGAAGACTTGTGATCGGTTTTCGACAGCCTCTGGAGTACATGGTTCAGCATTTACATCACAAGCATAAGTGCATCATTTGCCTATGCATATTCTCCTGGATGGCATTCACTATCATTTAATGTAGTGTTAATGTTCATTTGAGTTCACTTTTTGAAGTGGAAATAATAACAAGTTCAGTTGAGTTTTGAGTTAATACGTATTTCCACTTTAAAAAAGTGAACATTAACACTTTATTTAATGGTAGTGAATGTCATCAAGGAGAGTACTATAAAAATTGAATATTATTGAGATTAATTGCATACATATTTGCTAGATGTTAATACCAAATCAAAGCTTTAATGTCTGTCTTGCAGAATTTAGAGAAATAAGACTTAGGTCATAAAATGACCTCTCTTCGTTTGTATTCCCTTTCGGACAGTCCTCCTGCATGTGCTGTTCGTCTCTGTCTTGAATGTTTGGATATTAATTACACTACCGTTGATGTCGACTATGTAAATGGAGAGCATTTGTCAGAGGAATATGCGCTTGTAAGTATTTTCTTTCCTGAACAAACTTAACTTTTACATATTTCTTGAATTAAATACTATATTGTTATTGTTATGTCTTAACAGAAAAATCCTCAGAAAGAAATACCATTACTAGATGACAATGGATTTCTTCTCAGTGAGAGGTAATTATTTGTTACACATAAAGTGGAAATTTAAGTGTTTGACATGTTCAAACAATCCTTTAGTGTGAGATAAATTTTCTTTTAGTGCTGCAATTCTTCAATATCTTGGTGAAAAATATGATACTCAAGGAAAACTGTACCCAAAAGATGTTCAACAAAGAGCTATTGTAAACCATCGCCTCGCATTCAATCTTTCATCTTATTATCAAAGAATACTGGAGTATGCTGTAAGTCTTAGCACAATTTCATGTTCATAAACCTTCCAAATTATTTTAAATAATGATTAATTATTTAAATAATTTTTGTTTCAGATTGCTCCAATATTTTTTGATTATCCTAAAACCACAACTGGTTTAAAGAAAATGAAAGAAAGTCTTTCAGTATTTAACACAATTTTACAAAGGCAAGGAACAAAATTTTCAGCAGGAGGTAAATGACAATTATTTTATATAATAAATTGATGGAAATATTTTTTTAATTTTGTTATAAATATTAAAGCACAGACAACAAATAATCATGGAAATTTTTATTAGAATTTAATAAACAGTTGATGAATGTAAATGAGAGGAGAAAGGAACTTAACTAGCTGACACTTCAATATTACTCAGCTTTTCCCTATAGACATTCACACAATAGTCTACAACATGAAGATGTCAAAAACAAACTTGAAATTAAGTTTTAATTTGAGTTTATGTAGTTAATGGCTTCATTCAATAAATTGAAATTTAATACACATTAAAAACGTAACTGAATAGAACCTGCTCTGGGAAGTTCTCTGACTATCAGTCATAGAGCATATTCATAATATTAATAAATTGTTGAGTTAAAATAAATTATATGAATAAGCATTATTATTTTCAGTAGAAAACATTAGAGGCTAAATAATAGATAAATTACATTTGGTATGTATGTGCCGCATTGCCAAGTACATCTCAGCAAACAAAATTTTGGGTTTGTGAAGCAAACCTGCCTTTTTGCAGAAGCAACCCACAAAGTGTTGTTGTTAAATAAATAAAACTTTATTAGTTTCATTTAAAATTAATAGTTAAATAATTTTTTGTTTTCATGGAAGCAAAATATAGATTTGAGAAGAATGCAGCAATATTTATGCCATAATGTAATTTATGCCTTCATCATTCAGTTCTATGTGATCTCACTTGTAAAGAAATTCTGTCAGTGAACATAAGCTGTGGAATAACTAAATTAAATAAATAAATGGCCTAAAATGCCATTATTGTATGTTGTGCAAAGAAATGACATAGTAAATTTAAAAATTTTAATGATTAATGTAGTATTAGTATTAAATGTAGTTTCATATGCATTCAAAAAAAAATTTCTTTTAAACATATTTAATTTTTTTATTTAATTTAATTTCTTTATCATTATTAAAATGGTTTTCTTCTTTTACAGATTCTTTGACAATTGCTGATTTTGCTTTAGTTGCTGCAACTATGTGTTTGGAAGCTGTGGAATTTGACCTGAGTAGCTATCCCAATATTGTACAATGGTACAATAATTTCAAAAGAGAGTACCCTAAATTATGGGCTGTTGCTGAAAAAGCAATGTTAGAATTAAATGAATTTTACAAAAGTCCTCCAAATTTATCAGAAATGAAACATCCATATCATCCAGTTCGCAAACAATAAACAAGAAAGTTCTGAATAAGATGATAAACACAAATGATATACAATGAACAAGAAACTAATTTGTAGCAGCTAATAAACAATATTTGGTTTATATGAATCATTTACCTGAATACCTTTTAAATTATCACTTTTAAATCCTGGATACATTTTATGATTATCCAATTTTTGCTTGGTCATGTGCCACAAATTGTTAATTTTGGCATTAGGAAATATTTGTGAATGTTGGTGAGAACAACAACCAAAAAATTTGAAAGGAAATGAAAGCAAAAATGTTTGAAATTAAAATAAATGTAAAATGACAATACTTCCTTAATGTCGGAATTTTTCTTTTGAAATAAAAATGCCAATTACAGATTTCATTATTAACATTTAAGACATTTAAGAATCTACAACAGAGTAGGGCTCAGGTTTTTAAGTTTAATAAAATCCATTTTAGGTTTTCTGAGAAAGTAATTTTTTATTTATTTTTTTAATTAATGTAAAAGTTTAAGGAGAAGTACTTTCATAATTTTCAATTCAAACTTGAATGTTGCCTTCATATTAAAATTGTACAGAGGCAAGACTAAACAAATGCAAAATTATACAGTAAATTGCTCTACTTTTTTTTTTAATCCAACAGAATGTACAATATGCAAAATAACAAAACAATAGATAAATACAAAATTATTTCATTTAGAAGAAAGACAACACAGAAATAGATAAACAACATCTCTGATCATGTGCAAATTTGTTAGCATTGCATTTCTGCCTCCTTAGAAGAGTTTACCAGTTGCCGTTTTTCTTGCAAGTCATCTAACTCGGAGCTGTAAGGTGTGTGGCTGAATTTGGAGAGGAAGTTCATCTCAACACCAATTGAGGAAATCAATAAATTAAAAAAATATATATTTTAAAAAAATTCCAAGTCCTTTAGGGTTTTTTAGTTACTACTCAAGTCTTCTTTAGTTGTTGTTTTTTTAAGAAATATCAGCATCCCACCATTGTGATTCACATAAATTAAACATAAACCTTTTACTTTGGAGGCAATCAACAAAATATGTAAAACCCAAAACTCAAAGAATCACTTAAAGTTTACATATTACAGTATAATTTTTTCCATGGGTTATCTCAATTCTTAACGTGTTAAACATTTTTACACATTTCTATATTTGAACAATCTTTCAAAAAGCTTATTATTTACTTATACTTTTGTAAAAAATCCTTTCAAAAAATACTCCTTTTTTCTGTATTAAAAGTTTAAGTAGTATATGGCTTAGGGTAGGGATCATAGAATTTTGAAAATATGCACAGAATTCACTTCTCCCCATAGCACGTCACACAGTTTTAACTGTTTTTGATCAAAACATATTGTGTGTGTTTGTATTTGTTTTTTTTTTTATTTACGAGGGGAGGTGGAAATCTTCGAAAGACACCATGTGGCCCGTACCACATGATAGTGTGAGATATTTACCCACTAAAACCACTTCCCTTCTCCTCCATCCTCCCCGCGGAACCACCGTTAGGCATTACTTCACGGGGAGTGGATCACAGTGGCTTAGTCACAAGCAACTTCTCTTCGCCAAAACGTAGGAAGGATCAAAGGAGGATCAGTCGACTTCCCTTCTTTCCCTTTCTATTCTCCTGAGCTCAGCTATTATGGTCTGCGCATATGCGCTCACCGCATCCCAGTTGGTTTCTGAGGCGAGCATGCACCCAACCATTGCTTCGGGTGTCAGCGGGTCGATCCCGAGTATACTCATAACGTGCCGTCGCTGCAGATGGTATCGCGGGCACTGGAAGAACACATGCTCGGCGTCTTCGACAGCAGGTTCACATAGTGGACAGAATAAGGTATCCTCCAGCTTGAACCTGTGAAGATATGCCAGAAAGCATCCATGTCCAGACAACAGCTGAGTCAAGAAGAAATTTACTTCGCCGTGTTTACGGTTGATCCACGGTGCAATGGAGGGAATCATGTGGTACGTCCATCTTCCTTTAATGGACTTGTCCCATCGCTCCTGCCATTCGAGCAGTGTTGTCGAGCAGTCTGGGTTCTCCTCTTCTTTGTGATATCGCCTCCGTCTCTCCTGCGCCAAGATATCGACAGGAGGCATCCCCGTGATGACGCACACTGCATCGTTTGACACAGTGCGGAATGCACAAGCTACCCGCAATGCTATAACCTGTACACTGACGTCATCCCTCGGACGTAACTATTTGTCGACGAGGAGTTGGCCCATACTGGGGCTCCATAGAGCAAGACGGACCTCACAACCAAGGCCAGAAGGTTCCGTTTGTCCTGACAAGGCCCTATGTTGGGCATTAGTCTCGACAATGCTGCATTAATTACCGCCGCTTTATTGCTGGCGTATTTCAGGTGGTCAGCAAATGTCAGACGGGCGTCAATCATGAGACCAAAATATATGATCGACGGCTGTGATGCAATTAGGTGGTCTCCAACTTTGAGAGTGATGGTTTCTCTCTTTTTCCTGCTAGTGACTATGATAACCTCAGTCTTGTGCTCAGCTAACTGCAGCCCTGAGGACATCAACCACTGACCAACAATAGCGATCGCTTCGTTGCAAATACACACAATTTCCTCAATGTATTTCTCAACGGCGACGATAGCAATGTCGTCCGCGAAACCAATAATACTGGTGCCATCTGGGAGGGGAAGCCGAAGGACCTCGCCATACATCACATTCCATAATGGTGGACCCAATACCGACCCTTGCGGGACACCAGCGGTGATATTATGTACCTTTGGCCCATTACATGCACTACACTAACGAGACTAATGACCGAAGCAGTTGACGCGCCCGGAAACACGAAAAAACCAATCAATCAATCGATGGTTGTGTCATCTGTGGCATGCACAAACTCTCACTATTAATCATAGATGCAGCATGTACAATATTGATTGATGCAAATTTATCACGGGAAATCTGGGCAGAGACAGTGGCAACGGCATCATAATATGTTACCAAATAAGAGAAATAAAGTACCCATGGAAGAAAATTACATGTGAAAATTATGAAAATGTACTTGTGGCTTCATGTAATGCAATTGGAATGATTGAAGGCGTAATGTAAATGTCAACTACACCTCACCACTGAATCAATATTCATGTAATGTACCCCGAAAAATCAAAATAATTGTTTAAAATGCAAGTGGCCGCGACATCAGCTAGATCGCTTGGAGAAAATCAATTTTTGTGAAAATCCTACCTACATTTTAGCCGCTATTGTTCACACACGGACAAAGGAACGGACGATTGCCGAAAATCGAAACTTTGGTATCAAAGACCCAAAAACGACGATTCTAACTCTACAAGTCAGAGAAAATAATTTACTACCCATTGGAATAAGATTTATCCACTGTTTTTTTTTTTAATCAGAAATTCTCAAAACTAATTTTTCTGTAAATAATCGCCTTTTTTGCCATGCCAATACAATGGTTCTATATTACATATTAAGCAGTATGCGAAAAAGTAGCAATTAACAACTTCATTTTAGTAATCAATAACATTTTGACTATAACAACGAGTTGCTGTTGCATTTTCGGCTATCGGCCCATTGATCATCATTGAGCCCCAGGGGGTCGATACCGGCCCCGTTGAGAACACCAGGTGAATTGGTGACCCCGCTGGGACCCCTACCGGACGAAAGTAGAGTACCCAGAAGAGCAAAATCCAAAAATGTTAGAGAAGAGACGTAAATGTTTTTCGCAAGAAAAAGAGCAATCGCCAAAAACACAAAACTTGTTCCATTATTGCTTTAAAAGTGAAAATAGTATCTCACCGGAACCCAACATTTACCACGTTTCTGATAACCCCTATTGCAGGGCGAGAGGACCTACTAAAAACGTAATAAAACGACTAAAAGGGACTTATTTGGCAGATTACAACACAAAAAACTTTACTCGCGTCTCTTACACGGAGACTGAAACGTAACTGAACCGCGCATGCGCCGGCATCAACAACGGGATTTCGATCACGGTGTAAGATAGATCTTACACCGTGATTTCCATTGTGGGTTCCCGACATTCTCCCTGATTTGTCGTCAGTGGCGGTCGGTACGGATTTTTTTTGTGGTGCCAGTTAGTAATGCGACATCAAAGACAGCGACTGAACTCGACCTAGCTGTGAAGGCAGTGTCGAAATTGCTGCCTCCGTCGGGACTCGAACCCTCGGACCTCCCGGCCAGAGGCACCGCACTCACTGCCTACTTCGGGTCCGTTGCTCGTCCTTAAGGAAGGATTGCGCACGCTCCATGATCCGTATTATCTTCGATCAAAACCAGGCCGGAGCAGTACCCTACCAAACGGGCCAAGGACCGCGCGCGATCTGTCCTTCCCCTTCCTTGTCCTAACCTCTCCCCTTACACACTCACACTAACATTCACTATACTACCACATATTCCGGGAGACCGGTCGGGAGTTTAGAGCTTCTCCCGACTGGGGGCGGTGCCCCGCTGGTGCGAGAGTCCTGGTTAGGGGGAAACCCCGCTAGACTCCAGGCCGTGTATTAGGCCGCACTAAATTCGCAATATGGCAGTTTGAACGATTTCCTGTCGGAATAGCCAACTTATGAACTCTGATCAAGTCTCTCGCTTTTGTTTTGTTTGTTGTCTCCTTCACAATCCTCGCGCGGTCTCGAGTCTTGTCCACTGTTCAATAATACATGTTTCGTTTTTCGGTAGATTTAAAAAGAGATGTTCGTCTATAAACGAATATTAACTCTGTGAATAATTAATTAGTTAATTAAGAATTATCATTATCAACTATTGCGAGCTTAAGAAGTGTTAAAAAGTGTCAAGTGTAAATGAAAAATACAACCTCAAAAAGTTATCTGCGGTCATACTTCTATGTTATTAATGCTTTTGAGATGTGTGTCAACAGTTCCTTCACGTTTTGAACTGGTAGTAATGAGTTTTATTGAACGCAAATAAATACCACAATTATTGAAGTTAATTAACGTGATATCATGTAGTTTTTAAGTGATCTAATATATATTTAAAGTATCTTAGTTAAAAAAATTAATGAAAATCATCATTAGTGTAAGTAAGTCTTCAATAACTCATCCATTATTACCAGAGACAGTCTTTGAATACGTGTTATCTTCAAAGGTTCAATATTAAGTATAGACCCAGATGTTGTTGGGGTATCCATTATTTTCCAGTTATAAGGAAAATGAATTCAGAAATAATAATAATAATAAATATAATTAATTTAAAACAAGAAATACTATAGGGACACTTAACAACAACAAATAATGAACTACTATAACTATTTCAATTAACTTTATTATTATTACTAAAGAAAGCAATTGGAAAATAATAAATAAAACTCAAAAACGCCTAGTACTACTAAATAAATAAATTGAACGATAAAACGCAAAGAACGAAGAGCACCAAAACGCAAAATGCAAATCTTTAGCAACACTCGTAAACTAACACTTCACTTGGATGGCTTTGAATGTTGGCGGAATCTACGAAAGTAGTCATTGTTTCATTGCAAACTTAAATTTTAAAAAATGTCCCTACCGCTTGAAGGTAATATACACAGGGTATTTGTGTGACGGTTAACAACAACTTTTGCCAACATAAAACGAAACGAAACTACCCTAAATCGAGTATAAATGTATGTTCTCATCCGACAGTGACATTTTTCAACAGTTGTCCCGTTAGTTCGGCTTTTTAGCTGGCCAGCAGCTTAGGCGATGGTAGGTCGGCGCCGGCGCCGGATCTCGTCATCCAACGAGGGGAAAATCACCGCCATCTCCCGAGAAAAAACATGCACTACACTAACGAGACTAATGACCGAAGCACTTGACGCGCCCGGAAACACGAAAAAATCAATCAATCGATGGTTGTGTCATCTATGGCATGCACAAACTCTCTCTATTAATCATAGATGCAGCACGTACAATGTTGATTGATGCAAATTTATCACGGGAAATCCGGGCAGAGACAGTGGCAACGGCATCATAATATGTTATCAAATAAGAGAAGTAAAGTACATTATTTCTCTTAGTTAGCATTCGCCTGGAAGGGATCAGGGGCACTACTGATCAGAGCAGTTGACCTATGAATTGGATTCCGACACGTGCCACAAATTCGCCGATGTTAAGCACATCAGGCAAGTTTCGGGCACCTGGCGGGAATCGAACTCGCCACCCTAATCACTGAGATGCTCGACAGCACGGACATTGACTTACCGCTCCATGGGTGGGTGGAACTCAACGTACCTCTTACAAATTTATCATGAAATGAGTTCTTCGTGATTGAATGACGAAAGACAAGTACGCGCAACGTGCATCTCTAGCAGTCAGAGCCCTTTTTTTCTTCTTCACAAAAAAAGGTGCATATGAACTTACTAATCAATAAGTATGAAATTAATAAATAGGACAATCCGGAGGATATTAAGAAATAAAACTAATATGAATCATAATTGAATTTGTATTAGCTAATGGCTAGCTATATCATGTGAGCAGTGCGAAAGCAAAATAGCAAGCCGAATATAAAAGCAGTCGGAAATAAAAATCCTCCAGTTAGAAGGATGGTTATAAGTAGGGAATGGATTTTCATGTAAATACATATTTTTACAGGGACAAGACACCTCATTCAGTAATATTTTTTACACTTAACACGACGTTCTGAACTAATTGGAACCATTTTTATTTTACATATTTTGGTATAATTACATATTTTTACATATTTTATCTATAGCTACATATTTCGTTACATTTTAATATATTTATAGGTCTAAAATGAACATTTCACTTGTAATGTTCGAAATATATGTTACTTGAAAACTTAGTTACTGAAATACTTAAAAAATACGCAATGCGCTTGTATTAACGCCGGACAATCGCTATTAATTGTCAAACTTATCTCCCTCCGCCCCCATCTGCTTCTTGGAAACAACGTAGTCGGGATCAACGATGAGCGGATGTAGTATGTGAAGCAGAAGGAACTTCAACCACGTGATTACTCATGTTTCATATACCCCATGCGTAACTCGATAAAAATTCTGATCATTGTCTTATCCCTTTTCGGGAGTTGGGGGTGAGTATGCTCCCTTACCCCCCTCCTTCTATCACAGGCTACATGGTACTATTCACTTGAGCTCCGGCTCCTCGTAAACAACATTGTATATAATACGAAAGTATTATGTTTCGAATGAAACTAGCGAATAATTGCTTCTGTAGATGTAAAACTTCAACGTACTCTACTCGGAAAACGCTTGAAGAATGGAATTGTAAACTTTATAACGAATATTTATTTCACATATTTCCTATTTTTTCTGACATATTTGTGAAAAAATAAGTACATGTATATGTACATATTTTGCTTTTTTTATTACAATAAAGTCCGTTCCCTAGTTATAAGACAGACCACGTATGAGATGATGTAATAAGAGAACAGTTGGGAATATTCAATGCAATGAAGAGATCTCCGAGTAGCAAACAGCCACAACGTGTAGGCTGCCTCCTGACGGACCAAAATAGGCTCCTCCTAAAGGCGTGACGTTTGGATCGTTTCGAACTATGTGTGCTACAACAGCACATACCACATATTATTTATAACAGGTACGGTTACGTAATATTATAATACTCGCTGGATCCGTGCAAAGATTTCGCAGATTTAACTTCGATTGCATGTGTTTTCGCTGTCAACGATGGGTTACTTTACTAGGGGCCTTTGTGTTCCGAATCTGCAAGAAGTTTTATCCCATGCGAGATTTGAACGTTTTTGTAACACTTCAAAACGTTTATGGATTTTTTCTAATTCTTCAGTGTTTCTACGACTTGGTTTTATGTTTCTTATTTTTTATTTTCCTGCAACATTTTCCAATTTTTTTTTCTAGACCTGTTCCCCTCCCTCGATTAGGGTTTCCGGCGCGACAACTGCTAAAGTCATAATATTCTTGTAAGTATAGAGCATCTTCCCCGCTGGACGGCCAGCAAGTCGGCTTGCGGGGGTTTCCCTCGCCAGGTATCTCCCAGCAGCGGGGCACCGACCCAGTCGGGTCAAGCTCGACGTTGCCGACTGATCTCCAGACATGTGTGGTAGTGGCAGGACTGGATGCAAAGTAGGGTATATAGTTTGGGCGGGGGCCGAGGGGTCCCGCACCAAATGCAAAACTTGGGGGAATATTGTGGGTTTTAACAAAAGTCATACGATGTAAATCAAATTCGCATTTAATGAAGTCGTAGGCTTCCGCGGCCAGAGTCAATATTACATTCTTGGCTGTCCGGGTGACGCCGCGTTAAATTATCTGGTACCGACGTTTCGATCAACATGTGATCTTCATCAGGGCTCGTAATGCCTTGCGTAATGCAAATTCGCATTTTTTCATTTAAATGACACATTTGTATTCAAGTATTTTAATTGTATTTGTTACAATATAAAATTGCGATGTATTTTATACTTTTATTTTGTATTGATTTTATATTTATATTATTTTATCTTCACATAACCTATTTTTTTTTGGATAACACACAATGCATGAACAAGCCCGTGACGCATTCTGTAATGTGGAAATCATTTTGAAAATTTATCTTATTTTGAAGATAACTAATTGTACTTCTGAAATACCGTTTCCACAATTAAAAACAGTTAAAAATTGCGAAGATCATTTACTCGACATCTCAACGATCTTATTATTTTAAGAAGCAATAACGTTATTATGAGAGAAATAAGTTTTGACGATGTGATTGAGTATTTTGAGGCAAAGAAAGTACCTCTTTAATATATTTAAAGGTATGTTTTATATGGTTACTAAAAATTAATAATTATTATATCAGTTTAAATTCATGGATAATATGGTTACCGAAAATTAATAAATATAAATAGTTTTAAAGCGTTTTTCGATCTTTTTCCGGCCATGGGTAGTGTCGTAAGTAAGGGGTGAGAACAGGACAAACAAGATGAAGGAAAGAACGCGCGCGACCCGTGCCCGTTGGATAGAGTACTGCTCCTGCATTTGCCTTGTGTTGATATGAGAAACCACGGACAGCTTCTGATCAGAGCAGCCAGTCGGTATAATTCTCCTCCAGATAACAACTGAATTCGACCTACTGTCGAAAATCCTGTCACCGCCGGGATTCGAACTCTAGGACTTCCCGGGCAGACGTACTGCAGCGACATTACTATTGGATATCGATGCCGTGCACCGATAAGAAGAATAAACAGGATATGCTTCATTTGTTCCTATTCATTCCATTCATACATCACATCACGTTTATTATAATTATTATTTCAGATGATCTGCAGATGGGATCCGGAGAACATGATGAAATATGAATGTGAAAATTTGTACATTTATACTTTTTCTAATTACCGCGGTAGCGAGAAATTAAAAGTTATTTAATACTGCGCGAAAAAATGGCGAATTTTCGACAGAAAAACTTATTACAGGGCCTTGGCAACGAAAAAGTGGATTAATCCAGTTGTGAAATTTAGAAAAAAATCCTCTAACACTTGGTGTAGCCAGAATCCACGTGTTGTGGGTACTTGATACCGAAAAATCGATTGACGGCAAAATGGCTGTCAGCCTGAGAACAATGCTAGCTGCTAAACCGTTCTGTTGATTTTCTCCAAAATTGATATTCCCCGATCGATCTGGCTGATGTTGCGGTTCCTTGAATTAAACCGATATTATAATTTCGGTGGGTACTTTACATGAGAGGTGCACAAGCGCCCCATTTCAGCCCTTCGTGGGACGCTGGCAAGCCCGCGCCCCACGAGAACCAGGAAAGTTGGCATAATCCCGACTTCCCGTCACTACCCGAGCTGTCCCTTCACTTTTCTACTCTTAAGATTTTTCATTCATAAATAGTCAGTCGCAAGGTTGAACTGAGGGTGTGCAAATCATGGCAGGTCCCGAACGAAATCGAGTAGTTGCGAATCGTCGGTTCAATGCTAACTGGGAGCACGAATTTTTATTCACGGAGAGAAATGGAGCAGCAACGTGTCTCGTATGTCAGAAGATAGTGTCGGAGAAAAAAGTAACAGCTGTACGACGACACTACAATACCCATGAGGAATACCACAACACGTCAGGCAATGACCGAGAGAATTTGATAGAAGAACTTCGTGAAGCACTAAAAGTAAGTAAGCTTTATTCTTCTTGCAATTTCTGATGCCTGTATACATTTTAAATTAAATTAATATCAAAAAAATTATTTATTTATAAATTATTTTTAAAATTAAATTTTAAATAACACGTAAAATATATTTATTTTTTAATTTTTTTCCTGTGTCATTGTTCTTTACGTTGCCAATAGTGTGCATGAGAATCGTTGTGTGAATAATAATTTTAGCTAGCTGACAGTCATTTCATATCTTTTCAGCGAAATAAAGCAAACGAAGACAGTGATGCAGCTCTAAGAGCCAGTTACGCCGTAGCAGTGAACGTAGCAAAGGCTTCAAAACCATTTCGGGAAGGAGAATTTATTAAACAGTGCCTCATTGACGTTACTAACATTTTGTGTCCTGATGTGGTAAGCACACTCAACACTGTTTGCTTGTCACGTACCACAATCGCAAGAAGAATTGATGACATGGCTACAGATTTGAAACATCAATTGAAGGATCGGATAAATGATTTTATTGTATTTTCTTTGGCACTGGACGAAAGTACTGACATTCAGGACATTGCGCAACTAGCAATTTTTATTAGGGGTGTTAGTGATAACCTTGCCATCACAGAAGAATTATTATCATTAATTCCCCTCCGAGGTACAGCGAAAGGTGAAGACATTTTTTCTGCCGTTGTGTCTTGTATGGAAGAATTTAACCTTCCTCTGGATAAATTAACAAGTGTGACGACGGATGGTGCTCCGGCGATGACAGGGAAACGTCAGGGATTTGCTGGTCGCGTCACTGAAAAGTTAACTGCGATGGGTTGTAGTCCTGTACCGTTCATCCATTGTATTTTGCATTTGGAATCACTCTGTGCCAAAACATTAAATTTAGGGAATGTAATGAATGTTGTTGTGAAATGTGTGAATTTTATAAGAAGTCGCAGTCTAAACCACCGGCAATTTTCCGAACTTCTGGAAGCTTGTGACGCTTCATTCAAGGACTTGCCGTATCACTCTGAGGTCCGATGGCTGAGTCGGGGGAAAGTCCTAAAAGTAGTATTTGAACTACGAAATGAAATATCAATGTTCTTGAAGAGAAAATAACCATGTGCCTGAGTTGAACGATACAAACTGGGTGTGCGATTTAGCTTTCATGAGTGATATTTTTTCTCACTTAAATAATTTGAATATCCAACTGCAAGGAAGGAATGAACTAATTACAAACCTGTTTGATCGTATCGAAGCGTTCCTCAGAAAATTACAGTTATGGAGTTTTCAATTAAAACAAAAAGATTGTAAACATTTTCCTGCTGTAAATTCTCTAAAGAAAGAAGCATATCATCGAATGCAGATGTACTCAGAGGAAATTGAAAAATTAAGGAAGAATTCGTGCAACGATTTGCAGATTTCACTGCTCTTAGAAGTGATTTCCGACTTTTACAGCGCCCTTCTCTGTACCTATTGAAGAAGTGTCGGATGAACTTCAAATGGAATGTATTGATCTTCAATGCGATTCAACTATGAGAGACGTGTTCGATAGAAAAAGTAAGGAAGAATTTTATGCTGGAATCAGTAAGGACATGTATCCAAAAATTCGTGCCGCAGCTGCACGGGTACTATCAATGTTCGGCTCAACTTATATTTGTGAGCAGTTTTTCTCTTGCATGAACTTACAAAAAACCAAATTCAGAGGCCGAATGACACTGTCACATCTGCAGTCGACACTGCGAGTGGCAGTGACACAAACACTCTCGCCAAATATTGATTCGATCATTTCTCTAAAAAAAAGTGAAACTTAATGTGACTTTTATTCAATAAAAACGATATGCTTGTGTTTCTCAAAATTCTTTGTTCTCTTTATCATTGTCTCAAACAATGTTTCTATTTTCTTCCTTATATAAATAAAATTATTAGCATTGAAACATTTTGAAATGTATGGTCAAGTGTATTACAACAAGATATTCCTAGTTAAATTTATAAAGTATAATTATTAACAACAATGATAGATCGTTAAAGATTCTGTTCTTGTTATTTAAATAACAAATATTTTCAAAATCAGTTGCAACGCTAAAGATTGTCCATGAAATTTGTGGGAGTTGTTCAACAATTTAATCTGAAATAACAGTATAGAAAATTAAACCTCCCCTCTCCAGAAACTACATCTGTTATTTCAAGTCTTTAGTTGTCAAATTCAACTTAACGCATTTCCGTCTTAAGAGCTACAGGGCGTTCCTCCCCCCTAGGGCTCGGGCAGCGGTCACTTGCCCCAAAAGTGAAAGTCACGAGAAGCCGGTGGGGCGCGGAAGGGCTGCCACCGCTTTCGTGGGGCGCGGCGGTGGGGCGCTTGTGCAAGCCTGCTTTACATGAAGTCCCTAGAACATTGTCCAAATTAAAAAAATTGCTCCAACGTTTTTATTAAATTTTGTTATAGAGAGAAATACGTTTAAGAGAATGGTGCAGGTCTTATGTTAGTTGAAACCCCTGATTTTTCGAAATATGAAAAAATTCAAAATGTTTTCGGTATCTTCCTACAACTACGAAGTTAAACATTTTTTCTTAATGAAACGTGTTCATGAAAAAACAGAACTAAATATAATGTCCTGTTCAATTTTTTTCAACCATCTTTTCTTAAAAATGACATTTTTTCATTAAATGTAGACTACGTATCGTAAAGGAAAACCCGCTCCTAAAATCTTGCGCTTTGTGAATGTAATTTCAGAAATGTTTTGAGGCAGTTGGATGCTACGTAAGCTAGAACGTGTATATTATTTCATAGATCTTTCTTAAATTCGAGCTTTTGCAACACGTTTACAAATCAACCTTTCAGAAATTATTTAAAACTTAATTGAAGTATGTGAAATAAAAAGGCTAGCTTTCAGAGTATATTAGATTGGAATGTAGCTTCACTATGCGCACGTTTTGTTGAACTTTCCTTTTGCTTGTAGTGGTAGTAGAGCGTAGGGTGAGTTTCTATTTTGTTAATAATACAGAAAAATCAAATGTTTGTTCCTTTATCGTTAAAAATAAGTTTTCTATAATTCGGCAACGAAAATATCTAGTATTTGAAATGTTAATCCCTCGCTTTTTTAAAGTTGTTGTTGTTATTATTATTATTCATCTTTAAACTATTAATAGTTAAATTGTTGGGAAGGGATTCTGAAACTCAAGAAAGCGTGCGCAGATGATTTTCTCCCCCATACGTCACATACAGTTTTTGACTAAATAAATACATCCAACAACGACATTCCGCGTCGTGACTCGCGAAGTTCTATGAATTACGTCACATTGTTGTGACATGATTTACCTGTATAGTTATAATTGTTCAATTAGCGGCGATATTTGCTTGTAAAAATAATTAGTTTCGCATCAAATGTTCTACTATTTGTAATGAGGTTTACAAAAATGACTGAAATGTGTTAATTCGGAGAGAAATTAAGGTATAAATAGGATTATATTACCATTACTGAAGGCGAGAAAATACGTGCTGTTTTAGCACCGCTAGTTTTCTTAGAATGGCATCCATGATTGGGCTTGCCAACACGTACTTTTGTAATGTTATAACTCCGTTACTCCCCCAATATCTCACGTAACATTCGATATTCTTATTCATCTCAACTTACAAAGCGTTTTGTAAAATAAACAAAAATGTATTATTGTTTCAAAACATCGGTCCGATTATGAACAACACTAGCACCTAAAGCACACACAAACTTTGCATCAGAATTGATATTCCCTGATCTGGTTGATGTCGCGGTCCCCCTCAATTGAAACTGATATTTTATTCTTGGGGATACTTTTCTCACTTCAATGGCAGAAAGTAATTTTCATTTAAACTTTTGAAATTTAAAAAACAACAACTCTGGAGTTCCGTTTTGTTCACAGCATATTAAGAGATGGCTGGAATTTTAGTAGGTTAGAAGTTGCAATATTATATTACGTAACCATTAACAATAAAACGAGGAAGCATGTACTGTCACAGAACTTCTAATGTAAAATAGTCATCAGCACCTCCACCCTCGGCAATAACTTTATTCGGAATATTATAACACAATTTCTGATCCCACGAGAAAAGATAGTGACCCTTTCTGAGACAAAAATGAACGTCCCTATACCTTCAGCAATGTAATACTCAAATTTCATCATTCAGAAGACAGTATAAACACGCCGGGCCAGAAGTCATTTTGAAGGCTATTTTCTCCCACGTTCTAACTATAACAAGAGGGGTCGAGCGTGGGAGGGAAGTCTATTTAAAGCAGCATCTCTGAAGGGATCTTCACTTTCGGAGCATTCGCTTCGCGTCTTCCTCCCCGGTCGCCGGTCAGAACCTGTCAGAGGACATGCCGTTGCAAGTCACCGCCAAAGTTTCGGAGGGCGAGAGACATCTTGAAGATGTGTACTCTGTTTTATTCCGCAATGGGAAACTTTTCAGCAGCGCTGCAGACGGCAAAGTCAAGGTGAGAAACACGTGCACAATTCCTTTATTTTTACAGAAAACAAATGTGAAATGTGTATTTGTTTGTAGGGGGGGTGTCAACCCACTTTCTTACAAATGCACGGTGGTTGTATGCATGCGTATCCGCAATAGATAAAGAACTCTATTCTTAATTATTTTCAATACATAATTTTAAAAAAATCACCAAATCGTGAGTTTAAAACCTTTTCCTCTTACATTTTTCAATTTCTGTGACATGTTATAAAGGCACTTCAGTTAACGTCTATAGAATCCTTCTGCCACAATGCAGTTTTATCGAGAAGGTAGTCGGTATTCGGCCGAATTAAAATTTCTGGCAGCTTCTTACGGTCAACAACTCTAACCTTCACCTTGGCTTGACCATGAATAGATTCGAACTTGACTGCGCTCAAGGCTGAAAAAAAGAGGGCGAAAGTATTTGCATTCACCTTGAGAAGGGCTCTTCGCAACAAACCGACGAGCTGAAAACTGAAAATGTTCTGTAAAAATATTACAGTTTTAACTTACATACATGTGCTTATTTACTTTTTGTATAGTACGCATAGAATATCTCAAAATAGTGAAAATATTCAAAATGCTGTATTCAGTGGTGCTCATAGCAAATTTGTATGCTGTTAAATATAGTGGTGCTACAGTACACACTTTCTCGCATTATTTCTAAATATATCAGGGCCCGGCAGCAAGTTTTTCTGTCGAAAAATCGCCCTTTCCCCCGCAGCATTACAGTACTTACTCTATTCTGCATACGAAGTACCCGAGAAAGTAAAACAATACATACTTTCTCGTATTGTTTCTAAATTTGCAATTTTCTGAAATTCAGAGTTCAACGAAAATGAGATCTGCACCATTCTTTTAAGTGTTTCTTCTTGTATGAGTGGAGGAGAAATAAGAAAACATTTGGAACGGATTTTGAGAAAATTATTTTTATTGCGTTAATTTCAACTACACGTTACGCGAAAACTACTAGTTTCTTTAAAAAATTTGGTCATGACCTTTTTAAAAAGATTTTAAAAACATTTTTAAGGCGAAAATCTACTCAATTTTGTAAGTATGAATTTTTAAAATGAAGCGGCATTTGAGAAAATGCTTTTTTTATAAGGTTCATAAATTTCAAAGAAGAAGGCAAATCCACTCGTTTATTAAAAAAATATATACATGACCTTTTTTAAAAAGCTAGTATTTTATAACTGATTTTGTTTAAAGCAAAAGTCTCCGTCTTCGGTTTTGAAGTTTTTAAATGTTAAAATTTGCAATTTTCGAAAATACAGAGTTCGCCGAAGATGGTACTAGCACCACTTTATTCGAACCTTGAATACACACGAGAAGAAAATTTAAAAAAATAATATCGCCCATATTTCACGCAAAATTGCGCGAAAACTACTTTTTTTTTTTTTTTTTAAAAATTGTACATAACCTCATTTTAAGATCTTGTCTTCAACAACAGATTTCATTCAGCAAAAACCTTTATCTTCAATATTGCGGTTGCTGGAAGATGCCGAAAAAAATTGAACTTTTGCAATATCTCTTCGAAAAATCAGAGATTTAAACGATGAGACCTGCACCATTCTTTTAAGCGTCCCTAAAGTTATCCGAGGAAACATTTTTAAAAAAGAAGCTATTTTGAGAAATTTTGAAAACGTAGATGCTTCATTACAGTACCCCTAAAAAAACAAAATATCCCTGCACCGTTCCACCCTCTCCCCATCCTGCCTCGCCCTTCTCATTTGGCCCGCCCTGCCATATTTGCTAGATCGTCGTTGGTACGGCAGTTGTAAAATGATTCACTGTTCACATACTCCAAATGTCCAGTACCTATTTTCACCTTCAATTACTCAAAAACAAACACTTTTTGAATGCATTTAATAAAAATTGTTTTGCCTTTCAGAAACTACTATTTTACTGGGTGAATTTACTCACTCATTACAGTAGGTACTTGTGAAAAACTCAAGAAGTGCAATTTAAATTTTGCTTTAAGGGGTAGGAAAGAGAGATCGGATAATTTTACGTGTCGCAAATGCCCAAGCAGATACCTAACAAACGGGCCACGTACCACGCAATCTTTATCACTGTCCTTTCCTCTCCCGACACACACACACACACACACACACACACCAATCACCACCTACAGCGCCGGTAGCACGGACCACTCGGTGTCGGCGGTGCCACTTTGGAAGGGATACTACGCGAAGGAGAAAAACCTCCCAAGCAGGAGTTTCAAAATGTCATTAGAGCGCCTGACAATTAAAATAGGACGTTTGAGAGAAGGAAATCGGCATAGAAAAGAACGTTGAACTTATTTATTGTGCAAGCCACGGTCGTAAAAAGTGCGGTATTATTCAGCATTCGCGATAGAGCACTGATTGAGCGAGGCATCTGGCAAAAAGCGGGTCGACACTGAGAACTGCGGTTCCTTTCCGGAGAAATAGGCTTTATTTTTCTTGAGATAGTGGTGGCACAGATCTAATTAAACGATTCCGCAATATGCACCGACAAGTTAGGAGAAGAAAACTAGACTTCAATTAGCATTTGTTAAACATTTCCCTTCAATTTTCTCCTCTTTTTAGGTACTTACATGACAAAGAAAAAGTATTGTAATGCTGCAGCTGAAATTGGAGATTTTCTCCAGAAAAACTCGTATTGTTTAGCCCTGGTACTGCAAAAGTCATTAAATATTGTATCGGTATGTGTAGAAAATTACATCCTCTAAAACGTTGGGCATTCAGAATCCACGTTTCGTGGGTTCATACCGAAAAATCGATTGAGAACTGTCTGCCTGTCCGCCCGCCCTGATCAACGCTTGCGCATAAACCGTTCAAATAATTTCCTCCAAAATTAATATTTCCCCACCGATTTAACACCAACCCCTGCGAGTTTGAAGAACAAAAAGCTTAAATAAATGGCGCAGATTATATTTTCATTAAAATCTCGGAATTTTCGAAAATTACACCCGTTCAAAATTTTTCCGTCTCCTTCCTACAATAACAATAGAGACGTTTGTGCACGACATAGCGAACAGCGCTATCGATGTTCTGCGCATGCGCAGTTGCACTAAAGTGGCGCGAAACTTCAACTGCGCATGAGCAGAAGATCGATAGTGCTTTAACGTTCGAGGGTGCACAACTCTCTAATATTAAAGATTTACTTTCCCATCTTTACTTCGTAAGAAGAGAAAGTATTGTAATCGTGCGGCGTAAAACGGCGAATTTTCGTCAGAAATACTCTTATTGCCGGACCTTGGCAACGATAAGGTAGTTAATCTTGATGCTATGTATTGTAAATTACTTCCTCTAAGCTGTCAGTCAGTTTACACGTTTTGTCGGACCTTGATGCCAAAAATCCAGTTGATGGGGGAAAGTCTGTCAGGTCTGTCCCTTACTTGTCAATGCTAGCGTCTAAACCGTTCAGTCGATTTTCAGTTCCTCGGTATTCCCCCAATGATCTGGAGGCCCTCTGTTTCAAACGCATATTTTAATTTTTCGAGCGTACTTTACATGAAGCCTCAACACTTTCTCAAAAATGGCTCCAAAGTTTTGGATAAAACCTTGCCCTCCGATAGCGTAAAGTACTTCTAAGGTCTTCTTTTTGTTGAAATCCATGATTTTTCGAAAATTCCAAAACTTTAATTTTTTTCGGCATCTTATTTCAACTACAATGTTGAAGATAGAGATTTTTACCAAAATGTGTTCTTTAAAGACAGATCTTGAACTAAAGTCAAGTACTTTTTTTTTCGAAAATACGAGTTGTTTTCGCGTAATTTTGCGTGAAAAATGAGCAATTTTAAAATTGGGTGAAAGCTCTTGACTGTCCGAGAGGTGGGCATTCTAACCCTGGGGAAGATCACGACAGGGTGGTCGAAATAGCATCAGAACCTTCTTCACAGCAGAGGCGTCACCCGGATAGAAACGAACATTCGCCTGCCTGGCCGCAGAAACGTTCATCACTTGCAGACAATGTATCAACCCGTAATCACGATCTCAGCCACTTCTCCGATGGGAAATACTATTTTTACTTTCTCGCACACTCCTTGCATACTGTAATTCTACAGCACAAAAATGATTTTTCGACAGAAAAGCTCGTTTTGTACGTCCCTGACACAGCAAGTGGATAAATATTGTTCCTAAATGTAGTAAATAACTTCCTGTAACTCGTGTAGCCAGAATACGCGTTTTGTGGACCGCTGGTACCGCAAAAATTAGCTGACGGCAAAACGTCTGTGAACCGGCTAAACCTTACGGCGGATTTTCCACCAAAATTGACATTTCCCGTTCAATGTGCTTGATGTTGCGACCTCTTGGATTTGAAATGGGTATTTTGAATTAGTAGGAAGTGTACTTTACATGGAATTGTTTGTTATTTATGAAAAGAAGAAAAGAAAGAAAAAAGTATACAGCAATTTGAATTTGAAAAAAAAAAAAAAAGAATACAGCAATTTGAATACAGAATTTTGAGCCCGTTATGAAAAAATGGCGCTTGAGCGTTTCTGAAAATGCGGAATTTTAAGCTCATTTCAACAGAATACTGTCGAGTTTTCAAGAAACTTGATACATTATTTAAAGCACATGCAATCATAAATACAATAAAAACAAATTGCCGCTAATATAAATATTAACGACGTGAGAGACACGTCAAAAAATTTATTTTATTGTATTTTTTGAAAAGAAATTTAAAAAAGGGCGTTTATGTCCCCTTATATACCATGGTTTTCGTAACGTGGCGCGTGAGGGGTTGGAACATGCTCTGCTTTCCACGTCTTTCTGGGTCGTGCCTCTAGATCTGCAGCACTTCTTGACACAGTCGCGATTTTGCGACATTTGGCGGCACGATCGAGAAAGACGTAAAACGCAGTGCCGTATTCCATCACGAAGACAAGTCCCTCATGCGCCATGTTTTGAAAACCCAAGTAGAGAGTGCGTTAACACTACCCTACCAAAATTTTAATGAAAAACTTTGGAGTCTTTGAGAAAAATCTTGTTTTTTTATTTTTTAAAAATTGCAAATATTGCGCGGAAACTGCTAAGTTTAAAAAAAATGTACATGACCTTAATGGACTAATTACGGACAATAAATTTCATTTGAAGGAAAAATTTCCATCTTCTTTTGTAGTTGTAGGAATACGCCGGAAAAAATTCAAAATTTTGCAATTTTCAAAGTTCAGAGTTAACATTGAAAATCTGACCTACCCCTCATTTATAAATGTATTCTACTCTATTTTTACAAGAAATTTAAAGAAAAAATTTGCAACTGTTTTTGAGAAAAGTTTGAAAATGTCCTGAGAGCTTAATGGAAAGAACACCCAAATTTCGAAGAAAGTTTTTTTCACAATCGCAGCGCCTCGAGTTGAGCCAGATCGAATGGGGAATATCAATTTTGGAAAAAATCCTATGAATAGTTTCGGCGTTAGTACTCATCACAGACAGCCTTTTTGAAAAAACAAAAAACAACACTTTTTCGGTATCAGGGGATCCCAAAACATGAATTTCCGTTGAAATCTCAAAATCTATTTTCCGTAGGATTACATAACTTCCTCAACACTTCATTTATACGTATGGATACGAGCAAGTAAAAAGATGAATGTTTTTCATGAACTGTTGGTTTAACATCTGAGAAACCTTAAATGAAATGCTGTACAAAAGTCCAAATATTTTAAAACACTATTGATTAACAAAGAAAATAAACTAATTTCAATTTCAGGTCTGGAGCTCTGATTTGAAGTTAATTAAAGAGTTCCAGGCTCATCAATCTGTAGTGTATGACATGGCAATTATTGGCAATACCTTATATACATGTTCAAATGACGGAAAAGTGCTAGCCTGGGATGTGGAAACATTTGAAAAAAAAGCCACACTGCTGGAGAGTGAAGATGAAATTTATAAATTTTATGTAGACAATGGAAAGTTATATGCTGGAGATGACCAGGGAGTAGTGAGTATATTGTGTGGCATTCAAAGTATTACCTAATTCCAAACAAGGTCTCATCCATTATGATTTCTTTCTTTCTTAGGTCAGGCTGTGGGAGAATGATGAATTTCGCCTGGTTTTTAATCTTGTTGAAGAAATACGTGGTCTGGTTGTCACAGACAAACTTCTTTTCACAGTCAGAGATCGTGATGTCTGCATAACAGAAATTGGTAAATTATTGTGCAACTTGACTTATCATGGTGAATCAATAAATCGATTAACACCTTGCTACAATCAATTAAATTTGTATTTTGCAGGTGAAAAAGGTCATTATTCAACTCGCAAAACAATTGAGGGAAGCAGTCCCATATGTCTAGTGGGAAACAAAGTGTGTTTTGTATCAAGATCAGCAACAAACATTATTGTGATTGATGCCACAAAAGAAACTGGATTTAAAGACCTTCATGATTTGAAGGTAAATTTAAAATATAAGATGGATTTCTTTAGACAATATGAACTAGCTATTACATATTGTGAATTCTTTCCTGTGCAGGCTCATGACATGATTATCAATGTTTTGCGTGGGGCTGGGGACTCCACTCTGTACAGTGGAAGTTATGATAAGTTTGTGAAACAATGGGATCTCAACTCTTTCAAATGCCTCTCATCTTGTGACACAGGAGAATGTATAAATGCTCTAGCAATTGGAAATGAAGGGCAAGTATATGCAGCAGGACCAAATGGTTTCCTGTGCCGAATTGACAACAAATGAAAGTTTAAAAAGTCAATATAACAAGACTTGCGCTACGAAGTGAATATAATGGGAAGGTAATGACAATACTCTTTGGTTTTCTAGTTTTATGATTGAAAATGAATTATAATTCAAATTCTTGTCAAGGAATGGATTAATGTTATTTAGCTGAAACATTCTATGTATTCAGTATTACCATTACTAACACAACACTGAACTGAAAAATTTTAATATACATTTATCTTATTTTACCAGTTTTATATCTACAATTTGTAAAAATAAATTTAATGGAAGTTTCTAAATAAATTATTAAAAAAAAAAAAAAAAAAAAAAATTATTTCATTCAAATATTTCTATATTTCCTCCTCTTAGTACACAGAAGAATAGAATTATTTATCCTTGCTTGTTTCTTTTGTGTTTTCCTTTGGATAAAAATTGTTTGCTTAATCATGTATCCAAGTTTGAATACTAGTATCTAATGTATTCTTGAAAGTTGACAATACTTTTCTGGATTAAGAATTAATGTAACATTTTATTATTGAGAAGTTGAATTTATTACATTAATACGGCTGAAATCATATATTTTAAACCAAAGTGAGAATTCATAAATTATACTCATTTCTACGTGAGAATTGGAATGTAATTTTATTTAAGACAATTGAATATCCATATATTCTCATTAACCTTTCTTTACAATGTGGATTATATGTGGCCACGTTTCCCAGCCCAGTTGTAATCAAATCAGAGAAGATGAAAAATACCTTAAATATCATATGATAGTCATAAAATAAATATAAATTAATTAAAATACAAGGTAGTAAAACCATATGACAATACAATTAATAACATTAAATTGATAAGAATGTGCAACATTCTTATCAATGTAATGTAACTTCACTCTGCCATATCTGACTCGTCATACACGATTGAAATTGTATTTGTGACTCAATAAATATTATTATTATTATTATTAACATACAGAATTGTAAATTAGAATTTCCCGCACTGTCAGTTAGCCAAATTCTAAATGCTTCTCTTTGTTGGAAGTTGTGATTATGTATGTAGATAATATTGTTATGAAAGGAAATAGATTCAACTTGGAACTAACAAATACATTCTTTTACTTTAACAAGTTTTGATCACTGATTATGATTTCAAAATTTGTTCATTTTTAGATATATTTATAAGTATTTCACTGTATTTAACAAGTGAAATTCAAAAATATATACTCAATTTTTCCTTCCACATCCCTGTTGAGACACGCTGAGAAGTATTGAAGATCACAGAATTACAGAAATGTTTGTTCCGCGTGCATGAAATGTTTTTATTACCGTTTAACTCAAGAACCACGAGTCATACAGAAATGTGGTTGGTCTCGTATCAAAATTTGGACTTCCCTTGTCATTTCATTCGCTGGATGTTTGTGTTTTACATCAATAATAAAAAAGTTTCTCGCTTGAGGAAAATTTAAGGTAGATGTAAACATGTCTGCTATTATTAATAATTAATTTCTGCGAAATTAAACAATCAAACTCAATTACAAAATAACTATCACATTCATAAGAGTTTTGGGAATAACGGGTAATGGGTAAAAAACATAGTTCTCTAAGATCACCACAATTGAAGCTATTGTTGAGTAAATGTGTTAAATATTTGAACGTGAAACGGGATGGACGAGCCAAATAAGCCTGAGCCTCATAAATTGGCAACACAGCTTGCAGTAGAAAGAGAGTCTTTTGTAAAATTATGTTGGATAGAAAGAGATGGCAATACTCCACAAGGCTCCGTACTGCAATCAAATGTTTGGATGGACAATAAAAACAGTACTGAAGAAATTCCATCAAAAACTCCCATATCACTAATTTGCTTTTGCTGACCCTTGCAAAAGGGGCCTTTTTGACACTTAAGCACTACAAGAAAGAAGAGGCAAATAATCTTGGAAGATAAAAATTATAACAGTGGAGTGTACCATATTTAAAAGTCAAGAAGAACTATGGTTGAATTCCGCATTTAAATAGAGAAAGTTGAGGTGAAATTGAGCACTCTGGATCTTTATGCATTAATATATATATGCTATAATATTTTAATGATAACACATATTTTATAATTTACAATAATTAACATTAGTTATCCTATTTACATTAACAAATATTTGCTGTGGGTTAAGAGAAATTCAGCATTTTAAATTTTTGTCTTGCATTTCTTCAAGAATTTCCTTTATCTAAAACAGTAATAGGAAAGGCTATTTTCAGAATTTACAAAAAAAATTGATTCAATAATGTAAAATCACAAATGAAATGTACACAGGAAAACAATCTAAGCCTATTTTCTGAATCTACAGCCATCTTATACACCATACAGTGTCCATTTACTTTGGGTTTGAAGATTTTGCACATTACACAAGAATGATCCCCTCAATGAATGATCAGTATCCATTTCGCTTAGATCTTCCCACTACTTCAATACTTTGAATTTGGAAACTGTATAATGTTTTTAATATGTCTTTGTACAGCATGGAGTTATTTGAACAGTAATTTTTGGCCAAGGCAGGTTTAGCAATGAGAATATTTTCAAATGGGCAGCAAAGGCTCATGAAAAGTCCAGATCCAAACTACGAACAACTTGTAAAAAACTGGTAATTTCGGACACATCCAAATTTGGGTGAAACCTACAATGCATAATATCATTAAAGAATCATGATGAAGTAAAATATGTAAAATGATTTTTTCTAGTTACACAATTTGAAGAGGGATGAATGACAAGACTTGTCATATAAAAGACTGCAGTCGAAGAGTCTACAGAATAACAAAGTCACTTGCTGTGGTTTAATTTGATCTATTGTCTGAATAAAATTTCTGTCTCTACTTGCCAGCTAGTAAGACAAGAGAGAAAGGGTCTGTTATCCAGTTAGAGGCTTCAAACTGTGATGATGACACTGCTGTTTGCTTATTAAGAAAAAATGAAATATGTACAGAATAATTTAAGATTCAATACATCTTGCACATCTTTTGCCACACTATACATTTTCTTTTAAAAGTGAGTCTCGCAGGACTTACTTTTCATCTGCTTTTTGCGTATTCTCCAAAAAATGTTTCTTTATTCCTTTCATTGACAAGCTTAGTGTATGCATATGTGTAAGGAAGAGTGCAGTGCAACTGCACTTCATTAAATCAAGAAGTGCCATTATTACAATTCGTACTACAATAAGTGGGATGTGCATGCTTCAACAGTAGAACTGATGCATAACAACCACATGACTGCTGCCCAAGTAAGTGACAACATATCTCTCTGCCACCCCAGCTGTCAAGTAGACGGACATTTTAAATGAACAGTAACTATATAGTTAGGGTTAAAAACTTGCCATCCCAGGACTTCCTGGACAGATGCTGCAGAGGCAACTGAGTAATTGAGCCATCTTGGCTAGCTAACATTGTTGGTTAGTATCAGCTATGTGTGATTTTGATGAGACAAATGAGAAAGCAAGGTAATACTGAACTTATATCTCTCCCTCCCAATATTTTATGCGTTTGTAATAATCAATTCTTCTAATGTTTTAGAATAAAGTATTGTAAATTGTCCAAAAATAAAAAGATAATACACTCATATATCAAAGAAAATATTACTCAGAAGTACTTAAAATTTAGCTCTGATTATATGCATAAACTTTAAATATCTATTTTCTCAAAATCTTCCAAAACAGACATAGATTGTTATTCCTCTGTACCCTTGAAATAATACCTACCCTTAAAAGTACACAATCTTCAATGTCTTCTAACTTATGTAGTACTTCATTAATACTGGAATTATTTAAAATATCCTGAAAACACAAAATACAATAAAATAAAAAATACATATTAAATAATTATACATTTGTATTAGTCTCGTTTTGCAGATCTTTTAGAATTGGGTTAAATGATTACCTTCTTTAGGACCTTAATTTGTTCACTAGTTGCCAAAGGAAGTATCATTGCTGCCCAGTGAGGAAAACCAAATTGACAACACAATTGACCCATTTGAACTAAATCTATTTCGTGTATAACTTGACACTTGTAAAGTAATTTGATGCTATTCACACACCATCGTCTTTGATCATCTGACAATGGTATACTACCTATAAAAAATAAATAAATAAATAATAATAATAATAATAATAATAATAATAATAATAATAAGTATCAAAATCTCAAATATTGGATCCCGTTTTGTAAGATTTAAATATTCTTCACAACTTACAAGAGCGAAACGGAAGAAAGCAAACATATGTCCATGCTTCAACAATGCCTGTAGTACTAGAGGGTAATTTTCCTAAAACCTCTTCAAGATCTTCGGACTACATAAATAAGAGAAAGTGAAATAAATTAAATTACAAACAAACACAATACAAATAGGATTGTAGAATTTAAAATTACACATCGTTTGAAACTTTTGAAAATATATGAAAATGGAATGTGATGCTGCAGTAATGCCTGTGATTATTTATTCCATGTATTCTTTTCCCATTGTTAACAACTTCAAATGCTTCCGTTTATGAAAAAGAAAACTTTTTATCAATTGCTGTGGTAAATAAAGTACTCTTGTTTCATTGATTTTGAACTAATTTTGTTCGGTCAAGTGCAGGATAATACATGAGCAAAGAAGAAACATTTCAAGCACATATGAATAGTATTTTCCTAAATTTATTTTCTAAAATTAAGTATCTTAATTAAATTTCTCTAATTAATAAGAATTTGGAAAACGAATTTGAACACCTTACAATAAACAATACATGAATTAAAATGATTGAATAATTAACTATATTTTTTACATGAATGAAATTCAAATGAGGATGTAATTAATAGTTACTCTTGCAGTACTACAAAGTAAATTAAAATTTTAACTCAATAACTATTGTTTGTACATTACAGCAACTTGTTTAGTTTATATGGACTCACAGCAACAACATGGTGTTTATTGAATGGACTTATCAGCTGTGTTTTACTTTCTCGAATACGTACCAGGGTGGCCACTCTTTCACTGGATCAAAAGGTATCCTCAGACAAGATGGCAACAGTTCTGCACATTTATTTTAGTGTTTATAATAAATTTTTATATATGGTTGCCCAGTACTTTAGTTACTAATTGTATTACCCATTGTTGAATTACCCAGTAATTTAGTTACTAATTATTATAATTTTTAAACTTTATAATCCTTTGTAGGGTATCATATGCTAGGGTAAGATGACAGTTTTTGGCATTTTATGAGAAGTGTTTCGGGGAGAAGTGATGGTTAAGTGGGGGACACGGAGCAAAGAAGGGGAACAGATTCCCCTTCTTTTCAAAGAATAGAAACTTAGAAAAGAAAGAAAAGCTACCTTTCTTTTCTTCCTCAAAAGTTCTTTTCGCAACACCTGTTGTTGTTATTTATTTCCACAATTTTTTAAAATTCCTGGTCCTTAGTTAAAAAAAACAACAAAAAACTAGATCATCTGTAGTTGTTTCAGACTAGAGAAGAGGTTGACTTTTTACATACCTGAATAGTAATTCTTGAATATGTATAAATAAGTATGTACAATCTGGACACATGCTATAACTCTGCAATCATAAATAATAATTGTTTTAACACTGAAAATTGATTTAATGTGGAACCCAACAGCGATCTATATGTAACAGCAATACATCCCAGTACTGTGCGAGAGAAACCATTCCACTATTGCAGAGTTGAGATTAAAACGCAAAAAAATTCAAATAGTCCCTTAAAATTTATCGTCGATAATTTTGACATTTTCCCCTTCAATTTAATGTTACATTGATTTTGGTTTCTGCACTTTTCTGACCACTACACTATGGAGTGCGGGCATCCCAAAAAACTAAACCTGCAAAATCTTTAAAAAAAGTTCAAAAACCTCTTATTTTGTAGAATATTGCCTAAGAACACAATGCAGGTCTAACCTGTCCCCCTTCATTTTCTCACATGTCCCCCCACCTACTGTTCACCTATACCTGAAGTATACGTTATTTCCCTATTAGGCCCAACATGTCCCCTACCTGTCTCTTGGAACACATCTACCTTAAAACAAAAGTTGCGTCCCAAAGAGACACACAAACCTGGGTTAAAAGGTCTCCAACCCATCGCCTCCGAGCTATGAATGATTATACTAATCAGTTTTGTATGCCATAATCTGCAAACTTCTATTTTTTCTTCAGTCGGGTGTAGGAATGGGATATAATTTTGTACTTATCAGTAGCACACTTACAGGGTTTTGTGTCAATGGTTCTTATAAACTGCCAAAAAACTACCTTTCCTTACCATATGAAAGATATATAGTATATTCAAACTATTTTTAGCATATCTTGAATATGTATGATACCATTGCACCAATAATAGGAACTTTTTTTGCATAGCATAGCAATCACATATAGCAATCAACAGCAAATGTAACTAATATCATAATACAGATAATTAAATTAACAGATTAATTTCACCAACATGATTAATGGGAATATAGATAGCAGCACACACTGCCAGCATTGTTAGGAACAAATTCCATATATCATGAGCCTGTTATTGATGAGAGTTGCTGCTAAATCTGGTGGATTGGGAGGCTCCACTGCCAACGCAAGATAGAGTTGATGCAGCGCAGAGGCTCAAAAACGGTATATGCTAAGGTGCTTCATGCTGTGCAAATAGTCCCCAATTGTGCCACATGAAACAGTGCTGGGCACATGCTGACTAACATTTATCTGATTCTCTTTTTCTCTCCAGGTGTTTAGAAAAGGATATATTTATGTTGTACAGTATCTCAACAAATATTTTATTTAATAAAAGCTGACTTACCATGCACCCCTGTACCATGCTTTTCAAAAGCTGTTCCCATACATCAGAATCAAATATTTGGAATCTTAGAGCAATCTGGGCAGCCAGTAAAAAACAGGCTATTCTTATACCACCCTAATAAGTTCCATTACCAAGTCATATTTCTTGCAGTTAACAAATTGTGAACCAAAAAAAACATTCAAATGTTCACTATAAATAATTATAAATAATAAGAATAAAAAAAGAATTCTTAATAAATACAAAAAAAAAAAAACCTAACAATTTAAAATTTAAACACTCATCAAATTTATAATTTACTTTACCTTATACTATCAGGAGCTTTACAACATAAGTTAGAGACCACTTCCATGGACAATGTGCTGATTACACAAGTCAAAGCATTTCGTTTGAATTGAATACTTCTTTCTTTTCCATTTCTAAAGATCTCCACCAAGAGGGTTGCTAATAAAGCTTCAGAATCAGGTTTTGTCAATAAATATGATGCTCTAAAAAATGGTAAAAGACAGTACAGTACAATAAAAAAAACTTCATTTACAATAATATTTTGAATGCAATGTTACCTTGTAAAGTTTTCTATTTCATTTTGTCCATAAGCATTAAGGGTTTGAAGATTTCCCTGTATTGTAATTGTCTCATCAAATTTGTCACCTGTTAAATTAGCAGGTGTCAACCATTGTTCTAATAACTTAAATAATAAATCCTTCCACCTTATTCCATCGTGTATTCTGATTATTTCATTAACAGCACTGTTGATATCTGAAAGGGCACATTGAAACAAGAAAATGTAAGAAAAGACATTGATCTTTAGTGAACATAACCATTAAATATTTGATGAAGAGTGTTCCCTTAAAAAAAATTCATATTATACTCAGAGTTGAAAATTGTTTGAATTTTCAACGGTTAAACACCTTATCATATGGTTTTCAAGAAACTGACAAGAAGTCAGTTGTTGATTTTTTAAACTCTTTTTTTTTTTAAACAAAAACTTTATTTACTGAGCGTGAGATAAGCTTATACTTTCCTACTTAGATAAAACTAAAAAGATTTTGAAAAAACGTCCAGATGTTATATTCATAGGTTGTGACGAGGACCATGTGTTTGCTGCCATAAACCTATAATATTTAAATCACTGTTGCTTCCAAAGTTTTAAAACAATTCAAGGACATTATTAAGAGATAGTGTTGTCCAAAATACTTAGATTTCAGTGTCTTGGATAGAATTTACTCTGGTTATACTCCAAAGTTTACTTAAGGCTCATAAAATAGATTTTCCTTTCCGAATTCCATATAAAAAATTAATTCTCAAAATCAATGAATAATTTTGTGTTTGTAACAGTTTTGAACTATCGCGAGAACTCTTAAAATTATCTGTTCCTCCTGATCATGAAGTTATGTCCCTGGATGTCATTTTTGTTTCCTAATATTTCTCATCCTCTCATCATGTCTACTTTAGAATTTTATCTCCCTAAAGTTGGAAATTTCAACATTACACTACATGAAATTATGTTAATGGTCAAGTACATTCTTTCACAATTAAAATTTCAATTTTATCATCGTCAACTGCAGGTTGCTAGGCCTGTCGCCTGTCGCTGTTTCACAGTACACCAGGGGGCTTACACCTCTGGTGATCCAGATCAAGCCATTTCTTTTGTGGTCTTCCCATATCGCTTCACCCTATTGGTTTGTATTTATTGCTTTTGGGAATCTTGTTTCATTCTGTGAATGTGAAAGAGCCATTTTCTCACTCCATCCCTTATTTCTTCTTCTCTATTTTTTGCCTTTAGCCTGTTTCTGATGTCTTTACTCCTTTGCCTATCCTTTAGTGTCACTCCTGCAAGATGACATAAGAATTTCATTTGCATTGCTTCTAGTCTTTGTTGCTCACTACTTATCATTGTTCAGATTTCCAAAACATACAGAGGATTGCTTCCAAAATTTCTTAATAACTTGAACCGAACATTCCTTCTTAATTGATAAAGCAATCATTGTGTTGATCACTATCACGTCAAAATTACAAGTAATATTTACTTTCGTTTACATTTATTGTCACTTGCAATGCCATTACAAAAGATTATCCAAAATTATCAAATCAAATTTTTCATTGTAGACCTGCATTATTAATTATTACAATAAACATTACATGCAGAGGCATAATACCATATTGGAGTCAAATTTATTCATCACATTTACGACAATGGTCTCTCAAAAATATGAATACCCTAAAACATTTTTATACTTTGTGATGCGGTGACACTTAACTATGTATGTCCAATTTCATAAGGAGGCTCTGGCAACTGTAATTAACATGAAACATCCTTAAATCTGTCCAACACACTTCCAAAATAACGACTACAGCCTTTAAGATTTACATAAAACTTCGTATATATCTATAACATTTTCTTAGAAACTAAATAATTATAAATAATTGGTACAATGCTGGGTAGGCATCAGTAAAGTGCCCTAAACATCTCCTCTTGTCTTTCACATTTTCTACAAATGTCACACCATTTATTGCCACTGTTCAATAGCAGTAATTGGCAAAACGACTTGTGAAAACTTACAACTGTTAGGTTGGTAACCGATTTCAACAAATGAAGTACGCATGCCACATAGATTCCCCCTAAGTATACTTCAGCCTAATTTTTTAATCATGTTCTTCAGCGTTTCCATAGAATCAGTAGTTCAATATAAGTGACTTTTTACAACAATGTTTCTTACAAATAAAAATATTTTAATGCACTTACCTGGGCTTTTGATGGCTTCTTTTGTATTTACAATATCTGGATGTGCATAGAGTTCTCTCACTAGGACATCTGGTTTAGAAATCTTTTCCAAGTAGCAGGGATTATTAATTCCACATTTATAAAGTATATTTGCTGTAGATATGTCCAGGTAAGTTTGAGTTGCATCTCTCATAATTTGTTTAGCCTCATTTGTATTAACTGAATCTGCCCATTTTTTAGCAAATTGACTATATAACTTTGCCAGCTGTCCTTTAGGTGCACCTAGTTGTTAAAAAATATTTATTGCATATTAACAATTAAAATTTACTGTAAAATCAGAATGATCTAACAAAACAAAGATTGAAATTTCTGATTTTCCCCGCATTTTTGCACCATCTTAATGAAAATTTCAATTCCTTCATACTATACAATATCAAAAATGATTTATCAATGAAAGCACCTCGCCTCTAACATTCTTCTCTGTCAATGGAGATGTCATTACTATTACTTAACTTAACATTCCTGGCCCTTTTGGAAAACAATTTGGCACATTTTCAATTCACTCACATTAACTATTTCAACATTTCCAGAAAATATCTGCAAAACATTACCTTTATTTCCTTAAATTATTTTCTCTCATTGTTTTGTCACATCAAAATATTTACTTTTATTTCTTTTTGCCCTAACATTCATTAAAGTGTTTATATTTTCGTTTGTATTGTTATAGGCCCACTGAAGATGGGAAAAGTGTTCCTCAATATTAACTTTGGGTGAATTTATGTGGTTAAATTATGTATTTGTTATCTGGTCGGACCACATTGTAAACGCAAGACTGTTTGCTATTCACAAATCAAGTATCAGGAAAATTTAAAAAATGTGAATTACAGTTCTTGCAACAGTTTTGAGGAATAGTTCTCTCTCATCATCAGGCTAAAATCGACAATGAAATACAAACAATGAAAAAAATATAGACAAACTCGAGAGAAATATTTACATACCAATTTTGTAAAAAAAATTATTGAACATTAATATAAAGAATACTCAATATAAACAGTATGGAGGCTTACCAATAAAAAGGAAGTCAAAACAAAAAATTCCAATCATGGAATATTTTAATGTATACTAAAATCGTATAAAAACAATATGGCAATCGAAGTAGTCATGATAACACAGGAGGAACCAACAGTGTATATGAAGTTATAGCCGGGATACATGGTTTTCATCTTCTGAAATTCCACAAGAAATGTATGGAGGAGAGTTGATGATTTGGGGAAGTTTGAAACTTGTAGAGATGGATACTCAGAGAATGGGGTAACGATGGTCTGAGTGCGTCAGACAATGTCCTGTGACTTGGGTGAAAGATTCCTTGGCACAAAGGAGTATTTATAGCCAATAACAATATCTTGCCTTCGGCTCAAGTATGGTTCACCGGCCTCAGCCAAGAGGCATTCAATGCAACTAGTGTGGTAGGCACCTGTGCTTATCTGTATAATGGCGTATTGTGTGGTATTCAATGACCGGAGGGTCGATGGAGACCCTGATCCATAAACAATGTACCCATAATGTAAGAGTGGATGGATAAAGGTCCTATATAGGCGCAAGAGACACACAGACTGCATCCCATGTACCAGTAACCATGTACATCTATCAGAAGCGGTGCGAAAAATGTTCAAATACATCAGCTTGTCAAGTTCTGAATATGCTTTCATTATGTTAAACTCTTATTGATCATCGGGCAAAGGAAAGTTGCTGTTTTGACGAAAGTAAGTTGATGACTCACCAAGAAAGATCAGGATGAATATGGAGGTGATGAAGTCTGTGAAAGTGGATGCAACTGGATTTTGAGGTAGAGAACTTTAATTCAATTTCATTGCTCCATTCTTGGAAGTCTAGGGTCTAGCTGTAACTGCCTCCCAATAACTTGCATGCTCTTCGAGGATATACCTTTATAAGTGTACTTTACTCTATTCTATGAAAATATTTAAGGAAAAAACTTGGAGCCGTGTTTGAGAAATTTTTGAATGTCCGGGGGGGTTTCACGTAATGTACCCCCAAAGTTTAAAGAATGTTTTTCAAAATTTCAATGCTTCAACTTCAACAGACAGATGGATGGGCAGATGCACAGACAGACGTTTTGAGAAAACCACTTTTTAGGTATCGGGGACTGCAAAACGTGTATTTCTGTTGAAATCTCTAAATCAATTTTCCACAGCATTACATAACTTTCTATACACTACGTATATTACTCCGTATATACGTATTTATACGAGAAAGCAAAAAGTATATGTTCGGTTATATTTGAATGCTTTTGACGAATGAGTATTGTTCCTTATTCTAGAAATAAATGTTTTGATAAGAAGGTTACAAAAATCAGTAGATTCAGGACTTCATCACTACCAGACTCTAGCATTATACTGCAGTATTTACTATTGTAATTTTTGGGATATACACTTTAAACAGTAAATTGCCCGAATCTCAATGAGAACTGTCGAAAGGCATTTTTATTATTGATTTTGAAATCTGGAATCTCTTGTTTTTCAAGACAGTTCCACATTTCAAATTTCAGTTTCAGTTCACAAATTTTATGGTACTTAAAACATTGTTCCCTAGGTGAATGTTAAATTACAGCGCGAAACATTGTGATGATGTACGATCAGTGGCGCCCAGAGGGGTGGGGGAAACTGGGACAACTTGCCCCAGGTACGCACCCCTAAAATTTAAAGATTTTTTCCCAATATTTTGCTAAAAAAATATTTCAACAAAACTGATATAAACAAACAAGTGTACAAAAACCCTACAAATGAAATAACAAACTGCAGGGTCCATTGGCTGGCCGGTCCCACCCTCGCCCACGAAGCTACAGCTCCTTTCTTCTGATCTACGGCTGTAGGTTGCTTAGTGTTACATTTAGAAAAAAATATACAGAAGCTGGAAATTGTATTCTCTTTAAAAATTTGGGTGCATTTATTTATGACAATCAACTATTAAGCAGATAAACCTGTCAACAATGTTGTGAACACTACTAGTGCCTAAACCATGTACAATCTTTACCAAATTAAAGAAATCCCTTCCCATCAGAATCCAGTTGAAGCTCTGAGATTTTGAAAAACATTCTTTAAAATTTGGGGAATACTTTACATGAAGCCCCCGGACAATTTAAAAATTTTCTCAAAAGCGGCTTCAAATTTTCTCTTTCAAATTCTTGAAAGAATAAAGCAAAATTTATAAAGGTGGCCTAAGCCTGATATACATGGTTAAGTCTGAATTTTCTGAAACTTTTGAATGTTTGAATTTTTTCGGTGTCTTTCTTCAACTACAAAATTGATGATAGAGATATGTCCTTTAAGTAAAATTTGGTCTCCATATTTAGTTCTTTCATTAAGGTCATGCACATTTCAGTAGTTTTCGCACAATATGTGCAATTTCAAAAATGTAGGAAACATAAAGAAGATTGTCTCGAAAACGGCTCCAAATTTTTTTATTAAACTTTTGGAAGGGATAGTGCTAAATGCACTCTGAAACTACATAAATGCCATATTGCTCAATTCTTGTTTTTTCAAAATTAAAAATAATATTTTTTTGACTTCTCTCAAGTCGTTAATATTTACATTATCAGCAATTTGTTCAAGTTATTTTATTTATGAGTATTCGTGCTTTAAATAATGTCATAAAAATAATTATTTATATTTAAAAGAACGTTGAGAGGATATGAATTGAAAATTCCCCCCCCCTCCCCTGGTGCTCCGTCACTTTCTGAATCTACCACCAACAATCTGCAAGTTTATATCGATAACCCAGATGTGTTAAGGATGGGCAATATTTTGGTGAAAATAACGTAAACAGTCCAGTCACATAAATGTGAGACCGCATATGTTCGAAGTAAATGTGTAATAAACCCTCACAGACAGCATCACCAGCAGTAGAGTGTATATAAAGCACGTCAAATGGAAAACCTTCTACATGCTTTGTCTTGGCGCTTTGCTGCTTGACACATAAAGCGGAAAACAGTGCAGTAGTCCCAATGCAGAAACGGAGCGAATTATCAGACATCCAAAAAGGGCAAGATCATTGGCTTTTAGGCCGAAGGTGAAAGCGTTTCCAAAATGGCTAAGTTTGTACAGTGTTCACGTGTCACCCTGGTTCAAGAGTACCATGCTCCGATGGCAATATCCAAAACCGGCGCCAAGGCAACCATGGAGCACCACGGTCATAAATGGCAGGGGAGAACGACGGCTGTGGAGATGTGTATGGGCGGATAGACCTGCACGTGTAGAGCAACTGACCATCCAGATCAACCAACAGGGTCTCCTCAAACTGTTTAGCAAACGTTGCTACGTGTGGTCTTCTGGCACAGGTGCCTGGTTTATGCACCAATGCTGACTGTTGTTCATCGGCAACGAAGGCTGGAATTTGCATGCCAATACCGCAACTGGACGCACACTGAGTGATGACAAGTGGACTTATCATGTGAATAATGTTTTCCGATTCATCCGCAAACACCTTGTCGGATGGACAACAATCGCCGGATGGGTTTAGGCTGGAGGAGGGAGTATGATGTTTTGGGGGAATGATTTCGTGGCATTTCCTGTGCGATCTTGTTATTCTGGACAAACAGAAGTACGCAGCCATCCTTGGTCTCGCCTGACCACCAATCTCTCCTCCCTTTAAACCCAATAGAGAATCTGTGGGACCATCCTGATCGGGCTGTTCGCATCAAGGATCTAACTATCACGGAACCTACAGTACCGGCAGCGTATAAAAGACTCTGACACTTCGATGCATTGTTGCCACACGTTACTCCGATCATGGCACCACTTTCATCACAGATAAATGAACGCTCAAAACCTTAACACTTCCTGACAGGCAACAACACTTCATGATAATACGTTCATAACCTTCGCCACAGCCGAATCTCATCGCCTCCGTGACTTTGTGCGAGTCAGATGAGCGGCAACACTGGTTGCGAGAAAGTAAACAAATCCTCACCAGCTGATTGCTTCAGAGCAGGTCCCTGATGTACCACTACACCTGGCGAGAGAACTGTCAGAGTCGCTTATCCGCTGTCTGTACTATAGCGCAGGTAGCCATGGCACTAGAGCTGGCAGGATTCTACATCCGTGTCGGGTCCGCACAGAAGCTAATCGCCTCTCCCCCTGCACATCTCACAGCAGTTAGCGCTGCAAAAGGGGTTATTCGCATTTTGATGCGTGGTCACATTCATGTGACTGGACTGTATTATCATTGTTGGGGAATGATTTTGAACATGTATTTTTAAAGTGATCCAGACAGAGAGAGAGAGGAGAAAAGTCAAAGGCAGTAAATTTAATTACCTACAAACACAAAAAGTAATTATTGAATACAATCATTACCTTTTGTTTGTTTGGACACAATGTATTTGATTTGTAACTGAACACTTAAATTTGCTTACCACATTTTGTAAATCTAAGCACTCTGTACAACACTGCACAAGCCAATTCTTGGTTAACTATCCCTTTAGCGCAATTATAAATTTGATCTATTATAATTTCATCCAAACTTTCCAAGCACCAGTTTTCATCATTTGAAGTTAGTTCAGGCATCTACAAAATAGTACACAAACAAATATTCAAAGCATTTCAACAACGTTATAATTCAGACGATCATTATTACATAACAGTATATTCAAAGTATTACAGTGAAGTGTGTGATCTTCATCAGATCAAAATTTAAAAGTATAGGCAAAGTCAGCAAGTAAAAAGAATTGAGGTGACTTCTAGCATTTATATTCTACTATACGCACACTTGATAATCGTTCCAGCACAATTACTCGAAGGAGGTCTTCTGACATTTTCAGAGTGCCTGTCATATGAAGCCATTGCTCGTAATTACTTAAGGTCAATTCTGATTTTATGACTTTATCCATATTATTAGGCCAGAATGGCAGACGCCATTCAGCAATAGTCGGGAATTCATGAGAACATTGGTATTTTAAAAACCATTCATCTCTTTCTTCTTCCTGAATAGGACTGTAATAAAATATTGCAAAATAAATCTGTTCAGTAATAAATAAATAAATAAAAATAAAAAAAATATAAAAAACAAACAAACAATTGAAATGTTATAAATAGCTCTTTGATTTTTATGCAAACACACTATTTTCATGTTGATACTTGAAATTAATTGCAAACTCAATACATAAGACTTTACACAATCAAGGTGCCCCATATTCTGCTTAAAAATGCCTCTTCATCTTACAAAAGTGTAAATATGCCTCTTTGATATAAATGAATCGATTGAGATTGAAATGGAAAATATTCCTGTGAAGAAAACACTACTGAAACTGAAATTTGTATTAAATAAAATTTTCAGACTACCCTCACAGCACTCTAAATCATAAGCCAAGAGAAAAAGAAAATAAATGAACTGTTTATTATTTCAAGATCAAAATATGTATCCATCACAAGTGCTGAATCATGAACATTATTTTTTGTGTACAAAATTATTCTGTAATGGAAGACTCATGGATGTAACAGTGTTCCCACTTCTCTTTTCCTTTTAATATTCCAATTTTTTAAATTTTTTCATACATTCTTTCCATAAAACAGTTTACAGCTCGTTTTGCCCTCTGAGAACTAACTTTACCCTACTAAAATAGATTTTGGAGTCTAAATCTCCAAGCTCTATTTGTCGGTCTGTGTCAAGACTATGACTTCACATAATATAAGAATCTATCCATTCCTAGTTTATTGAATTGACACTCATACTTGAGCAAGTAATATGAGCATTGGACACTAGCATTTAGAATGCTTTCGACTTTATGAAATTAAGCAACAATTGTGCCAAAGAATTTCATAATATTGCAACTTATTTCCAGCTAATATTAGGATTATAAAAATTTTAAAAACTCTTCATCAAACAAAACATGTGGAAAGCAGTATGACTGAAAACAATTACAAAAGATGCATGTGACAAGAAAATAGGTAAGTTAGTTTGTAAATGTGGTTTAATTTTATAAAAGATATCATGGAAATACAAATGAATATTATTATGACTTGTTGACTTCATGAAATAATTTTGATTAAACCTGCAATAAATCTACAATGGAGATATTGTTTAAAAATAAAATGACGCTATGGCTTACCTACTTCGAAGATAATTTCTGAAAAACGGTAAAAGAAACTGAAAGCTGCACTCTTCTTGTAATATTCTTTTTTTCACTTCATTGACACAACAGTACATTTCATAATAATAAAAATTAATTTTTGTTGTGATATTTTGCAAACACTGCTTCAAACAATTTTTCTCTATCTTTTCCGAAATTATCAAACAGGTGTCTAAAATACAATCTTCATTGTTCCTAATAAGTAGAGAACGTTGCCCTTCTTTACCTAGTTTTATTTCAAAATCAGGTTTCCAAGAAAGTATAACATATTCTAAACATTTGGGCAAGTGTGCAGAAAAGTTAACACCAAAGGTTTTCGAAAATTCTTCAGCTGCTTCAATATCTTTTTCAAAAATCAATCTTGACACTATGTCTTTCTTATCTTCAACAAGAGTTTTTCCACAAAACCAGTTACATCTACGCAAATATCTTGCCCACAAACATTCAGCCATCAACGATTTGAATTGCAAATCAAAATTGAATTTATTCTTGGTAGAGAAGAGAATGCCCAGCTTAGCAATTCGTTCTAATTTTTGAAAACGAGTTCTGAATTTAATCTCATATTCACGTAGCCAGGATTCAGCAGCTGTTACTTCCAAAGAAACCAATATTCCACCAGCTAGGAGAAGGTCACAAATCTGACCACACACCATAGTAGAAAGCTGGCCCTCCAATATTTTCTTCAACTCTATATTATTCATATTCTGATTCGGGGCATGAATCAATTCCATTGTACATTTGCTCATACTCTGATTCGGGGCATGAATCAATTCCATACATTTGCTCATGTTTAATAATGCTATCAACATAATTGGGCCACCTTCTTCCAGCAATTGTTTGGACAAATGTTGGAGTTCTAATGTCAAATCAGCAGACATCTAAAAATAATAAATAAGTTAATAATAAAAAGTAAGGATGAGGAACATAAGCATGTCAGGTAAAAATTGTATATTTATTTTGTAAATGGGCTTACTAAAGGAAAATTCTATTCGGGAAAAGAGAGGCGAATTTT
This sequence comes from Teleogryllus oceanicus, assembly GCA_964035755.1. Lineage (NCBI taxonomy): Eukaryota > Metazoa > Arthropoda > Insecta > Orthoptera > Gryllidae > Teleogryllus > Teleogryllus oceanicus. The sequence goes on along the minus strand of CAXIVR010000011.1, from coordinate 22,648,288 downwards.
CAGCAGAAAAAACCTCTTATTGTTGGGCCCTGGTAATGCAAAAACGGATAAATCCAATTGCTAAATTTATAGAAAAATCCTCTAACACGTGGTGTTGCCAGAATCCGTTTAGTCGATTCTTGATACCAATAACTCGGTTGACAAAACTCCTTTCTGACACTCAACAACACTAGTGGCTAAACCGTTTGGCCTATTTTCCTTAATCAATCTGGCGATGTTGCGGCCGCTTAAATTTGAAACCGATATTTAAATTTTAGGGGGTACTTTACACGAAGCCCCTGGGACATTTTCAAAGAAATGGATCCAATGTTTTTGATTAAATTTTGTTGTTGGATAGAGTGAAGGGCATTTAAGAGAATGGTGTATGTTCAACTTTTTTTGGCGTCTTCCTACAACTACAATTATGAAGATAGAGATATTTTCCTTAATGAAATCAGTTTCTTAATAACAGATTAAGAAATAAGGTGATAAACAATTTTTCGAAAATTTCAGGATGTTTAAAAAATGTCGCAGGTTTCATTTTCATTGATCTCTGAATTTTTTAACATTGCAAATTTTGAAATACTTTTAGATGTAATATGAGAAAGTATCTGCTGTTAACACCACTAGTTACAACATTTGTATTATTTAAGGCGATTAAAACTAATCACACAATAATTTTGTGTAAAATTTAGGCAATTTTTAACTTTTTTAACCATTTTTTTCTCAAAAAGGAGTGCAGGTCGCAAATTAGTTAAAAATTCTGATTTTTTTAAAATAAACAGATCTTTAGATATCATGTTCAATTTTTTTTTTAAATATGAGGGCTTTTTGCGAGATTTTGACTAACATTGACATTTTTAAACATTTTTATTAACAAAATACATATTTTTTTTATTAAATTTGGACCTTAGTGTAAAGGACGCTTAAGAGAATGGTGCAGATGAAATGTTGGTTGATATGCCCAATTTTTTTAAAATTGAAAAAATTAAAAACTTTTCTGCGTCTGCTTACAACTTCTATTGTGAAGATACATTTTTTCCTAAATAAAAGGTGTTCATCAAAAACAATCTTCAAATAAGATCACGTTGAATTTTTCAACATAAGAGTAATTTTGTCTAATTTAGCATCAAATACTCGCACATTTTGAAGTTGCTGCGCTTCATGAACATAATCAGGAAACTATTACTATTCTTATAATTGAACGTAGATTGATGGAAGGTAATAAAATTAATTTCGAATCCACAAATTACTTCTTTACTTTAAGAAAGTTTGATCGTTGATTATGGTAAGTTTCATTTGTAAAAGTTTGAAATTACTATTGTTTCTGGCTATCGACATAACCGCTGGTATACCACACAGGCGCTTTGTTTGAATTGGTTGAGTTTGGTTTATATTAGAATTATTTCTATTACTATATATGAAAGAAAAGTTGACAAAATTGAGTACCATAAATTTGTACCAACATTTTAACTTTAATTTCATATTACTACCAGCGCTGCATTGGGGAACAATGTAGCGATGCAAATAGCATCTACTCCTGGCTACTCCCTAGCACACAACCCTATCAAGATCTCCACATGACTTCTTGGCTCTCCGGGCAATGCCAGGTGGTGGGCTGAGAGGGCGATATCTCGCAGGCTTCCTCAGGGCTCTCAAGCCACTATGTGGCGTCATCTGCACAGCCAAGAAGTCATTGACTCGAGCTGTGGAAGCTTACGTATACAAGATCTCCAAATATTAATTTTCTTCGTGCTCCCTGTCAATTCGGACACTGTCACTCCTAATCTCCATATTGGCTATAAGCGAAGATAGCTTCGATTGAGCTCTTCTAGAAAATAATTTAAAATTCCCTCTGAATGTTGGGGACGTGATAACATGGTCGTTTCAATCAGATAAACAGCAAAGTGGTACCGCCAATGTCATCAAAGAAGAAGCGCAGCACTAATCGAAACTCTGCGATTGAGTTCTAGGTGAGACATTTGTTTCGCAAAAATCTCGTCCATGCACGTGCATCCTACAGGTGACCATATAGGTGCTATGGGGTGCTAAGGTACTCTATCCATTTTGTACTTACACAAGTGGCAGTGTTAGAAATTGTGTTATGTGTCAGTCAAAAACTTCACAATCCTCATGCAAACACGTGGCACTTCTCATACATACTTTGATTTAAACACTCTCAATGATCATGTGCCGAGTTGAATTCTGCACTTTACTGAATATGATACCGTATGTGAATTTGCACTAAATGTTGGAGGAAAATCTGAAAATAACTCCCGGTTTTCAAGTCAAATTCCCGTTTTCCCCCCGGTTCTTTGGGGCTTTTTCAAATTCCCCTCCCCGGTTTTCAAGGATTCCAGGTTCGCTGGGCACCCTGTGGTGAATATTGATCTAAGGAAGTTGAAATATTTTGTAATGGAAATTGAGGATAGTTTTTTACTGTAAATGGTAAGGAATAATTCTAGAAGGTAGGAGTCTTTTCTCTTCTTTACTTATTTTAATTTTATTCCTGTTATAATATTAAGTTAATTTCTCCTTTTTCATGCTAACAAATGTTTGTTTGAAATAATTTTTTAATCCAAGTTAAACAGTAAGACTAACAACAAATTCCATTGAAGTAATTTGTGGAATAATCAACACTTCTAACACATACAATTTTACTCTTCCTTTCATTTTTAATTATGAAATATTATAGATTTTATACTTGGAAAATGGTAATTACAACAATTCAAGAAGATAAAAATTCAGTGGAAAAAACACACACACACACACACACACACACACACACACACACACACACACACACACACACACACACACACACACACACACACACACCCCAACACACACACACACAACACACACACACACACACACACACACACACACACACACACACACACACACACACACACACACACACACACACACCACACACACACACACACACACACACACACACACACACACACACACACACACACACACACACACACACACACACACACACACACACACACACACACACACACACACACACACACACACACACACACACACACACACACACACACACACACACACACACACACACACACACACACACACACACACACACACACACACACACACACACACACACACACACACACACACACACACACACACACACACACACACACACACACACACACACACACACACACACACACACACACACACACACACACACACACACACACACACACACACACACACACACACACACACACACACACACACACACACACACACACACACACACACACACACACACACACACAACACACACACACACACACACACACACACACACACACACACACACACACACACACACACACACACACACACACACACACACACACACACACACACACACCACACACACACACAACACCACACACACACACACACACACACACACACACACACACACACACACACACACACACACACACACACACACACACCACACACACACACACACACCACACACACACACAAACCCACACACACACACACCACACACACACACACACACACACACACACACACACACACACACACACACACACACACACACACACACACACACACACACACACACACACACACACACACACACACACACACACACACACACACACACACACACACACACACACACACACACACACACACACACACACACACACACACACACACACACACACACACACACACACACACACACACACACACACACACACACACACACACACACACACACACACACACACACACACACACACACACACACACACACACACACACACACACACACACACACACACACACACACACACACACACACACACACACACACACACACACACACACACACACACACACACACACACACACACACACACACACACACACACACACACACACACACACACACACACACACACACACACACACACACACACACACACACACACACACACACACACACACACACACACACACACACACACACACACACACACACACACACACACACACCCCCCCACACACACACACACACACACACACACACACACACACACACACACACACACACACACACACACACACAACACACACACACACACACACACACACACACACACACCACACACACACACACACAACCACACACACACAACACACACACACACACACACACAACCACACACACACACACACAACACACACACACAACACACACACACACACACACACACACACACACACACACACCACACACCACACACACACACACAACCACACACACACACAACACACACACAAACACACACACACACACACACACAACCACACACACACACACACACACACACACACACACACACACACACACACACACACACACACACACACACACAACACACACACACACACACACACACACACACACACACACACAACCACACACACACACACACACACAACACACACACACACACACACACAACCACACACACACACACACACACACACCACACACACACACAACAACCACCACACACACACCACCACACACACACACACACCACACACACACACACACACACACACACACAACACACACCACCACACACACACACACAACAAGAGTATTTTACCCCATAGAAGACTCCATGCTAACAAAAATGTAAATAGAAAAAATAGGTAACTCACATTATTTTCCATTGATTGAAACACACATTGCACAAATCTGATAACTCCCGGTTTCCAAGCACTGCCTGGACAATCTTGAAACACATTTAGTAGTCTGAAATCATTCATTTGTTTTGTTTTGTAACATACACTCCTTCTTGATATATCACGTGCCCGATTTATCCATGATAATATATGTAACCATGGATCATTTATACCTATGCAAAATAAATTATCAAGATCCTAAAAGATTAAATTTATCCTCAGAGTTAAAGCTTTAAGACTTACTTAATCGTTCATTGAGTATACAATCTGTCATTATTTTACAACAAGCAAGCGCATCTGGATTACTTCCAGACATTTTCATAAGCTTCTCTTTACTAAAAGAAAGTAATTTGCCTTTTGAATATGGCGAGCTAAAAAGAAGTATTCATATTTGATCAGTTACAAACATAATAATCGGTACATACCATTAAAAAATATCAATAAATAAATAAATAAACATACATTTGAAAATTGCTTACCTTCTTGCATTCAGAGATTCCATAATTAGATTTCCTTCACTGATAAAAGTTTCCTTTGATAAATGTTTGAAAACTTCAAGCAATCCATCTCCACTTGGAAAGAAACAAAGTTGTGCTATATACTTTGCATCTTTGCAAAGTGAATAAACATCAAAACCTTCATTTAGACCAGCAATAACTAAAGAATCTATCCACATTTTAAATGCCTTGTATCTTTTCTTTTCACAACAAAAATCCTGAAATATTACTTTATATCCAAAGTTCAAGTTCAAGAGATGGAGGTGTCTAATATATTCCAAATCTTTTCTAATATCTAGAATGGAGGATAGTCTACATGAAATTGAATTCATCACATCAATGTAGCTGTAGAGAACATCCAAATCAGTCTCTATTTCTATACGACACAGTAATCTTTTGATGCACATTTCAAAAATTTGTGAATCCATATTTTCAAGAATGATTTGTGCTTCACTGCACATTTTCCCTGAAATGTAGTAATGCAAACACATGATATGAGCCTCTGCCTGAAACTTTATTGAATCTTCGGCAATGATTAATGCATCTTTCAACATCTCGTCCTGAGCTTCCATAATTATTTTCCTTATCAAAAAGATGAACACAGTGAGCTGAAATAAAAATTATTAGTTTTGAAAAGGTCTCTTATGAGGAAGGAGATAATAGCTGAATAATAATAATAATAATAATAATAATAATAATAATAATAATAATAATAATAGTAATAACTGTAACCTACTTCAGATGATCCAAGCAAATGTGGTGGAAGTCTGTACTTCTTGAACACAAGTTTGATTTCCGCCAATTTCTCCAGTCTTTTTATTTCAATTATTTGAGGATGATTTAATTTACACCCTTCAGCAGCTAATTTCTTCATAGCATCACTCCATGGTATTGTTGCAAACTTTAGTGCAGTCAATATACATTTTACTTTTTCCTGTAAGTGCATATGAAATACTATGTTTGATCTAATAAAGACATATCTCAAAAATAGCATATGATTTAGAATCAATTCCTTTTTCCCTACCCTAATGCCAAGATTAGTGTGATATAGTAGATTTAACACTTTGGCAAATAAATGTTGACTATATAAGCTACCCAATGTAAAATAGGTACACAATGTAACTAGTTTATAATACTTTGAGCCATATTGCACAAGTATACATTTTGGAATCTAGTGTTAAGAGAGTTTTCAAATTTGAAAAAAAAGAAAGGTGGTTGGCTGTAAGGTTTACTGCTGCCTTACCTACAATTTGCTCACAGCAATTGGGCGAATTTATGATTAAGCAATTATTTTTTCAAATGGCTAATACATCACAATCTGTGCCATACAATGCAATTTTATGAAGAATTTCTTGCAATGTAAAAGGTCGTCAATAATGCTGGTATTAAAAAAACAAAAACTGAAAAAACATTGTAATATCTTTCATTTAAAAGTTTAATAGATAAGAAGTGTATTAAGTAGCATCACTTCAGATTTTGATGTTAAGATATAAAATCTTACTCGTGAGATTATAGACTTTACCTATAAACAGCAAATTTTTCCTGAATTCTTGTACAAAAAATTATTGTTTCTCTTGGGGAATAGCCAAAAAATATTTTTTTGTATTTTCTCCTTACTGTTGACAATGCCTTCAGTGGGGTTTGCATGTGGAAGACACAATTTTCAATGGGTATTTATGTCCATGAGCTCTGTATTATATTTGATAAAACATAACATTTGCAAACTGTGGGTGCGCACACAAGCTCGGTATGAGAGTGATGCATACCTTGGCACATGTGCGGATGTGGAATGACAATTTAGCTGGTCTTTATCATGAGTAAATTTATTTCAATATAATGAGTTTGTGTTCCCTCACATTAAACATAATGTTAGTGGTTGCATAAGAACTAAGAATCAAAAAATTCTCACCTGCACTGACTGGACATAAGAAATGCATGTCATCATAACAGGTTCCCAGCGAGAAACCGACAGGTGGGTCCAATGATCACTAACTGCAGTCAACAGTTTCTCAATAAAATGTAACACCACTGAGTCTATTGACAAGTTGTGCTTTTCAATAAAATTCTTCATATAACCATTCAACATTCTGTCTACATCATGATGAGTAACCTTTTTCAAAATATTCTTTGCTACTTCCAATTTATTCTCCTACAACATGACCATCAGTAAATTAATATATTATATATACAATTATATGTACAGAAGATAAAAAAGATGCGAGAACTATAGAAAAATAGCTTACTTGTAAGAAATCCTGTAACTGTATTTTTATTCCATAATTTTTTATTAATGATTCTATACTTTGAAGATCAGACAAAAATGACAGTAAATACTTATGATTATGTCCATAAGAACAAAATGGTTTATCTTCTTCCAACTTCGAAATTTTATTTGTTAATGCATAACATTCTTCAACGAAGTTTATTGCGGAACGAGGCCATTGTTCATCGCTCTCCATCAATCTTAGAAAATTAGCAAGATATAGGAATATTTTAGTGAAGCATAAATTAAATAGTGGTAAAACTAACAACTAAGTTTGTTAGAATCCAATTCCAATGTAATATGATTCACTAAATCTACAAAAATTCTCTTCTCTAAACTGTATAACAATTGTTTCCACTAATTGTGAGAAATGTGTAGTGTTGTCATCTACATCTTTAAAAGACGCATCATTCTCTGATTAGAATAGTGGCCTTATTTTTCCCAACATTAATGCACTTTCACTACAATTTACAGCTAATACTTTCAAGCTTCTGCAATTTAAGGGTTACCTCATGCAAATACTATGTAGAAGAATTTTTAAAAAATTGTAAAATCATAGTTTTAAGACCAGTTCTTGAAACAACTTGAATAATCAAGGAATTAGTATTATTTCTTACTTAGCTCTATCCACTATGCATTTTACAACACATTCCATAACGGCTGGTGAATACTGTTGTACATATGGTATTATCAACTGCAACCACTTTAGAACTTCACTCTGTTTCACAGATGGTGAAAGAGATACGATCAGTTTCTTAATTTCTTCCTCTTTTACCTGTCCATCTTGCAAATGTCTCAACCAAATGTATTTGGCCTTTTCTATATTACCCTGGACAAAAATAAAAATATTATGCAAATTGCATTCATTCCTAATTTTTCATTATTAAACAAAGCGAGATGAACTAACTTTTGAAAGACTTCCAATGCATGCCTTCAACCAATCAATGTGAAGGAAGTTTCTCAATTTCAGACTATTAAAGGAAATACCTTCCTGACTCAAAGAGACCGTTTCCAGAGAGTGGAACATGGTAGAGATTTCGAGATAAATCTTCTTCATATCAGCAGGCAATGGTTTCTACAAGGCAAAAGATTAATATTAATCATTAATGCAAAAATGACAATTCAGTAAATCCTATTTAATGCACTATATAACGTAAAATAAAGATTAAATTGCTACTTTGAATGTTAATTTTTTTGATATACTGCACCTGCCTCTCCATTACCATAGAGAAGGGGTTTCCTGAAGACCCCAACACCAAAACGAAGAAAGAGGATGATGATGATGATGATAGAGGAGGAGGAGAGAAGGAGAAGGAGGAGGAGAAGGAGGAGGAGAAGGAGGAGGAGAAGGAGGAGGAGAGAAGGAGAAGAAGGAGGAGAAGGAGAAGAAGGAGGAGGAGGAGGAGAAGGAGGAGAAGAAGAAGGAGGAGGAGGAGGAGAAGGAGGAGGTCGAGAAGGAGAAGATTTTATTTTGTAGATTTTGACACAAAGAACTTTCCTGAACCCTCGAGTCAAAAACAAGGTTTTTGAGGACCCTAGAACTACGTATTAAGTTAACCACATGGTCAAGATGTGCATATCTTGAAAACTTCTATGTCAAGAAAGACTATTATGCACATGAGGTACAATTGCATAATATTAATATTTATAAAACGTGCAATTTAACATCTCTCTCTCTTTTTACACATTTTATTTTTAAATTAGTTCATGAAATGCCCAAAAGTATTTGATTAAGGAATTATAATTGAGTGTCCCAGACAAAAATCAAACCTGGATCTCCCAGTACATGCCCAGTTGCTTTATAAACATTGTTTATAACAATTACTTTTTGTTAAGTAGTTTTAGGGCCACAACAGTAGATGGCAATTGTGAAACAGGAAATATATTCCCATGTAACTGTTAAAACTTACAATTGTGACCAGGTGGTGAAACAAAGCGTAATCCCTTTAATTATTCAACTCAGGGCCTTTCAACTCCTGTTTGAACTGGTGGAGACGCTTGGGACACACACCCTCATTTTTTTTGCAGGAACAGACCAAAAGACAGACTGCTACCAACGATACAGAGAGGACTTGTGGGCCAGGTGTGGGTTGGCAAGACAAGTACAAACACCCAGTGGAAAAGACAGCACTGAGGCTCACATTGAAGTATTTTCCAGGAGATATCATCATTATAAGTATTTGATTTCTATGTACAGCGTATTTCTCATACATGTGTCCATTTTTATCATGCCATATTGGTGAACGTAAAGCAAAGACACACTGGACGATACTAGTACACTTGAGTTTTATCCACCGTTTCAAAGGAGTTAAAAGGTCCTGATTTTATTACACTATATATAATTTATTATTGTAATAAAATTAGCCGATTGATGAGTCAGCATGCACATAGTTTTTTCATATAATCATTTGTAATAAATAATTTTTTAAAAAATACTTTCAACTTGGATAGGAGAAATTCTTGGCAATAATTCATTCTCTTCATTCCCTCACAGTACGTTTTAAACACCCAACTTTAACATTTTGGACAGATACAAAAACAACCTTTTTCATAGACCTAATAATACCTTAAGTACTTGTATCCTCTTCAGGACATAATGTAACATGGTTTTCGTATCACTCATTTTACAAACACGTTGCTCTGCACAAATTGAAGAAACAAATCGGATATCTGATATCTGATCTAAAGTACTTATCAAGTCGTTGAAAAGTGGACAATCAATTTGTGATGACAAAGTCTTGACAAGAAATGAAGCTTTCTCTTTGAAAACAATTTCCACATCAAAATCAAATTGTCTTGCTAAAGCTTCAGCTTCATCAAATTTATGTTCTTTCAAACACAACTGAAATCTAATGAAAACAAAAATTAAATAAAAACAACAACTGAACATTAATGGATTTTCTTTAATGATACTGTAAGTGGTTTCTCACTATTAGAATACAATGAGTGGAAGTTCACCTCTGCCTAGGATGGCATTTTGACAATTTAATGATTCTCAATTTTACAATTTTGTCAGATGAAGAGTATCCTTCAATGCACATGACTGTATATGGAGAAGATACAAACCATGACATTTCAGATATTTTCAATTCAGACATAATTTCCAACTCTGAAAAAAATGGGAAGAGGAAAGGAAATTATAAGTTTTGAATATAACCAAGTGACAGTACATTAATGAATGTTCATAATTATCAATCTTGCATTCCAACATAAATTTCAAAAACTTACTTTAAAGATACTTGCAGAGAAAAATCATATTATTGAGATTCTACTTTCTATGGAAAGCGTCCAGTTATTCTAAGATTCAGATCGCAAAACAAGTAGGGAATTTCATCTAATCTCTCAGTGGTGGCTGTGCCCCAACAAAATGGAGCTTGCAACTATTCCCAAAATTTCCACAATTCAAAATGCCAATACATAAGACTTAACCCATTCATGTAAGTTGTGAAGCTGTCACCATGATTTGCACATCAGTTACATCACTTCATAGGTATGTTGATGTGTTGTTGACACTATTAAAAGATGAAATAATTGAAGTCATCTTTGTTAACTTAGATTTATTCAGAACCGGATTATGACGGTTTTGCCGTCATCATCTGAATACGATTTTAGATCTTGAGTTTCAGCCAAGTTGGGTGCGTTTACAGCTCTAACACGTTGGCTGCCATGAGAAGCATAATGTGATGCTCACGGAATTAATCAATATAGCTTTGAGCAACAACAGTTGATTATCATAACGAGTTAACGTTAGTTCAGCGGGAATGTTCATCATTTTCTAGGCTACTGTGGCAGCGGAGGCATTTGTAGTGTGGAGATTAGCGCAAACATTGATATAAAACTGGCACAATATGCATTATTAAATATCTAGTTTCTATCAAAAAGTGCAAAAATGCATATTGTGCCAGATTTGATCAAAGTTTCAGCTAATCTGCACACTAAAGACGCCTCTAGAGCTGTGGATGTGGCCAAACCAACATGGCTGACACTCAAGACTGAAAAATGCTATTCAAATGTTGACAGCAAAGCCATTGAAAGCTGTTTCTCTGCGTAACCAAGTCAACAAAGATGATTTCAATTATTTCATCCTTTAATAATATGAACAATACTTCATCAGCATTCCCATAAAGTGATGTAACTGAAGTGGGGAACAAGGTGATTGTTTGCTTCTGAATTGAAGAAAATGAAAGTAATGGCAAAAGCTAATCTACAATGTTGACCATTTGCAAATCATTATCAACTGATTATTTGAAAACTATTATTGAAAAGCAGTTCCAGGTTACAAATTTTTCTGGAATGAAATTTCAGAGTTCAGCATTTTCAAGTTAGGTTAGGCTAGAAACTGAAATACAGCAAGTTCTCAAACTGATTCCTTCATTTCTACAAAATGAAACAAACCTAATATATTATATCACCAGAGCATATGAGACTTCTAAAAACAGGACTTTCAATCAAAATGGAAATAAAATTCTATATATTGCTGCAGCACAGTTTATAGGGATTATTTCACGTATAAATTAAAATATTTCGCCAGGTTCTCTCAAAAATTATGTAACGCTACGAAACGAGCAGTTACTTTGTACCTGGATCACAACTGCAGAGTCTCACGTGGCGCTCCCCTTCGTCCCAAGAGACCATGTGCCTCACGACGACCCAGCGCCAAGCCCCCCCCCCCTCCAGATTTGTTTGTGTGTAGGTGACGCAGACACGTTTACACCACTGATTTGATTTAACTTATTCGGAAAAAAAAAAGAGTAAAAAAAACTGTATACGATGTATGGAGGAGAAGGTAGTCCGCCATCAACCATGACCATGACCATGAAGTTGACACCGCCACCAAATTGAAAACCACTGAAACCATTGCAATTTGTTTGAACCCGTTTGTAACGCAATAACATTCCTTTGTACCAAAACCACTTATAAGATACAGCACTTTCAATTGTGTTGGTGCCGACTTCACTCTGGCACTGCCACCGCCATAAAAAAAGGAAAATCGTATTAAATCGTTTGTACCGGATTGTTCCTCCAAAATTTTGGTTTGTACCAAAAAAATTAATGAAGATACAGACATTTTAAGCTTGCAGTGGACAGCTCACGATGGCCATACCACCAAGTGCGTCACCATAAAAAATTTCAAACCATTAAATTTGTTTATACCGGATTGTTCCCCCAAAATTTTCGTTTGTACCAAAAAATTAATTAAGATTCAGCGTTTTTTAAACTGGCAGCAGACAGCTCACGATATCCATACCACCAAGTGCGTCACCATACCCCGTAAAAACATGACCATTATCATTCATTTGTACGGGATTGTTCCACTAGAATTTTCGAACCAAAGTTTTAATTAAGATACAGCCATTTTAAAGGATAGCAGTAGCTATTCCCTTACTTTAAATGTCTTTCACGTTATCACCACCGTATAAAAATGTGAAACCAAACTTAATTGTTTGTACTGGATAGTTTCATCAGTATTCTCGTTCGTACCAATGGATATTGGTGTATATTATCAATGCAAGATAGCCCTTAAGTCTGACAGGAACTAATTAATTTACCTAGGAAACTATTTGAATGAAATATTAACGTGAAGTCCCTTTTTAAGATCTTTTTCAATTTGAACAGAACAACTTAGAGAAAGATACATGTTCTATAAAATTAAAACACCATACAGGAAAGAATGATAATACGTAGTTTCATTTATTTTGAAGGTTTTTGAATGGAATATTCTTCGTAATGTGAAGCAACAAATTCAGCGTAAGTAACTGAAGCACATCATGTAATTTCTTAATTTATTTCACCCGTTTGGTACTAAACTAAACACGAATTTAATCAGTGAAGGTCATAATTCAGGGGTGTAAGGTATGAAGGGATATTTATATTTATTATCAGTGACTGTAAACCAATTGTAATTGTCTACTGCTGACTGCTTGGGGGTGACACTCTGGCAGAATCTACTCCAGAACAGCGAACATAAATTGCTATTCTATTTAATTTCTCACATTTTTTTGGTGTCTCATTTTGAAACCTTCAGCTTCATGAAAAACACTTTACATAATAAATGGTATTTTCTTCAAAATTTGAAGTTGGATTAAGGAAGATATTAAAGAAAATAAAATAAATTTAAAGATGCTTTCTAAAAAACTTAATAAATTAAATACATAAATAGAAAAAGAGCATGCACATTAAAGCAGCAAAGTATTAATATAGCTCAATATTAACACGAGTTACAAACGATTAACTTAGGCCATGCGAACATTTACCCAAAAACTTTGAAAGTTAATAATGTCTCGAAAAACATTCTTAATTGCCTCTATGTTCTGTTGCAAATACTGTACTTTGAGTTGACTTTTATTGATGTTTCGTTGCAGTTAAAAAAGGCTACTGATACAACCTATTGATATAATTGGAATTACTCATCGCAGGCGCTTTGTTTGAACTTTTTTAAGTGATAGTTAAAGCAAGGGTAGAAATCGCAATATGATAATTTTATGAAACTGTCCAAAACAATGCCAGAAAATATGTGGTGTAGAAGAACGTCTAGTTTTTGCTTAAAAAGGTTTCGCGTGACAATGAAACATTTCCCGAAGACAATTGTTTTGGCTCATTATTTTTGCGTCTGATGAGCTCCATTTCATTATTACAGGAAATATAAATTCCTTTCTAACTCATCTTCGTTGATAAATGTGATGGAAAAACTCTACAAACTGGGTTTTGTCCTTGCCAAAAAACATTATTAATTGTAATTTTGACTACATATACGATCTACAGACACTCTCAAAACAATTCGGACACGTGCTAATTTCAAAAACTTTAGTTTAGTTTTTACAGAAAGCATTGTTATACGAGTATTTTAATTCAGCATAATTTAGGAAAATCGCACATAGCCGTGAAAATATTGAAAAAAAATTCTTAGTAGCTCCCCGAAGTAAAATGGTACTTGCACACGTTAGTGTACCTCAAAACTTGGACAAAGAGCGACTGAACTGAAATTCATTAGGCGTGGGGAATTAGACCCTTGCTGAGTTGAAGTTTAGGAGATCTGCCGACCTTCTGTGTTGAACTATTTATCATCCGGTGGGAAGGTTCCCTCCAGAAAGAGAGTAGGTGATAGGTCACGTAGCTTCTCGACCGGAGGGATTGCCAGCGCCCGCGCGCCTAGTGACCAGAAAGTGCAGTTCGGAGATAGACTCAGGTGCGTTGCGTTGTTTAACCGTCCAAGGGCGTCCCTTGACACACTCTTCAAGTACTCGATTCGGTGCGGCTTATTCACCGCAGAAAGACCTCACAGTTGCGGCGGCATACGGACGGGCCGCGAACCTTGCGCCTTTGATTCGCCGTGCCTTGCTTGGGCAATAAATGCAAAATCTCAGAGACGGGGTGCCACTGCCCGCCGCCTCCGCCGGTGCTGCCCCTGTCGCTGAAGCACCCGCCGCCACCATTGCCTCTGTGGCACGAACACCACCGTCCCCGCTTCCGCCCCCGCCGGCGCCGCCAAAACCAAAATTTGTCGCATTTTTGTTCCTAGTTTGTTACGACTGTCGCTCTTCATTTGACCCTGCTAAAAAACATTTGTCGCACTAAGAAAACTTCACGTATGCAGTTACATTGATACATGTTTAAAACTTTAGAAAAATGCCGTTTCGTATAGAAATTAATTGTATGTTATGACAAAAAGAAATTACCCATTTCTATACGTAATTTTTTGCATTTTTCGTTTTCTTCCACTTAGATGTCCTTTTATAACCTTTTCCTGTCCCTTTTAATGTACTCCTATTTTTCACTGGTTTCATCGATTTTAATATCATTTTAATGGTACTTGTTTCAAATAATATTTACGAGATGCAACAAATGTTCTTCACAGAATTCCTAAGTAGCTTATTCGATTTCTTCGCTTAGGAATTGTAATCTCAGCAGTTGCGAGCATGGTGGGAATAGTATGTAATATATTGTAAGTATATGACGCCTATCAGCGGCATTGTCGGATCAGCCGATTTCAGGATAACTAATGAAAGATTTCCTGGTAAAGAAAAGTTAAAACCAAAAGTTTCAAAGCTGAGTTGATTTGAATTAATAGAAGCCTCTATTGCCTCAGTACAGTATCCAACAGCGTGAGTTGTTCATGCGAAATGATTTTGATCACATTTTTTTATCATTTTACTTTGATTTTAAGGCATTTTTATGACATTTTAAGAGCATTTTAATCATTTCTGGCGATGATTATCTAAATCAAAAACTGCTGCCAACTTACGATTACCCCTTGACGATTGACCACATTCCGTGGTTAGCAAATTATATATAAAACACACATCGATTTCCAATTAGGAGTAGAACGATACCGTTACCATTTATATCTTTATTGAAAAATATAAATGGAAACTAACAATCCAAAAATTCCAGCTTCAAATTGTGTATCTTAATTTTTTGGTACAACAATCCGGAACAAACGATTGGTAACAGTTTCGCATCTTTTTACTAGGTATGGTGATGCACTTGGTGTTATGGCAATTGTGAGCCGTCAGCTGCCAGATTAAAATGGCTGTATCTTAATTATATTTTTAGGTAGAGACGAAAATTTTGGTGGAAAAATCCGGTACAAACGAATGGTAATGGTTTCACATTTTTTACGGTGTATGGTAATCCGCTTGTTGGTATGTCTATTGTGGTACAAACGGAAAGTTTGGTCCAACAATCCGGAAAACGGTACAAACAAATGGTATTGGTTTAACATTTTTACGGGGTATGGTGAACCTTTGTGTTATGTCTATGTTAATTTTTTGGAAAAAATTGGTACTGGGGTTGTGAGAATGAACCAAAATTTAGAAGACCCTACACCCGAAGTAATGCCTAACGGTTGTTCTGTGGAGGAGACGAAGCTTAGAGAGGTGGTTTTAGTGAGAAAAAAATTCACACTGCCATATAGTACAGGGCCACATGGAGTCTTTTAAAGATTTTCACCTACCCTCGTAAAAAACAAAAACACTGACTTAATTATTTACTTACTTTCCCTGCAACTGCTGAGACCCATGAGTTATGACCTAATGAATAGACGATTGTAGAACGAGAAAAAGGGGAAATGACAAAACTCTGAGAAAACATGTGAGAGCTTACTTTGCCTACCACAAATTCCATTTAGATTGGCAGGAGATTGAACTTGGGTCTGAAGAGATGGAAAGCATATGGTTTTACATCCCAAACCCCCCTCCTCCGCACACACTGCTTACTAACTGGAGACAAATATCAGGTTACTTGCAATTTTCAACAAGAAAAATTACCTGGTAATGATAATAAAGCAATGCATCTTGATGAATTATTTAATGCACAAAGTAGTGCAATATTTTCTTTATGTGAATCATTCTTATCTTTCACAATAATGAAGTCTTGAACAGTTAACTTATTCCATGTAGTACAACAAAGGAATGTTTTTGCACATAACAGTGCAAGTTCTCCTTTAGAAGTCAAACACACAAAAAATCTAAAACAAAATAAAAAGGAAGACACTGTAAACAATGAAGCTAATACATTTGTAATTTTCATGAAGGCTATAATGAAAATCTTATTTTATATTACTTCTCTTTCCACATCTCAGCTTTAACACATTCTTTTAAGTCATAGTCGGAAAAACTGCAAATATTCTCTGAAGTTTTAGACCAAAGAGTGAGATTTTTCCCAAAACATGCAATAGTCCTCTCAGTTCCTGGTATTAAAATTGCAGAAGATACCTGTTAAAGGAAAATAATATTAATATATGTCTTACAATTATCTTTTTCCACTTAACAAATAAAAAGTCCTCTAATAATATATTTATTAGCATCAAAATACTGCAAAAAAACAAAATCCTGTTTCCAAAAAGTGTATTTTAGGTCATAATATGTACCCAAGGATGTTAAAAATGATGCACAAGGAATACATAACACAAGCCAGTATTTAAGTCCATATATTACCAAGTATATAAGCCGGTATTATCTTAGCAGCAAACCTAATTCTAATTAAAATCTATCATAATGTATTATTAATACAAACTGTAATTTTTGTATTATAATTATTATTGTATTTTTGTCAGGTGGAAATATACTAAATAGACGCTCTAACGCAAGAGCTGTAATCTGGCTAAAGAAGACTGTCTCAATGGGAATGTGTCCTCAACTGTAAACTTAAAAACTAGTTTAACTTTTCAATTCTTTTAACACAAGCCTTCAGGCAATCTGCTGCATGTTTATGGGTGTGTATTTAGTCTGAAATGACTATTGGTGTGTATTTAGTCTGAAATGACTATTAGATAGATAGATAGATAGAAAGAAAGAAAGAAAGATAGGAAGAAAGAAAGAAAGAAAGAAAGAAAGAATCGTTTTAGAAAAGCTTTAACATCGGATGATGGTACAAAAGGAATGTCAACATTAGTATTCTCCGCCGCCGATTTCACCGCCCAATCAGCTAGCTCATTCCCCATGATTCCATCATGGTCTTGGACCCAACTCAGTACCAGATCATAGTGGCGAAATACAAGGCAATGAATGAGGTTTTGAATTGATTCCGCCAGATAGTCTGAGGAAGAACGGGAGATAGCTTGTAGTGAGCTGAGAGAATCAGAACAGAGAACTGCTCGGCGCAAAGTCGCTGACTCAATGTATTTTAAGGCTTCAAGAATTGCATTCATTTCAGCAGTGAAGGTACTGCACTGAGAATGTAGCCGATATGATTTGGTCACTCTGATACAATAAAAACTACATGCCACTGTGTCGTTGCACGATGAACCATCTTTGTATAGGAATACATGATTTGGATAGGCTACCCTCATTTCCTGAAAATGCATCTGGTAAACAAGAGGACTAGTCATTTGTTTGGGAAAATTAGATAGTATGAGGTCAATATTCGGTCGGAGGAGTTTCCAAGGGGGAATGGGGTGACTTGGGGTTCAAAGGGGTGGGAAGGTCAACATTAAGGTCCCGCAAAAGATTTCGCAATCGAATACCTGGAGGCTGAGGCAGCGATGTTTGAAGAATATATGAGGTTTCATATTCATGATGCATAATTTGGCGACAAGGATGATTAGAGAGTCCTGATACTTTAGCACCATAAGATGCTAATAAAATATCCCGCCTTCTTTTTAAGGAAAACTCACCAGCCTCGGCTAGAAGGCACTCAATTCGGCTGGTGCGGTACGCACCTGTTGATAGACGGATACCAGCGTGGTGTATACTATTGATGGGTCGCAGAGTGGAGGGAGCTGCCGAGCCATACACTTCACTACCATAATCCAAAACTGAGCGGATGAGTGATCTATATAACCGCAATAGGGTAATGCGGTCGGCACCCCATGATGTGCCATTCAGCATTCGAAGAAGATTAAGGGGGCAGACACTTCTGGTTTGTAGTCCAAGGACATGAGCACGCCACGTGAGTAACTTGTCAAAAGTGAGCCCCAGGAATCTGGCAGATTCCGCGAATGGAAGCAGATTTCCTCCCAGGTAAAGGATTGCTGTGCAAATGATATATCCTACAGAAATTCAAACTGATACATTTAGTGGCAGAAAAATTAAAGCCTGTTGACATGCTCCATTCATGGAGTTTGTTCAGCACCATTTGGAGTTGCCTTTGGATCACACTGATGCAGCTGGATGAACAGAAGATGGCAAAATCATCCACAAACAACAATGCCTTTACAGGACCACGCACAGTCGATGCTATACCATTGATGGCGATGGCAAACAGAGTGACACTCAGGACTGATCCTTGGGGAATACCATTTTCAAGAGGGTGACTACGGGAAAGCCTGTCACCCACAAGACAGGAGGAATAGAGGACGCTTCCCCCTAAATCCCCAAGAGTGCAGGGTTTGCAGAATGCCGTGCCTCCAAGTGGTATCATAGGCCTTTTCTATATCGAATAATATGGCCACGAGATGTTTCAAGACGAACGATGTAGAAACAGCTGTTGCCAGCAAAATGAGGTGGTCCAAGGTTGACCGGTTTCTTCTAATCCCGCTTTGGATTGGTGTCAACAAATTTTTGTACTCCACGGTCCAGACCAGACGCTGATTCACCATGCGTTCCAGTACTTTGCATACTCAGCTTGAGGGAAATAAGTCGATAACTTGATGGCAGTGATCAATCTTTCTCTTCCTTGGGAACTGGGACGATGATGGCTTCTCGCCAAAAGGTAAGGATGGTGTGCTCTTCCCAGATGTTGCAGCATTAAATTGTGAATTTCGTCTGGGGAAGGGTATCCTTTAATTTGACGCACCTTCCTCCATACCAGACATGGTGGCTTATGGCAATTCAGAGAGGAGACGTATGCTCTCCAGGATGCATTTTTACTTTCTAAAACGGTTCTTCTCATCTTCGCTTTGCACCTCTTATAGTCAATGAGGTTATCCGCAGTCGGATAATGTTTTAGACGCGCCAACGCTTTCTTATGAGCACCAACAGCCCTTGCGCAATCCAAGTTCCACCACGGAACGAGAGGGTATCGCGATTTGCCGGTCGACTTGGGAATTGCAATGTCCGCAGCTTGTAGTACAGCACTGTTAAAAAGTGCTGCCATTTCTTCCACACAGGCAACTCGCCCTCCGATAGACTGACGTTTGCTTGGAATGTCAGCCAGTCAGCAAGTCGAACACACCATTGAGGGGGACGCGCCAACCCACGAGCAAGTCCATCAATGTGGACGATAACGGGGTAATGGTCGCTTCAGCACACGTCGTCTAGGATGGACCATTGCAAGACGGTTGCAAGAGAAGGGCTGCAGAGTACTAGATCGATACAGGTGCTCGAATTTGTGGCGACGGCAAAATGAGTTGGCTCACCGTAATTCAGAATAACCAAGTTCGCTGTGTCTATAACTGATTCTAATACACTGCCTCTCGGGACAGGTGCGGGAAGAGCCCCAGAGAGGACTATGGGCATTTACATCCCCGACAACCACGAACGGAGAGGGCAGTTGGTTTATCAAATCCAGAAGTTCATGAGCAGATAGTCAGTCAGTCCTGGAGGGATGTAAATATTGCATACAGTGAGTGTGAGGGATGGGAAGTGCACCTGCACACACACACTGCTTGAAAGTCAGTCTGAACAGGCACCTCTATAGACAGCAGCGAATCATGTACCAGAAAAGCACCTCCGCCATGAGCACGGAGACCATCATCCACATCAAACCTCTAAGGGGAGAAACCACGAAGAGACAAGGATCGAGGTGAGTCTCTTGGAGACAGATTATTAAAGGATTGTGACGGGACAACATAAGTTTAAGATCGTCCCATCGCGAGGAGAAACCATTCATGTTCCACATGAGAGCCATGGCGTATTCAACTTTCTTTTTTCCTCCGACGTTGGGATCCGGATGCGCGAGACTCCCCCCCCCCCAACGGGAGCCTCCTCCGAAGCCGAGACCTCCCGGGCACTGCCAGGGGGGCTGGATGCTCGCTCAGTGCGAGTTTCGGTAGTAACACGTGCTTTGATGAGCCTTTCGTGGCCGCGTCTGAGGCAGATTTGCGTCTAACATCATTTTCTGTTGAAAGAGGGTTGGATATCTATTTAATCGACTGCGACGGCTGAGTTTTTCTGTCCATCTTATATTTCGTCGGGATGATCCCTCACCCACCTTGGAGGGGAGAGGCAGCCACTGGGAGGTCTACTGGAGACACGTGACATGCGAAACTCACCACTTGGGGAGTCGCTCGTTCCGTTTGGCAGCCCGCTGCTACCCTCGGTGTCTTTACTTTCACGGCATCGGAGAAGGTGCGAGAGAGATCAACAGGGTTCCTCGCCTGGTACCGACGTTTGGGCTCAGGAAAGCACACTTTTTCAACTGCTCGAATTTTCTGTATGGCGCATTCCCTCAAGAAAGTAGGGCATTGCTTGTAATTGGCCGGGTGGTCACCTTCGCAATTAACACAATGCGGTGTAGTTGCACAGGGTTCAGGTTCGTGCATCGTTCTCCCGCACTTACCGCACACTGGGTTATCTGCCATGCACCGCTGCTGTGTATGGCCGAACCTCTGGCACTTAAAACACCGCAAAGGGTTGGGGACATGTTGCCGTACGTGAAGATTATATAATCCGCACGAGATCTTTTGAGGGAGAGTTGGAAGATTAAACGTGAGAATAAGGGTGGAAGTGGGGATTTCTCGCCCATGCCCCCACCTCTTGATCCTATACACTTCCGTCACACCTTGGCTCTTAAAAATGGCGATTGAATCTTCCTCACTCTCCGCAGAGAAGACTTCACGGTTGACCACTCCCTTACACAGGTTAAGTGTTGGGTGAGTGGTTACTTTCACTTGGAGGTCGGCAATATGCTTGGTTTTAATGATCTTATCTATTTGGTCGTCCGAACGAGCTTCAAAGAGAATAGTACCATTCCTTGTCGCACCACAGCTTGTAGCTTTCCATAAGTTTCCTCAATTGCGCGCGCTAAACGGACAGATCTTACCGTTATAAAAGATTTTCCTTCCTCAGCGCATTCCATGAGGAGGAATCCAGGTTTCTTCGGCCTATCTTCTTCTTCTTTCGAAAAGAAACCAGATCGTTCGTTCCGGACATCTCCTCTTCCTTGCGGAAGAGGGCGGGGGAGAAGATTTAGTATCCATGAGATGGATATCAGACTCATCCCCGTGGTCCCCACCCCCCACGGAGCCCAACAAGGTGACACTCCATCGGAGTGTCAGGGTTGCCACGGGCATATAGTGGGGGGATAACAGCGCTGCACCACCGTGAATCCCCCCGCTCGCCCTGTAGAGTTCAGAACAAGACCTAGTCCAAGCCGAATGATCGGGAATGGGTTAGCTCCCGTCCGTCCAGAAGAGTCCGAGGTCAAAGCGAGCGTATTGAAGACTACAAGGAATGTTCCCCAAAATACGTAAACAACGTATCCCTAAGTGCAAAGCAGAGCGTAGCACAAGGTGAGTACTGGGGAAACAACCAGACCCCTCAACCGCCAGGACACACATTCCCTTCGACACGGGTCGCCGTGCACGGCAAACACATGGGTGGGCGTTCAGCAGAGCCAGAGCCAGAGCCAGTGAAATAGAAGAGGGAGAAGAAAGGAAACAGGATGTTATAAAGAATGAGAATGAACAATGGAGAGAAGGAAAATGACTTGTGAAAGAAAGGAATACTTGAGAGCCCTCCCTGCAACCCCCCATCAGCACGTGGACCGATCCACCTCGACGGGGCCTAGTACGATTTCGCCAGTGTCTTAACTTGCGAGTTTCGAAAATTGAGACATTTCACATCAAATCGCCCAAATTCAGGAAAACTTGACCTTGGTGTCCCAGATTTTTAAACTTTTTCTGTGAAAAGTATACAAAAATGTGAAACGCGTTTTTCATTTTTCCAAATATTATTTTTTGGAACTTTGATTTTCAAAATTTCCAAGAAAGTCCTTGCACTGCTAAATTTAATCAATTTTAACTTGTGTTGTAATTGTAACATAAATTACATTATTTGCGGCATTAGAGCAGAAGATGCTCATTCATTTGATGTAAATAATGAATTTATTAAATTTTTTAAAATGCAGTTTTTGATATATTTTTTAAATTTCTTTCATAACCTGACAGTTTAAAAATTCGAGAAAGGAAGAAAGAAAGGAGGAAGGAAAGACAGTGGAAAGGAAAGAAGGAAAGACAGTGGAAAGGAAAGAAGGAAAGACAGTGGAAAGGAAAGAAGGAAAGACAGTGGAAAGGAAAGAAGGAAAGACAGTGGAAAGGAAAGAAGGAAAGACAGTGGAAAGGAAAGAAGGAAAGACAGTGGAAAGGAAAGAAGGAAGAGACAGTGGAAAGGAAAGAAAGGAAAGACAGTGGAAAGGAAAGAAAGGAAGAAAGACAGTGGAAAGGAAAGAAAGAAAGAAAGACAGTGGAAAGGAAAGAAAGAAAGAAAGACAGTGGAAAGGAAAGAAAGGAAAGAAGACAGTGAAAGGAAAGAAAGAAAGACAGTGAAAGGAAAGAAGGAAAGACAGTGGAAAGGAAAGAAGGAAAGACAGTGAAGGAAAAAGAAAGACAGTGAAAGGAAAGAAAGAAGAAAGACAGTAAAGGAAAGAAGAAAGACAGTGAAAGGAAAGAAAGAAGGAAAGGAAAGAGAAGAAAGAAAGTGGAAAGAAGGAAAGAAAGAAAGAAGTGGAAAGGAAAGAAAGAAAGTGGAAAGAAGAGAAAGAAAGGAAAGAAAGAAAGAGTGAGAAAGGAAAGAAAGAGAAAGTGGAAAGGAAAGAAAGAGAAGTGGAAAGGAAAGAAAGAAAGTGGAAAGGAAAGAAAGAAAGGGAAAGAAAGTGGAAAGGAAAGAAAGAAAGGGAAAGAAAGTGGAAAGGAAAGAAAGAAAGGGAAGGAATGAAAGAAAGAAAGGAAAGAAAGAAAGAAAGAAAGGGAAAGAAAGAAAGAAAGAAAGGGAAAGAATGAAAAGGAAAGAAAGGGAAAGAATGAAAAGGAAAGAAAGAAAGAAAGAAAGGAGAAAACAAAACAAATAACTAACAACATTGTATCCTCTAAAGCGTCTTACAAGTCTGATAATTTTTCAAAGTGAGACACGAGAACATTGAGAAATTAAATACAATAGAAATGTCTACTTCGTTTTGCTGCATCGTCTGCTAGTGTCACCCCCCAAGCACACGCCAATCAGCAGTACACGATTACCATTGTTACACTGTCACAGTGCCATGAATAGAAACACACATCTTACTATGTGCTGGATTAAATTAAATTTAAAAAATGTCAAATGGCTTGGATTTCATTATTAAATGGATGAAATATTTATACAAATAAGAGTAGTGATACAGTAAATTAAACTGATATTTCATTTACTTCACTCTACAGAGAATACTATTAATTGACTGCTTTGTAACGAAATGAAACTATGTATTTTCTTTGTGTCTTCTACTTTTCTTTCTTTCATATCACTGTTGTGAGAGTCCTCTTACTAAGTATTGTTCAGCATTGCTAAAAATATAAAGCTAATGTTTTTCACATTATCATCAGCCCACTTCTTGTGAAAATTAATAGGTTCCTGTCAGGATTGAGGGCTAGCTTTTATTAAGATTATTATAGTTCCCCCCTCTCTCTTTGGCAAGATCCTTTTCCACAAGACCATGCAAAGCAAAGCATGTCACTCAGCACTCCTTTAAAGACATGTTTGCTAAGCATAAAATCAGATATTTTTGAAATACTAGATGCTGACCCCATCTGAAAAATATTTGTCGGATAATACTGTCATAATCTTATTTGAGAAGTGTTAAGAGTTTACCCTGAAAAGGGTGAATTGAATTTATGTTGTGTTTCATGAATCCAGAAAAAGAAATTTTTCATTGTTTAAATTCTTGTTTTCTCTGAAGACATTAATTCACAGCAGTCTCTGAATTATATCATGTACAAAATAATAATTTTATAAAACATGCCACACGGGGCAATGAAAACTCCTGGTGTGAAATTTTATTTTTTAATCATGAAGGCAGCAGAAGAAACAGAAGATGAACTGTCAGTTTCTTCATTACCAGGAGATGCATTAGGGTGAGCATGCCTCATCAGGACCAGCAGTGTGCGTTTACTGATATCTCTCATTGTCTAATATATTTGTGACATCAAGTTTAAACACTTCTCACGTTCTTGAAAAACCTTCACTTGACTTAACAAGACTGAACTTTGAAAACCAGTTTTCCTAAAAAATATCTTTTTTGACAGCAAACAATTTTCAAATTCTCAAGAATGCTGGTTGTAACAAACTAAACATACACTTCTTTAATTAGTCCAACCCCTGTGAAGTGTCCTAAACCCTACCCCTATCCTTATTCCTTCCTAATTCTGGCCGCTGGGTAGTGACGCAGGAGCGCGCGATAGGAGGCGCGTACGCGGAGATGCTACTTGACAACCGACTGCGACGAGACGCGACAGACAATATTAACGGAGGATTACTCCAAAAATCAAGCGCTGTAATGGGAGATTTACTCCAAGTAGCGCAAAGCGCTCAACGCCCCCCAAGGGGCTTGGAGACGCGTTGCGTAAAAATAGACGCAACAAATTAAAAAAAAAAAAAAATTATAGCTTTTCATATTAAGAAAATGCAAACATCAATAGTATTGATATTATTGTATGGCTAGCCATGGTCGCTAACTTCACAGAACAATGCACACATTTCTCGGATACCTCTATGTATAACAACTATGTTATACACAACTGACTCAGTATATCTGAGAAAGAAGGCTGATTGGTTTCAGGCAGACCCTAGCACTGTTAGATTAGGAAAATAAACCTAATAGTAGAATTACATTAATACCCTTCCATTTGAGACCGTACAAGGGTATCTGTGATCCATAATATGAGATAAGTTTCACTGTTCCTCTGAGGTTCGAGGTCTTGACACACCGTTATGTGAACGGTGGCCTGCCAATTTGCCCCGGTTAACAAACTCTTTAATATTAACTTGTGTCCCACTTAGAAATTTCACAGATATATACATTACTGAAGAAATACGTGAGCATTTTTAAAATTAATTCAAGTGTTGGCCTAATGTGAGCATTTGTTGTTTTTTTTTAAGTTAAAATCTATTTTAAATATTTAAATAATATATTTACATCACATGAAAGTACATCTTTTTAAGTTTAAGATTTAATTGTATTTTTTTTACAGAAACAGTATTTACACAAAAAATATTTAAACATTACCACATGCAGGATTCTTGCGAAAAAATAATTGGTAATATTTCTGAGAGGAGTGGGTTTAAAGAGAGAAGAGAATATAAGTATGATCTATTTTCAACTCTAAACTTCACCAAAAGTTTCAAGTCTTTAAAAAAATAATGTTATTTTGCGAGTGTGCGATTTGCCGTGGAATGACTCAATTGTACGTTTCTGCTGGATGGCAATTACAATCTGCCAGGAGTTGACAGGCAGAATGTTAAAATGGGTGTATCAACAATTCAGAAAACAATCTGTTCTAAAGTGTCATCCGATAACACTTTAATTTTGTGATTTCTTAAGATTCTCCAATTTCTCACAATTTAATGATCTTCTTATTTGAAGAAATATTGTAAATTACGGAGTATTAAAGAAATAGATATGAATGAGCCAAGTTTTATAAGATCTTTAAAACAAAAAAATTTATTTCAACTAATTAATAATGTTCATCACTAGGGGGTGGATTTTGGTGACCTAAAACATTGCCAAAAATGATCAATAAAATGGTCTTAAAATGCTTTAAAAATGCCCTAAAAACCAAAGAAAAATAACATAAAAAATCTCATCAAAACCAGTTCCAACTCAAGCTGTTGGATACATTACTAATGTACTTGAGGCTTCTTCCATTTGTTCAAGTAAACTCAGCTTGCAAACTTTTGCTTTGAACTGTTCTCAGCCAGGAAATATCTTTCTTTAGTTATCCCAAAATCGGCCGAACTGGCAATCGTGCTGATATAAGTCACAAGAATTACATACAATGGCTGCCAAAACAATTTCGGAGTGAACAAATCAAATAGGCCACTGAGCAATTCAGTGAAGAACATTTTTATCTCGTACATATTATTTGAAGCAAATACCATTAAAAATTGAATCAGCAAAAACACATTAAAAAATACTTTTTTCGAATATGAAAATAAATGCAAAATAATACCTATAAAAATGGGTCATTTCCTTTTGTCATAACATTAAATTAATTTCTTACTAAAGGCATTGTTCTAGAGTGAAAAGAAAAAAAAAAAAAAGACATTTCATTAAAATATGCCTTCTATTCATCACTAATATTGAAATTTATTGCATTTAGTTCACATTTTGTTCTTATCAATAATAATAACAACAATATCAATATAAACAACAACAACAACAATAATAATAATAATGTATTAATGGTGAGGCTCAGGCGATAGGACCTGCTCTTCCGCCTAACCGCTGAGAATGAAACAACCAATGATTTCAGTGTAACAAATAATTATCATATATTTTTAATGTTATTTGTGTCCCACTTTCAAACCAGGCAGATATATACATTAGTGTAGAAAGACAGGTAGATTTTTAACAATTAATTTAAATTTCAGGCAAATATGAATATTTGCATTTTAAAAATTAAATCATATTTTACATATTTAAGTAATAAGTTGACAAAAATTATATTTAAGTCGCATGAAAGAACATCTTTATAGGTTTAATTTAGGGGATAACCGTATTTTTCTGAAGGAAACAGTATTTGTGCAATAAATGTTGGTGCATGCAGGATTCTTCTGAAAAAATCATTGGTAATATTTTTATAAAAGAGTGAGATCAGAGAAAAAGAAAAGAAGAAGAAAAAAAAAGAAAAAAGAAAAGAAAAGTGTCCATTATTTTCTATTCTGTATCTGCTAAAACAGGTTTCAGGACTAAAAAATAGTAATATTTTGCGAGAGTGTGATTTGACATGGAACGGCTATTATGATTTCACACATCCCCTTTCAAGATAATTTTAATATTTGATGTCACAAACTCAATCTTTTACATGGATGTTACACGGTCAGTGATATTATAAGTAGTCAGTAGAGCAGCCCAATATTAACAGTCAGTGGGGCCCCAGGTGGGGTCTCATGCGGCTTCTTCCTAGACAAACTGAGCATATAAGCATTAAGCATGATAAAAGCATATTTCAGGAAATACTATTTTAAGATTTTTATGTAGTTTATGTCTCTCAGAATTTAGCACAAATAAGCAGGTGTCGTATCAAGCCACTGTTCCATGTCATTGGAATCTATTGTTTCAATTATTTTTGTACTTTTGCCTTTTATTGTTTCTCCATTTCCACCTTCACTTTAGCAAACCTTTGAGATTTTCAGTCATTATGCACTTCTTATGAGTGTTTTGGCTGCCCCCTCTGCCAATGTGTGCAACATTAACTCCATGACTAGAATCTTCCCTACCTACAAGAGTCGCACTAGAGCAGCTTGCCACTGTATCAATTTTTATGTTACAATATTAATAAGTTTACCTTGTTATCTTGTTTTCCATCTTTCAAGATCTGTATGGTAACATCTACATTTTTACTCATATGTTGATTTTCATTCCACGAAATCCTGCAATAAAAGAGATGAAGATAATAAAATAACAGATCATATTCCAAGAATACTTTCATAATTGGCAGAAGTTTTTCTTTCATGAAGGAAACACACAATCTCAATTGGTGAAGAGGTAAAGCCTTCTCGAAAGAAGAAAGGTATAATGAGCGGTGGTACAGAAAGGCATAGACTTTCTCATGCTGTTACTTTTCTAACTTTGCTTTCGATTAGGATTTCCGTTCTGCCCCACCCTCTTCGCAGCTTCCATCTATCACTGCCCCAACTATATTTTTTCACATTTTCCCAATTTTTTGGTACGATGTTTCCTATATCTCAGTAATATATTTGTGAGAAAAATGGCAGTGACCGACCCAAAGGCGTGTCAAAACAATCTCTTCGCGCCTAGAGCCGCGAGTTGAGGAAGGCTTTATGGAATCCTTGATTCTCTTGAGCTTGAAATTTATTTATTTACGAATATTCCCTTTAATACATGTAACTACAATATGCAAGTACACGATTTGTTAATGAAGTCACAAAAAGTAAATTTAGGAACAATAATTACAAATCAGGTGGTTTTATAGAGCAATTCTCAGCTAGTAGGTACATAGCTTGAGGAAGTAATGGTGAAAAAATCAATTCGCTTACAATACTCGTTAGCAGTAGACGCAATGCAGTAGAAGGCATCATTCATTTGATAGTCAGTTTTTACAGGTTTGATAGAAAATAATAAGGGATTACGTGTCGACATGCGAGGGACCTGAAATCCGATATTATGGAGAAAATCATTACAATTAATTTTACCAACAAAATTGTAAATAGAAAGATAAGGTCACAGATTGTTCTTCTATCCCAAAGATGAGGAATGTTATACAAGGAGTAGTAATTAGCGTAGTCGTGACAAAACCACGGGATAGGGCATCCATCACAAAACGCTAAGCTGCATAACAACCTGTGTTGGACCCTCTCAAGATGATTTATGGTCTTCCCAGTGAAGGGAGACCAAATCAAACAGACACACTCAAGAATGGGTCCAACCATCGCGTGAAAGAGAAGCTCGATTGTGTGGAGGGATCGGAATTTGGATGAGTTTCACAGGATAAAACCCAAGGATCGCAGAGCTTTGTTAACAATACTGTTAATGTGGTTGTTGAAATTGAGTTTACTAACATAACTCCTAGGTCTTTGATGATGTCAACCACAGCCAACATCTCATTGAGACTAGATGGAAAATTGAAATGGAACAGTGTACAACTTCCTGGAGAAGTTAATGGTATAGCTCTTGTCATGGTGCAATGATATGTTATATAGAAGGCACCAATTTTCGACAGCTTGTAAATCAAGTTGCAACTTGATGGCATCATCAGTATCAATTATCGAACGATAAATCTTAGCATCATCAGCAAAAAGAAGGAAGTTACTATGTTTTAAGACTGTAGGAAGATCATTGATAAACACGTTGAAAAGTAAAGTTCCATAAGTGAAGTAAAGTAAAGTTCGAGTTCTGCCACTGTTTGCCATGCACCAAGTACGGAGAGCGTTTGAAATATGCTTTGGAGTCTGCTGAGGGGTCATAAGCAATGTTAATAGATGACTTCAGAGTGGCTGTTTTCACAGGTTTATCGGCTAGCTCATTGCCTAAGATTCCCACATGACCCGGTACCCAAGATACTAGTAGGTCATAGAGACTGTGAAACAGATCCGTACTGTTGTAGTCAAGTGATTCGAGGGATAAAGAGTCAAAAGTAATTTTAGGGGACTTTGGGAATCACTACACATAACTACTCGTCTTGACGCACACGATTCTACGTCTTTCAAGGCTTGCAGTACAGTTTTTTTTCTTCTTTAGAGAATACGCTACATTATTGATTTTTGGGCGATTTCACCAGAGCAGGAAGTTTCAGGTAAAGCTCCGGCAATAACGTGTGAAAGATGGTCTCTGTAAGTATGTTTGGTGGCCTGGGTACAAGAATGCTCGCCAAGATGGAACATCCAGTTCTGACACTTTCGCACAGTACAAACAGATCAAAATCTCCTGTCTTCGACTAAGATATTTCGCCAGCCTCAGCCAAGACGCACTCAATACGGCTCGTGCAATAGGCACCTGTGCTGATGCAGATTCTGGCATGATTAATAGTATTTAGAGGTTATGAAGTTGAAGGAGACGCAGAGCCATATTTAAAGCTGTGATAGTAAAAAAACAGAATAAATGAAAGAGACCTACACAACTGTAAGAGACACATACGATCGATGCACCGCGAAGCACCACGGAGGTTATGAAGTGGGTTTAATGGAAATACTCATCGACTCTGGAGATTGCAGACATGTTTTTGCCATTTCAGGCTTTTGTCGAACGTCAGACCGACACAAAGGAAGTGGCATCAACAAACGGGAGTTGGTCTTTGAGTGATTGTAGAGGTAATCTATCCTGCAGAAGCGGGTACACTTGGATTTTGAAGTAGAGTACTTCAATCCAGCTTTTTGCTCCATTCGTTCAGTCTATTCAGGGCAAATTGTATTTTCCTTTAAATGACGTTCATACTCTTGGATGAGCAGAAAATGGCAAAATCATAAACAAAAAGCGATGCCTTTGCAGACTGATGTACGACTGACGCTATATTGTTGCTTTGATGGCAAAAAGAGTTGTGCTCAGAATTGACCCGTGGGAACTCCACTTTCCAAAGGGTGACTGGAAGATAATTTTCCGCCAACACAGACTCAAAAAGATCTAGAAGAGAGGAAGTTAATGAGGAACAAAGGGAATCATCCTCTAAATCCCCAAGAGTGCGAAGTATGCTGAGCCTTCAGGTCATGTCATAGGCTTTCTTAATGCCAAAGACGGCTACAAGGTGCTGTCGTAATAAGTGGATATCAGAGAAGCAAGAGTGACCAGGTGATCCAAAGTACATTTGATGCTTCCTGAAGCCACATTGTATTGGTGTTAAAAAGTTTCTTTGCTCCAGGAGCCAGACCAGACGACGGTTAACCATTCGATCCAATAGCTTACAGATGCAGCTAGTAAGCGAAATTGGTCGATAACTCGAGGGAATCATTTGGTCCTTTCCTTCGCTAAGAAGAAGGATGATTATAGCCTCATGCCAGGTGTCAGGAATGAAGTGTTAGTTCCAAATATGGTTGACAAAGTTAAGTAGGAAGGATTGCACCTTCTCGGGTGGGTTTGGACATTTGATTAGGGACTTGGTCAGGACACGGAGCAATCTTTCAAAAGGGCAAATGCAGACAATAATTCCTCCACAGAAAAGGGGTAGTTTTGTTCCTCTTCTATGTCACTTCAAAAATCCAGTATATGTTTTCCCATCTGTTCTTATAATTTAGAAACCCTGCAGAATGTTGTGAAGAACTGGAAATGTTCTCATAGCGAGAAGCCAGTTGCTCTGCTATATCTAAAGAGGAGTCAATCAGATTTCTGTTCACCAGCAACCCTGGAACGTTTGGTGAGGGAACTCTTCCCCCAATTTGGAGACCTCTTGCCATACAACTTTAGGACTCCAATAAATAATAATAATAATAATAATAATAATAATAATAATAATAAGAAGCCAGTTGCTCTGCTATATCTAAAGAGGAGTAATAATATAGCAACAGAGTCGGAAGGCCAAGAACCGCCCGGTATAGAACCAGGCGATTAAAGTAGTGGTAAAGATGGTGAATCCTACGCGGATATCATCAAAAATGAAGGAGTCGGTAGACCCTAAGGCACACGCGGCAGAGATCCTGAAGATCCGCAGGACGAAAAGGAAGGAGCTGCTAATCGTCATCCGGAAGACCAGTGATATTGACTCCTTGAACAAGGCAGTAGTGGAGGCAGTAGGCACACAAGCCACAGTAAAAGCGCTGGTGCCAAAGCGGCTTATCAAAATAAGGGACATCGACGAGACTGTAGTAGTCGAAGAGGTTATGAGGCGGTTGCCAGGTGATAAAGCAGAGACTCAGGAAATTGCTGGCTCCTGTAGAATGCGGAGGGATACGCTAGTGTGCAAACAGCGACACTACTGCTCCCAGCTGAACAAGCCCAAGCGCTTTTAAACATGGAAAAGCTCAAACTTGGGTGGGTTAACTGCCAGATTAGCGAAGAGAGGCAGATAATAAGATGCTTCAGATGTCTTGATTTCGGGCACATATCAACCTCCTGCAAGGGCCCTGACAGAAGAAACATTTGTTACAAATGTGGCAAAGCAGGACACAATGCAAAAGATTGCAGGGGGAAAACCCAGTGCATTCTCTGCAAAGACAGGAACAAAGCGACGACCATGCCCTGGGAGGCAGTAGATGTGAGTCGTTTGCTGCGGCATGTAAAAAAGACAAACGCGCCAGATATGCTCCGATTGTTACAAATTAATCTAGGCAGAAGCAGACAGGCACGCGACTTGGCACTGCAGGTAGCTACCGAAAAGAAGATAGACCTGATATTATTTTGTGAACAGCCCTCTGACGACTCTACGTGGTATCAGGATGTGCAGAGAAGAGCTGGTATTAAGGTTGTAAATGGTAACCTAGGCGTACAGAAGTACAAGGAGACGAAATACGGGTTCGTCTGGGTAGAAGTTAGTAACATAAGAATATACAGTTGCTACTTCTCTCCGAACGATACCATCGACAAATTTATAGCCGAAATGTACGAACTAGACACTAGTCTACAGACAGCCAAATCAAAGATATTACTTGCCGGCGACTTCAGGTAAATCTCCGGAATGGGGTGAGACACGCTCGATAGAAGAGGAGCTATTGTTAGTGAATTGCGGCAAGGAATGATCTTATCATTCTAAACTCGGGGTTGGGAGAACTTCCAACGAGGGAACGCCTCCTCCATTCTAGACCTGCCAATATGCTCAACTAGCCTCGCTAGATATGCAAAGAGCTGGGAAATATTAGAGGAGGAAACTCTAAGTGACCACCATATATAGTGTCCTCAGTTGAAACAGAGCGGGACAAAACGACAAGCGACCCCAGGAACAAGAAACGACCACCTGGAATCCTAAGAAAATGGATGTGGACAAGGCAAAAACGTCCTTGAAGAATCTAAGTTGTTGAATAGCCTGGACTGACAAAAAAGCAGAAACACTCGACGAAATTACAAAAACAACAATCGAGACAGTAGTAGCTGCATGCGATGCCTCGATGCCTGAACGTCGTGGCCCTAGACGCAAACAGCAGGTCTATTGGTGGACACAGAAATAGCAGCAATACGTAAGAGATGCATCAAGGCGAGAAGGCAAGCGACGAGAGCTAAGACGAATCCCACATTTAAAGAGCATTACAAGACGACTCGCAAACTCCTCAAGAAGAGATTAAAAAGTAAGGTCATATGTTGGAAGAGGCTCATCGAAGAGGTCGAAAGTGACCCGTGGCGGCCTACAAAATTGTGACCAGAAGCTTAGAATGGAGGAGGACGCCTGGACTGAGCGATCCAGACTGGGTGAGGAAAGTCATAAGTGACCTATTCCCCATTAGAGAGTGCTGACAAGACAAAGACCTGAGCTCTTCTCTTTTGACGAGGGAGTCCTGTTTACGACGGACGAACTACGGAGGGCTGCAAATAGCCTAAAATGTGGGAAAGCTCCGGGATTCGATGGGATTCCGAGCGAAATGCTCAAGATTGTTGCAGAGCAACATCCTGACTGTCTACTCTCCGTGTTTAACTCATGTCTCAGGAATGGAATATTCCTCAGAAGATGGAAGAGGCAGAAACTCATCCTTCTCCGGAAGGGTAATAAACCGCTCGACAAGACCTCGTCTTTTAGACCGCTTTGCCTCCTGGACACCATGGGAAAGTTACTAGAGGACTAATTATATCAAGGCTGAGGTATACCTATCGGACTATCCCCTAAACAGTATGGCTTCCGGAAGGGCGGACGACAACTGACGCCATTCTCGAAGTGGTCAGGATTGCGGAACAGGCCAAAAGGGGTGACGGGAAGAAAGGATTCTGTGCTCTGGTGGCCATAGACATCAGGAACGCGTTCAATAGCGCCAGATGGAAGGACATCATGGAGGCTCTGATAGATACGAAAGTCCCTGAATACCTTCTGAGAATGGTTGAAGACTATCTTCATGAGAGGAGTATAGTCTATACGAATCTCTTCGAAATGGGGGAAGACGTGACGTGTGGCGTGACATGTGGAGTACCACAAGGTTCGAAACTAGGCCCATTCTTATGGAACGTCATGTATGACGACCTATTAAAAATCGACCTACCCAAACATACCCAGCTGATTGGATATGCAGACGACACGCTGATTACTAGCCACAGTGAAAACACAGAACTGCTAGAGATGCACCTAAATGAGTCTCTCTTCAGGGTTAAAAGATGGATGACGCAAAGAGGCCTGCAAATGGCAGCTGAAAAGACAGAGGCAGTACTAGTAACGGACCGAAGAGCTATCCAATTCCCGCATCACTTTGGACGGAGTAAATATCCTGGAAACGCCAAATTACATACTTAGGTGTCGAAATAGACCATAGGCTGAGCTTCGGGCCCACATCAGCAAATGGCAGACAAGGCAGCAGCTACTGGAGCCAACCTTCCAGAATTATGCCAAATATAGGAGGACCAAAAGAAGTGAAGAGACGTATGATTGCCAGCGTAGCCCACTCACAAATGCTTTATGCGGCTCCGGTGTGGGCTGACAAACTAGGTAAAGCAAGCGTGGGACTGAAGTACGCGCAAGTGCAGCGGAGATTGGGGCTGAGAATAGTGTCAGCTTATCGCACAGTATCCGACAGCGCAGTAGAGTACTGGCCAGAATACCCCCATTGATATGTTGGCTAGAGAAAGAAAAGCGGTGTATGACGAAGCGAAAAAGTCTGCTGACTCCCGCGGGAAACAACCGGCGAGTGGACGAAAGAAGACATTAAGAAGAGCGCCGGGAAAATCACTACTGGCGGAATGGCAGGACAGGTGGGATGGGGATCCTAAAGGGAGGTGGACACACCTCTTGATACCGCATATCGAACCATGGTTCAATAGAATGCACGGAGAAGTAAACTTCCACCTCACACAAGTGCTCACAGGTCATGGTTGTTTTAAATCCTACCTATTTAGATTTAATAGAGCATATAGACTCAAAATGTGAATTCTTTGGTTCCGAGGATGATGACGCCATGCACACAATATTTGCATGCGTAGCATGGGACACATGGAGAAGAAGATTGAACGAGATTTGGAGGCAGACATTCTCCATCAAACATAGTTCGGCTTATGCTTCAATCGGAGGAAAGGTGGACAACAATACAAGAGTTCTTGACCCTTGTGATGAAAAAGGAAAGAAGAGCGACTCGAACGTAAAATGAAGTAAAGGCTCAGCCACCTGCCTGCCTCTCCATGAAGTAATGTCTCGCGACGATTCCGTGGAGAGGCGCATGGGCATAAGAAGAGAGGTTTTTTTAGTGGGTATATCACTGAGGAAAATATATATATATATATATATATATATATATATATATATATATATAAATAATAATATTACCAAGGGAGGCCGTGGTAGGTCCCTAAGCAGAGATGGTAGCAGGGCAAAATCAAAAAGGTAACTCTGTTTCAAAAGAATGAGGAACTAAGTAGTAGGAGAAAGCCTTGTGCCATTTTGCAGAACGTTTGCAAAGCGACTGTTACGAAGTTTACCTTTTGATTCGTGTCGTATTCACTGGTCACTGAAATTTTTGAGAAGTGTTGACCAAGTTTCACGACTTATTGTGGGCTCTATGCTTCTTCTAGCTATACTTTCATCGTTCCTCAAAAGTTAACATAGAAAATACAATGGTTGTGATTAATATTACCTGTAAATACTCCCATGGTGATCAACCAATACTGCATTATATGTTCCTCTATTTTCGTGTGCTCCAAATTCAAACAGGTTCACAAAAGTGCATTCTTCACAACACATCTCAGTAGAAATAGTTCTATTATAGACAGTAAAATAATAGATTAATAACACATGCATCATTATCACAGAGGTGCAGGAGGTCAAAATTCATTGTACTGTAACAATATTGGATTTTTATTCTACACGACCTGCAACTTTTCAGATATTCCTTGCAAGCATGGGTACAGGTTGGGGTTGTTGTGACAATTAGGTCTTCAGGTATAGTTGACCCTAGAGCCATTGAAAGATCTGGAGAATATTGCAATTATAATATTTAAAGAGCTAAGTGGTTCAAGTTTCGTAACAATTTTAGTTTCCAAACAGCCTCTAGAGGAGGTCAAGGGTTAAACTGGAAAGCTTGGAGAGCAGGTCAAATGATAATGCACACTAGGGACTGGCAATTGTTAAAAAATAATCTATTAAAATCTAACAGATTAATTTACATGTTCAATTAATATGCCTCAATTAAGAGTTCTGAAATCAATTATTATCGATTCATTTTTATCATGTTTTAGATAATGCATTAAATGAAAAACAATTATTAATTTTGATTTGTCTATCAGGTCAAAATCAAGTAAAATAAAGGTGGAATTATTAAACAATTAACTTAAGAAAATCTATCACAATCACAAATCTTATCCACACCTCTGTACTGTTTAATTTACTTCACTTTATTTTTACTTAATTTAATTTTTGTCATTACTTTCAAGAATGCAAAGAATTATCATCAATTAATTTTTAAATAAAATACATAAGAAATTAATACATATGGTTTCGCAAGAACAAAATTTTACTTTTTGATTAATCAAAACATTTTCATAATTTTATTTATTTATTTAGAAGAGATTACTATCACACCACTCAAGGGGAAAATGACCTCAGTGAAGTTAAAATTTAATTGTTTAGAAACAGTAATATGAACTACAATGTAATAGAGTACTTTGTTCAGAAAAATTCTAAGGGAGCTCGTAAATCCGTCTTTCTCTTGTCTCGGTCCGAATAAGCCATAAATGAAACAGTCAAACCCCGTAAAAACGGAAAACTGCTTTCCATGGAAGAAACTATGTCGGCCCCATGCATTTACATGGGTGTAATGTTACCTGCTGTTAACGGAACCGGAATGCGGAAGCGGGTGCCTTTTCACTTTCTCGTATTCCTACGTATACATGGAATAATATACGTAGTGTAGAGAAAGTTATGAAATGCTGCGTGTAAAAATGGTGGAATTTCGGCACAAAAAAGTGTTCGTGTCGAAAATAATTTTTTTGCGGTTAGGCAGAAGAGCGGGCCTGATGGCCCGAGTCTCGCCACATAAATAGAGTCATTATTGTTATTATTATTATTATTATTATTATTATTATTATTATTATTATTATTATTAAAAATCCATTGCCGGGCCCTGATAACGAAAAAGTAGATATATCCAGTTGCTAAATTAAGAAAAAAAAATCATGTAACAAGTGGTGTAGCCAGAATCCCTGTTTTGTAGGTCCTTGATGCCGAAAAACTAATTGGAAGCAAAACGTCCGTCCGTCCGTCGTATGTGCACAAATCCAGCGCCTAAACCGTGCGTACATTTTTTTCCAAATTGAAGAAACCCCTGTCGTTTTTGCGCGAGCTGAATATCTGCTATTTTGAAAAACATTCATTAATTTTTGGGGGACTTCATATGAAGCCCTGGGAACATTTTCCATATTTTCTCAAAAACAGTCTCCAATGTTTTCTTTAAATTTCTTGTAAGAATAGAGTTGAATACAATTACAAAAGTAGCATAGGTCCGATTTTCAGGACTAACTCTAAATTTTCGGAAATTGTAAAAGTATGCATTTTTCGGCAATTACTTACAACTATAATATTGAAGATAAGAGTCTTTAAATGCAATTCGTTTTCTATAAATAGTTCTTTCATTAAGGTCAAGTAGATGTTTTTTGTTGTTGTAAATTTTAGTACTTTTCGTGCAACAGTGCGTGCAATATTAAAATATTACAAAAACAAGATTATTCTCGCAAAGGCTCCAATTTTTTTCTTTAAATTTTTGACAGGGTTAGTTCTAAACGAACTCTATATGATGACAAACGTCAAATTGCTCTATTCTTTTGTTATTGTTTTTCAAAAATTACAAAAATGTAATATTTTCGACTTGTCTCTCACGTCGGTAATATTCGAGGCAATATCTTCACATTATGGTATTTTTGAGGACATGTTATTTAAATAATGTCAAATAAAGTTTCTCGAAAACTCAACGATTTTTTGTTGTTGTTAAAATGAGCTCACAATTCCGCATTTTCAGAAACGCTCATACGCCATTTTTTCAAAAATGGCTCCACATTTTTTCTTCAAACTTTTGCAACGGATAGTGGTAATGGCTCTGTTTAATATGACGTTAAGTTCATTTTGGTGAATAATTTTGTTGTTGTTTTTTAAAACAATTCTTTTTTTTTTAATATCTCTCACGCCGTTTATATGCACATTTCAATGGATACATTATTGCATTTGTAAGTGGAAGTGCTTCAAATGACTTTAAATGAAGTTTTTCGAAAAAACGATAGATTCCTGTGACAAAGCTTCAAATTTTCCAATTACCGTAACGCTTAACCCCATTTTCTTAAAAACGGCTCCAAAAGTTTTCAATGAAAATTGCTATATAGGACAAGCTTTTAATCTTGTTTAAAATTCCTAAAATGGTATTTCGTTTGTACTATTTCGAAACCGAAAAGTTGAGAAAATTTCAAAAAAATGTACTTGGGAGCGATAGATGGCAGCAGGCAAGGAGGGACAAGACTGTACAGTACCAGTCCACATCAAGGAAATTGGAAAACGTTATTACGAGAAAGTCTGTGTTACTTTCACCTCCAGTTACTTTCTCGTATACGTACGTAGTAGTGGTATTATGGAAGAATGGCTACAGGGATTTGATGCACAAACGCTAAACAAAAACATTCAGTCGCTGTCTGGAGGAGACTTCTAGCGGCCGGCTGCTCTGATCGGTAGTTTTCCGTGGTTTCTCCGATCAACACCAGGCGAATGCCGGAGCAGTACCCTACCAAACGGGCCACGGACCGCGCGCGATCTGTCCTTCCTCTTCCTTGTCCTATCCTCTCCCCTTACACACACTTACACTAACATGCACTACACCCGAATGACCGGTCGGGAGCTTAGCGGCTGGGGCGGTGCCCCGCTGGTGGGAGAGTCCTGGTTAGGGGGAAGCTTTGTTCGCTGACGGTAGGTCGGCGCTGGATCAGGCCATCCAGCGGGGATGGGGAACACCGCCATCTTCCGAGAAAAATCATGCACTACACTAACGAGACTAATGACCACAGTAGTTGACGCGCCCGGAAACACGAAAAATCATTCAATCAATCATTAAACAAAAAACAGTAAAGGTCTTATTTCTCGACAACTTGTCAAAATGTCTCTCGTCAGGTGTCGAGTGCCACAGAGGGAACTTGCTCACCTTTCACCGAGGAGGTCCGGATTCGAGTCCCGGACAATCGAATGTGAAATGTGTTCCAACAAAACGAGTCTGCCTGCTTCACCGGGGCTAGTCCAACCCCTGTGAAGTGGCCTAAAGCGTATCCCTTTCCTAATTCCTTCCCATTCTGTCCGCTGGGTAGTGACACAGGGGCGTGTGGAGTAAGAGGCCCGAACGCGGAGATGCTACCTGGCGGTCCTCTTGACAAATGACAGACGAGACATATCACAGCGCCCTCGGGAAGACAGAGGGCGATGAAAATCGCATATGAATGGCGGATTGCTCCGCGCTAAACGCTCGGCCAGGGGCGGGGACGCGTTGTGTCGATAAGATGATTTAAGGGCGCAACGAATTTTTAAAAACAACGTTAAGTTGAGTTGGTGACTTGGGAATACCAACTCTGAATCAACCAATCTCGATCGGGTTTTTGTCCAGTTTCCCTGATCCATTGAGCAAATGCTGAGATGGCCCCTTGCTTTGCTTCTGGACGTAAATGTAGCTTCACTATGCTCACGTTTTGTTGAACTTTCCTTTTGCTTATAGTGGTAGTAGAGCTTAGGGTGAGTTTCTATTTTGTTAACAATACAGAAAAATCAAATCTGTTTTTTCCTTTTCTGTTAAAAATAAGTTTTCTGTAATTTTGCAACGAAAATATCTAGTTTTTGAAATGTTAATCCCTCGCTTTTTTTAATTTATTATTATTATTACTATGATTTTTCATCTTTCAACTGTTAATAGTTAAATTGTTGGGAAGGGATTCTGAAACTCAAGAAAGCGTGCGCAGATGATTTTCTCCCCCATACGTCACATACAGTTTTTGACTAAATAAAATAAAATAAAAATAAAAACCCCTCGGCCAAGGCATCATTTATTCCTTTAAACTGCAGTGCAGATCCTTACTTGCCCACGTAGATGAATGTGATTCCGTGACACAGTTGGCCAAATCTAGGAAGGTCATTTCTTAGAAGTCATCAAAACTATTTTATATATTCTGAATAACTACATATGCGGTCATTACACAATATACATCTGAAAACCTAGTACGGAATACGGCCAGCAGATGATGTCTGAGTACATTGGTGTTTAATAGACAACACATGCAAACATCAGTATCCTAGAAACTGTGTCCCTAGAGGGATGTTAAAATTGAACTGCGAGCATATGTGAAAATTACATTAAGGCGTGGCAGAATTAGTCCAGTCAATTGGTGCACTAAAGGGTCCAATTCAGGAAAAAAATCCTGATTTTTTTTTCTCCCCTCGACAGTTCTGTATATCTTAGAGGGTGTTGAATTCGAATTTGTGGTTTGCCCCCTCAAGAAAGGTAGACTTCGCAGAAAAAATTGTAAAAAACCCTCCAAATTTCGCTCTGGTTTTAGTTTTTCGCTTATATCTTCAAAACTAAGCTTTTTATCAAAACAATTGTTATTTACAAAATAAAGGCTTTAAAATTTTCTACAAAATGCACATTTTAACTTTAATTTTCTGAAACGCCCTTAAGTCGCTAGAGCGCGCTGAAAAACGGTTACTTTTTGGGCCTCTAGCCGATGCAGGAGAATAGCGCTTTCTAGCCATCTTATCTCGCGGCGGCGCTCTTGTTTCACTTTACCGTGCTTGATAACAACTACTGTGCACAAATAATTGGCATTTTTAAATTATTAACACTTCGATACTCTTGAAATCTGTAGCGACGTATTTGCTCGCGTGGAGTATCTGTAAATCCTTGAAACATACAACAAAGTATACTTGACACCAATATATCGCTCCCATACTTTTAAAGACGTTTGTGCTTAAACTATTTTTGGATGAGAAAAAAATCACTTTGAATCACATTTATTAATTATTCAATGGTAAATTGGTACTCGTCACCATTTCCAAGAAAACGAAAAATTGTTTGCTTAGCTGATTCTATAATTTGTGTTCCTGTCTTATTTGGGGGCTGTGCAGTGCTTTCATGCGCCTCAAATACTATAACTGTGCATCAGCCAGTTATAGTATTGCCAATGGTGCCAAGTGATTTACTGCCTCTACACTACTGAACATAACCATCATTAGGATTTCTCGCGAGTCTTAAAACAGTTTCTCTATCAGCTAATTTCCTCGCAGGGAATAACATTTCGTTTTGAGGGAGGCGTTTTGATTTGTTTCTTCGCATAGTATAGTGGTCCCAGCTATTCACAAATGAAACAATGAAGACAGTCAGGTATAGGTGAACATTTTATTGCCTTTATTTTGTAAGTGACAATTGTTTTGATAAAACGGATACTTTTGAAGATATAAGCGGAAACTTAAAATAAGGGGAAATATTAAGGTTTTGTTGTTGTTGTTGTTGTTTGCAATTTTCATTGCAAAGCCACCTTTTTTGAGGTGGCAAACTTCAATTTCGAATTCAGCACCCTCCAAAACATATTGTGAAAAGTACCGTTGAAAGGAAAAAAAATTCCGGTCAGATGGCCCTGGGCTGCAACGCTCGTGAGAGTCGTGTCGAGTGGGCGAGAGGGCGCTGCTTCGAACGCGGTCGCGCGGCGTCTGTTAACCTGCCGCACAGTGCACGTCCAAGCGGGTGCTCGCACACAGGTCAAGTGGCTGTTACCGAACACTGTTGAGCAGACGGAAGGCGTTGGGCTGTGGCGGAATATTTTGGCGTCTCCTCGAGCAGCCTTAGGAGCAGACTTAGAAAATGTACGAACGAGGATAGGGCACACAGGATTGCAAGGACTTCTTTTTGGAAAGTTGCGATTATTGTAAATTTTCTTTTATCATATTCAATGATTTCTACATGCTTCATAAAAAAGGATGTGTGCACATGTGTATGCATATACGGAAACCGCCGAGTGACTAGCCCTTGTATTTATATTTTATTAATTTATTATACATTTCATAGTTCATATTCAAGTGTTTCTAAGACCAAGGGGAAATGCACGTCCCAACAAGCCTCTCCCTTAAGATGGCTCCACACATTCAGCATTGGCCGAGCAGCGAGTTAGTGCTCGCCCAATCCCGAGCCGCTGACGTGTTCGGCGAATGTTCGACACGCGGTGGGTAGGGCGAACACCGAATGTTCGTCGCTCGGCAAATAGCAAGGAACTCCTCCACACTACTCGGGCTTCCGCGAGCGGTTGCTCGCTGTTCGCCGCATAACGAATGTGTGCAGCCGCCTTTAGGTTATGCAACTGCTTCACAGATCCGTTCATTCAAAGCCATTCTGAACACGTGCATCCAGCAGTACAGTAGCTATCAAACATCAAAAGTTTACTAAGGATAAAAATGTTAATTTAAACACATACATACCTAACAAAAACTACATATCCTTGACAGGAGAGACAATGGACTTCACCTTTCCTGGTGGCAACTAACAGAACATTAGCTCCGTCTACAAACGAACAGCAATCCACCTGACTTCCAATCTTTAAGCTGAACATTACTTCTGAACACTCGTCATCATTAAACACGAAAACGGTGTCATCAATTGCAACGCATTTCTTTCCAGATATTGATGTAGCAGATCTAACATGAGGTCTATGAAATTCCTGCAACAAAAACGAAAAAAAAAAAATAAAATAAAAAAAAATTAGTTGTTGGGACAATAGCCGCCTCTGTTCCAGACACAAAAAATACACATTTTTGACATACAAAAGACAATTGTTTAAAAAAATATCCACTGAATGTACAATTTGTTTATCACGCTACCACTTCTATTCCTTTCATAAGAATACATAAATTTCTCTCATCCTTTGCTAGATTCCGATCCGCCTCCAGATACTGCAGAGATTTTATCGTACACAGTACAGAATTAATGCAGCTTTAATAATAATTAGCTGATCACTAGGCTTGTACTGAGGTGACAAGTCATGGGATAGCAATATGCAAATATAAGATGGCAGTATCTCGTACAAAAGGTATACAAGAGCAAAGCTTTCCATTTGTACTCCAGTGATTCGTGTGAAAAAGTTTCTGTAATTATGGCCGCCCGACGGGAATTAACAGACAGCAAACGCGAAATGACAGATGGAGCTACACACATGGGGCATTCCATTTCGGATTCGTGAGGGAATTCAATATTCTAAGATCCGTAGTGATAAGAGTAGTGCCGAGAAAGCCTCATTTTAGGCATAACTTTGCTGAAGGAATATTGTGAGGCAGTTTATAACGCTATTGACACAAATGAAATATATAATTTATTTTTCTCAAAGCTTTCATTTCACTTTAACGCGTGCTTTCCTATTAAAAGGAGAAAAATTAAACATTTCACAAAAAAGTAATACTTGGATCACACAAGGAATTAGAACATCGTGTAAAAACAAACGTACGCTCTACTTTATTTCTAAACATCATAACGTATCACCCGGTTTCCATGTCTACTTCCAGAATATAAAAGATTTTAAGGAAAATAATAGTTCAGGCAAAAATAATGAGGATATTTTGAAGCTAGAAACAAAACTAAAGCAATGTGGAATATCGTAAGAAATACGAACACGTCATCACGATATTTCGTAGAAAATGTTTTAAAGGACAATGAAAGAGAAACAAGTATTTAT
Source organism: Teleogryllus oceanicus (assembly GCA_964035755.1). Taxonomy (NCBI): domain Eukaryota; kingdom Metazoa; phylum Arthropoda; class Insecta; order Orthoptera; family Gryllidae; genus Teleogryllus; species Teleogryllus oceanicus. The sequence continues at coordinate 22,603,891 of CAXIVR010000011.1, read as the reverse complement.
TTCCCAAACTTCTTCCAACGAAATCCTCAGAGTAGTCAGTAAACTAAAATAAATATTCATCTGGTTTAGATGAATTTCCGGACAGTTTATTAAACACGTGTATGCACCTGTCATTTTACACCCATTAACTCACATTTTCAATGCTTCCTTGTGCACAGGACTATTTCCAGATATTTTCAAAACAGCAAAAATGAAGCCACTTTTTAGAAAAGGAAACAAAAATGAAATTCAAAATTACCGGGCAATCTCTCTTTTGTCAGTTTTCTCAAAAATATTACAGAGGCTTTTCTATACGCGAATGGAAACTTTTCTTAGAAAAAACCAAGCGTTCTCGCTCACAACGCGGTTTTAGAAAACCAAAATCTACGGAAACTGCCATTTTTTCATTCCTTCAAAATGTTGCTTCATCAATGGACCAAAATGAAGAACCCAATGGGATATTTTTAGATATTTCGAAAGCTTATGACGTTATTAACCATAACATCTTGCTCTCAAAATTACCCTCTTATGGAATTCGTGGTATTGCCCTAGATTGGATAACCTCGTACCTTAAACATCGATCTCAAGGAGTAAAAATGCCGTATTGGCACGAAAGGACATTACTTACTTACTTTCCAATTCTTTGTCAAGTGAATATGGGGTCCCACAAGGTCCGATGCTTGTGCGCTACGTAGTGAAATTATACAAGCTGTTCTTGGTCAGTCACACTGATGGGACTCGAAAAATAAATTCTTTCTGTAATGAAACTAAATTCACGCAGACTTTCGTTACGTTACTCGCAACGAAACTAAACTAAACGTAAAAATAATTTTGTTACAGCGGCGCAGAAACGAAACGTATAGTTTCATTTTATTTTATTTATTTTACGTCAAAAAAACAGTTAAAAACTGCGTATGACGTGCTATGGGGAAAAGTGAATTGTGCGCACATTTTCAAAATTCTATGATCCCTACACTAAGTCATATACTACTTAAATTTTGAAAGGGAGAAAAAAAAACAAAAACTCCCATGTAATAAAATCTATTTTCAAGGATAGATAAGCGATAAATTTTGAAAGGGAGAAAAAAAACTCCCATGTAATAAAATCTATTTTCAAGGATAAATAAGCAATACATTTTGGTTCTTATTACTTCCTGCCGCGACAACATGGAAACGATAATTTGAATAATTGTATTTCCCACTGAATTCTAGAAGAGGTGCACACAAAATAAAGTTACATTTATGTCCAGAAGCAAAACAAGGGGCCATCTCAGCATTTGCTCAATGGATCAGGGAAACTGGACGAAACACCTGATCGAGATGGGGGTCATTGACCCGGAGCTGTAGTACAATAGTTGTTACAGGTTGTTTATACTCATTTATACAGTCCAAATGGTAAATAATTCATTATGTATCATTGTTAAAATTAATGTTACTTTTCTTGTGATGCTCAGTATAGTCTCTAATTGTATAGAAACAGTTATGCAGCAGAAACATTTCACTTGGGATTTAAACTTTTCTATTGAATTTAATCGTTTAATGTCATTTGGCAAAGTGTTGTAAAACAATGTACATGTATTGTATGTGAATTTTTTGTAATGAGCTGTTGATACTGTCACCTGATGAATATGATTTCCACGTCGAATGTTATAGTAATAGACTTCGGCATTTTCTGAAAATATATTCCCGCCCTTGAGCAAGTCCATGGTGGAAATAACAAGGTGTAGCGTTCCGGAGGATGCGCAGTAGCAGCCAATCACGTTTGAACCTAGGAATGAAGCGAAAACGGCTGGCGCACGTGTTCATTTGCTTCCCGTTTGCGAAGGAGCGAAGATCTGTTTTGCAAGGCAGTGCGACAGCGGTGGAGGCTTTTTTTGTGATTTTGCTGGCGTGGGAAAAGTATGTTGTGGATTTTTACTATAAGCTATTAAAATTATGTATTTTATGTGATTTGCCTATAATTATTAGAGAAGCATACATCAATCAGTTCATATGATGCATTATATTTTATAACATTTACTACCAAACATTTTTTGTTAAACAAAGAAAATTAAAATTATTTTCGTGTGTAGTTCAAGATGCCTAACAGCTGCATTAGAAATAATGAATAATATTGAAATTTTTGAATAATAAAAATATACTGGCTTCAGCCGTAAATATGTAATAGCTTTATTGAATATACTTGTGAATACAATCTGGGCAGGGACAGTATATTCTTTTATACTTTGTGTGTTGGAGATAAATTTGTATGGTTAAAGAAGAAAATAAATATGTGAAATATTTAATTGTAAATAGCCTTAAGGAATGAAGATTATCAACAAAAATAAATTATTGTAACTTGTAAAGAAGCTTCAAAACTATTTTACATAACTTGCATAGTTTCAATTAGCAAAACTGCTGGACATTTTTATTGTTTTAAATTATTTTACATAAACCTTTTTATTTTGCTAAATCTTAGCCATTCAATAATTTGATATTTGATTGTCTCTTAAAACACCAAAGATATCCATAAAGAAATTTACGAGTAAAAAGAAAAGAATTTCATTTCTAAAAACATATTTTAATGAACTGAAATGTATCAACCATATAATATTATAGTATGTATGTAATAATGTAGGATGTATATTTTTAATAGGTGTATATAATGTAATTATATATGTATATATGTAATTAATCAACTCAAAAATATGTAATGTAAACTTTGCAGGTAGTGTGTGCCAACAGCGCTTTGAGCGCTTTCAATGAAAGGACAACGTTTGACTGAAAATCTCAAAAACCAAACACATCTGGCAAGAAAATATTGAATCTTGTTCCTGGATCTATATCTACGAAATGGTTAATGTTGAAGAGAAAATCCATTGAAAAAACCTGGGTAAGTGAAGAGTATTAGTTTATTATGTGCTGAAACTTCTTGTGATTATTATACATACTATTTAAATATTAAAGAGCTTATGTAATAGAGAAGTTACGATAATAGATAACTTAATTTTATTATATTGCAGTGAGAGGATACCTCTTTATGCATACAAAGAGCTTATATCATCTTAACGCAGTAATTCCGATATTTCATCAGTCAGCAAGTAAGTGTAATTTTTTTAAATCAAATCATTCACCCATATCATATCATATCATATATCATATCATTCATATCATATCATTCATCATATCATATCATCATATCATATCATCATATCATATCATATCATATCATAATATCATATCATATCATCATATCATATCATATCATATCATCATCATCATATCATATCATATCATCATATCATATCATAATCATCATATCATATCATATCATATCATATCATATCATCTCATCATATCATATCATATCATCTATCATATCATATCATCATATCATATCATATCTCATATCATATCATCATATCATATCATCATATCATATCATCATATCATATCATCATATCATATCATATCATTATTATTAAACACTTATTGTGTTTCTTCTTTTTGAGACATTGACCAATATGACAGCCTCAATAACAAACATGACTTATGTACAATCTAAGACATGATAAATGACATTTTATTTTAGGGAAGAAGAGATGTATGAAAGCAAAATATATAGAAATAGTATGAATTGCCTCCATAATAAAATAATGGAGGTAGAAAGGGCTAATGAATTATTAGAAAAAATGATTCCAGAAAAGAACAAAATTATTGCAGTAAAAGGAATTTTTTATTTGATATTTCGTGTATACATTATGTGCACCCAATGAAATATATAAATATGACTTCTATTTTGTAAATGTAACTTACATTTTTAAAATAAACATTTTTTATGGTTATAAAATTATTTGTATTTGATTCATTCCTCTTAACCCACTAATGCTTTAAATAGGCGAGATAAAAGGAGGTGAAATTTTATGTGTAGTTGATCATGCATAATTACCCAATGGATGAAATTTTTACATTTGTATACATTTTCTCTAGATGGTTCAAATATTTATAAAAATTTGTGAACTTCATAAATATCATCAATATTATAAAATATAATATATTATAAATGTAATAAATCCTATTATATTATAAATGATATGAAATAATAAAACACCTTAAAACCTTAATTAAAAAAAATTTTTTTTTAAAATAATATTTTATTACAAATACTATGTTGATTAATTAAGCAAATGGAAACAGGCTGTAAAGCCAGATTTCTGTTCAATTCATGACATATATAAAAGCTTTTTCAATTTCAATTCCATTAAATTTTTTCTTCCCCTGTATGTTTTGTGGACACACTTGATATATTTCAACTATTTTCTAAATTAATAAATACAGAATTAAATTTAACGTTACTATATAATGGGCTTGTTTTTCTATTAATATTTTTTATAAGTAATTTCTATCCACCAAAATTCAACAGTTTTCATTCTTCAGATCTTTTTGCATTCAAAGAATGTGAAACTATGAACAGAAATAAAAATACAAATAAAAGTGGAATTGAGTGTTTACAGTACCTGGCCTCATATTCTCTAACTCGAAAACCACAAACACATTATTTGCTCAGTACTTATTCAGAGACAAATATTTTCAAAAAAAAAAAAAAAAAAAATTAAAAAAATTTGGTTTTTTTTTGAGAAAAAAACCAAAAATTAGTCATCACAGAAACAAGAAAACCAAACACTACGCCTCTACAACCACCACCTTTCTTTAAAAAGTCGCTTTCTAGCATGTACATCACAGAAACAACAGAGAAGGAAATACTTCAAATTATAAACAAAATGCAAAATAAACAATCCGCTGGGATAGACAACATTCCTGACTTCTTAATAAAGAAGATTGTTCCATATATCATCAAACCATTAACATATTTATACAACCAATCACTAACTTTTGGCTCCTTCCCAAACATATTTAAAACTGCAGTAATTAAACCTATACACAAAAAAGGTAACAAGATGTAATGAATTATAGACCAATTTCACTCTTGTCAGGCTTTTCAAAAATATTAGAAAAGCTCTTCTATGAAAGGTTAAAAAGCTACTTGATACACTGTAACATTATCACTGACTCACAACATGGATTCAGGGAAAATCATTCAACTGAAACTGCTTTATTCACCTTTGTAAATGAAATCCTCATGGCATTAGAGCAAAAAGAAATTCCTGTTGGTCTCTTTCTTGACCTGTCAAAAGCCTTTGACACGATAGATCACAGTATTCTATTGTCAAAATTAGAATCTTATGGAATCCGAGGAATTGCTTACAAGTGGATAAAATCATATCTACCAGACAGAAAACAAATAGTAGTATTACCTTACCAAAAATACAACAAAATAAATAATCATCACTCCGAGCCAAGGGATGTGACACATGGGTCCCGCAAGGATCCACACTAGGCCCGATTTTATTTCTTATGTTTGTAAATGACCTGCCATCAATAATGGAAAACAACACAACCGTACTTTTTGCTGATGACACTAATATAACATTCAAAGAAAGAACAACCATACAATGGATCCACCACAACAAACTAATCCTGAACAAAGACAAAACAATCACAATACCTTTCCACAACTCCCACTTAACACAACAATACTCACCAAATTTAACATTAGAAGGAAACAGCATCCACAAGAACAGAAAACAAAATTTCTCGGAATCACCATACAGTCCAACCTCAAATGGAACTCACACCTAGAAGATATTAATTCAAAATTGAGCAAACTTAATTATGCTCTTAGAAAAAATAATAATAATAATAATAATAATAATAATAATAATAATAATAATAATAATAATAATAATAATAATAATAATAATAATAATAATAATAATAATAATAATAATAATAATAATAATAATAATAATAATAATAATAATAATAATAATAATAATAATAATAATAATAATAATAATAATAATAATAATAATAATAATAATAATAATAATAATAATAATAATAATAATAATAATAATAATAATAATAATAATAATAATAATAATAATAATAATAATAATAATAATAATAATAATAATAATAATAATAATAATAATAATAATAATAATAATAATAATAATAATAATAATAATAATAATAATAATAATAATAATAATAATAATAATAATAATAATAATAATAATAATAATAATAATAATAATAATAATAATAATAATAATAATAATAATAATAATAATAATAATAATAATAATAATAATAATAATAATAATAATAATAATAATAATAATAATAATAATAATAATAATAATAATAATAATAATAATAATAATAATAATAATAATAATAATAATAATAATAATAATAATAATAATAATAATAATAATAATAATAATAATAATAATAATAATAATAATAATAATAATAATAATAATAATAATAATAATAATAATAATAATAATAATAATAATAATAATAATAATAATAATAATAATAATAATAATAATAATAATAATAATAATAATAATAATAATAATAATAATAATAATAATAATAATAATAAGAAACAGCACCATTGAGACAGCACGAACAGTGTACTTTGCAAATGTGCACTCTATTCTCAAATATGGGATAATAATATGGGGCCAAGCACCAGAGGCTAAACAAACATTCAAAATACAAAAGAGAATCATTCTAACAATGACAAATACAAAAAGAACAGAGTCCTGCAGACCTCAATTCAAAAACTTAACATACTACCACTGCCTTGTATATTCATTTATGAAGTTATCATGTTTGTAAAGAAAAATCTACTAAACAATGACACACTTTACAAATTTAACTCAAGTTTACATTCCTATAACACAAGGCAAGCATGTAACCTTCATCAACCAATGTGTACAAGCACATTATACCAAAAGGGTACATTCTCTTCAGGTATAGTTCTTCAACAAATTACCAATACATCTGAGAAACACAACAGGCTTACACAACTTCAAGAATAAACTCAAACACTTCCTTGTGGAAAAACTTTTTTATAGCATTCAGGAATACCTCAATGACTAATATGTCCAATGTGATTTCAGGTGCTGCAGTAGGACTAGGTGTAGAAATAGAAAAAACCTGGCCATAACCTGCCTCCTCCTCCCCACCATTTCAAGATTTAATCAAGGAATATGCTAATACTGTTAAATGATATGTAGCTGTTACCATAATTGATACCATGTACTGTTATTATTACTATTAGCATTGCCATTACTATTATTAATTTATAAGAAGTGTTATCTATTATTATTATTAATATAATTATTATTGTTATTATTATAAAAATTATTCCAAGTAAATGTTATTTTGAACAATGAAACTACAAATCTTGAAATGTTAAATTATTTTAAATTAAATTAAGTTAAATGTTTATCTACTTTGCTGTTAAAAATAATTATCTACTATGTAATATCTTAATATATTTGTAACAAGTATTGTAGCATAGTCTTTAGGCCAAAGACCCCATCTTGATCAGGTTTTTTGTCCGTTTTCCCTGGTCCTTTGAGCAAATGCTGAGATAGCCCCTTGTTTTGCATCTGGACAATAAATGCAACTTCACTCGCTGCACCCAAGAAGATGCATGCAATTGTACTCCCTCCATATACAACATATTTGATTCGTCATACACGATTGTAATTGTATTTGTGACTCAATAAATATTATTGACGATTCGCTTAGAGGGGAGTCTCTTAGATAACAAATATCAGATATTACTCTATTTGGTATTTATGATATTTGTTAATCTTTGTTCATTTATCGGCATGATCGCTTTTTCAATGGGAACAACTATTCTTCCGAATTGACAGGTCGGAAAAGTAAATATTGTATTTAGGTAAAAAAAGATGATTGAATTATGTTTTCGAAAAATTGACGGGACTGAAGTGAAAAGAGAAAAACCAGCACAAAGTAAATTCACATTTTTGTATGTTGCACCTATGAATAATGTCAATTCCACAATTAAATCTATTTCGATCCACCACAACATATGTGGGTCCTTTTTAACCTGAAATCTTTTCGCTTTAGCGGCGATAACATATTCACCGGAAAGTGTTCGGCAGTTTATCGACGAATGACAGAAAAATGTAATTACAATAGCTGGGTAGGACTTGATGCAGTATTCGAAAGGCAGATTTTTTTTAAAACTCCGGTGACATTTGTTCATCATTTCTTCTCTCATGGTATGCAAATATGTATTGTCAAGTTAATGTTGAACATCTAGTATCACTTTCGGAATCCTAAGACTTAAGTAAAGGAACGCAATGGTGACTCCTGAAGATTTGCCACAACCCAGCGCAGATTTCCTTCCTTTCTTCCTGACCTTGTGATTAAAGTGGTCAAGCCGAAGGTGTGACCAAATGCCAATGAATTATAAATTTGAGGTTATTTCGTTATTATTTAGATTTTCTTGTAAACTCGTCTCTGCGTGAGATATACTATATACGAACACAAACTATCAATCAATGGGCAGTACATTTTAAAACGTTACATTGTAATATAGTAGCAAATGTTTCCTAACAATATTGTAGTTATATTTTTAAAATTCAACCTAATTCATATTATAGTACTTTAATTAAATTACTTTATAAATATTTATAACTTAAATGAAATTTTTCCCAAATAAAAAAAATTAATTGCTTATTTTGTTTACAATATTTATTAACAATTCATTAAAAATTATAAATATGCAGTGCAATATTACTGAAGATGCGTTAGTGAACACATATCCAATAAATTGGCAATTTTGTATGAAATTAAAAATGTATGAAAATAGAGAAAATTTTATTTTGCAACAATATTTTACAGAAGAGGATCCTATTCATTTTCTAACGATTATCGTGACACAGATTTCCAAATTTTTTGACGAAATTTGAAAAAATAAAATTACAATTTTGAAATAATTTATGACAGGAGAATCTCTAGTGATTCTTAATGGATTAGCAAAACAGTGTTTGGATAGGTCTGCTTATCTAGAAGAAGTGGGTGTAACTTTCCCGATGACGTGTAAAAATTTTGTGTGCATTGCTCGTCACTCGAAAATAAAATATCGTAATGTAAAAATATACTTCTATAATAATATAAATATATTAATTTCATTGCTTTGGGATTGAAATCATACATAAATTACATGTGAATATATTGATATGAGTGTGTGTATGGGTGTATGTGTGTGTGTGTGTGTGTGTGTGTGTGTGTGTGTTTTCCTCCAATGTTACGCAATAGACGAAAGCTGGTGTTTCTACCTTGCAAACATTAAGATTTTAAAAATGTTATATAAGAGTCATATGTCGTTTTTGATTTCACGAAAAAATCCTCAAAGACTAGGTATCAATATGATTTTTTATTTGCGGTAAAGAACTCCATGTAAAATGCAATCACCCTAACGTTAGATTGAAGAGGTAATTAATTGTGATACCCAAAACAAAAGATCAAAATCATTCATTTGCTTACAGCTGCACTTCCCAATCATAATGTCTGCAGTAGAAAATTTCATTGTGACTAAATGAACTTTAAATACTTTTAAGTTTATTTAGTATTTTACATATCAAAACATTTTATTACAATATTAATGTCCGCGACCATATAGTATTTTTTAATTGGGTCATTTTGAGAAATTGATGATGAAGTATTTCTACAACGGGAAAGCTGCTATCTCGAGACGTGTTTGGAAACTGATTTCTAAAACGTATTTTTTTAAGTTATTAATTTTTCTAATAAAATAACTAGGTTAGATAACGCATACAATGCAAATTATTTGCATTTTATATTAAAAAATTACAATAATAAACGACGAAATGTAGACATGGAGCTTAATAATGTTGTCCAGTGTTATTTTTGGAAAAAACCCGTTTTATAACAGTTTTAAAATATGTTTTTACTGGGAAATTGATGCCTTTATTTATGTAATTGAATGTATATACAAAATTTATGAAAAACTGTTGGTTGATTTAATATTTATATTCAAATATTTACTATAATATAACCGCCATCACCGCCATTTTGTAATGTTCAAGATGAATAGTCCTGCCTCCCTAAAATGAAGCTAAAGCTGATTGGTCAGCCTGATTCCGCAGGGCGGGGCAGGGTCGGAAAACTCTGGTAAAGTTCGCCCAGGACATCGCCCTTTTTTTGTGCAAGCGAGGGGGCATGTAATCTTCAGACTTTACATTCAGTTAAATTAAAACAGACAAACCACTACATATATGCTCTTTACAGACAATAGGAAATACTGAGAATTCAATTAAGATTGGTAGAACAGCAAAATTATTGTCTTAGACAATATTAAAATGAGAAGAATCCTTTCTTATTTCAAGACAATAACAATGAATTTGAAGATGTTTTAATTTTTCTTATTTACTCCATGATATATATTGCACAACAGATATTTTTCTTATATTACAGAATAAACAACCATAAAAATACTACTTCAAATTAATTATTATCTCTTTTTAAAAACTGAAAATGTACCAAACTGAAAACTGTTTTATAAAATGAAACTTGACAGACTAATAAAATATTAGAAAGACTATGAATAATAGAAATTGGCAGAATGGAGCACTGCACACATTTGGAATTTTCTGACATAGTCACTTTCACACAATTTCACACTTGTCTTCACTGTTTTTTTTTTTCATAAACCTGGCAAAAATACTGTTATGTTTGAGATTCATATAGGCATATAGTCACAATACATTTTCCTTTCCTCCTTAGAAGACCCAATTCCATAATTTTTTCTTAAACATTCATTCACATACAACCAAATTTCCCTTTTAAGAGACTAGGCTTTTTTTCTCTGTAAAAAGGAAGTCCATTGAGTTCCCCAAATGAAATCAATCACTAACCTCTATACTAAATAGTATGCTATAGTTATAACCCTGCTGGAAATATAACCCGTTTCTCTTTAACAGTCAATGTAAATATGTTTATATGTATGACACTTAATTTTCCATAAATTTCAATGTGTATTAACACTCATTATTGTAGCCATGGCAGCTTTCCTCTTTAATCATCGCCACTTCAGCCAGGATATCACTTTAGACAATTTTTTTACGTGTCTGACTTTCTAAAATTCTTCTCCTTATTACATTCATTGAAGAGTTTTTCGTCAAATGACGATGCATCAATGAAAACGCCAAGAACAATATGAAATAACAATACATTTCCAAAACAAATCACTATTGAATCTGCTCGCAGTATAAAACTTCTGAAATACGTACGCTCTAGGACTAACTCTTTCACTGGGCTGCACACAGCTGTTTGCTGCATGTTGCAGAGTCGAGAGAAATTGACATCTCTCTCACCAAGCATGCCAATACCCAGCCAAGAAAAATACTTAAGGTGTAATGCTTCCATTGCATAGGGAATGATGTTGAGGTTGACTTACTGCGCTTCAACTTAAACGGTAACCAAAGTTCCTAAGCCAATTTAGTAAATATGGCGGGTGATTTACGTAAGGTTGGTATTGAATTGACAAGTTAGTTTCGCCGAATGTCCTGTAGATGTCTCTGGTGGATTCGGAATGGCGTTGCTTCGCCTCTCCGACATGAACACATCAGCGCTGCGATTTCGCAACACATACTCTCTCTTCGCTCTCATCGTTTATCGCTGCTCCAACATAAACGCAGCCTTAGGTGCGTTTATGTTGGAGCAGCGACAAACGATGAGAGCAGCGCTACGAGCGAAGCAACGAGAACGTCCACATGTAAACAGATGGAAGTGTTCATGTTGACAGCGCGCTGATCACGAGATCAGCGCTGCGACCCGCGATAAGAGCGAAGAAACCCTTCGGTAGGTTTTCGTGCTAGTATCGCGCTGTTCCGCAGTCTTCTACAGCTGGCACACTTCAGTGTTTTGCATATCGAATAACATGAATGCTGAGAAATTGATCACTTGTTTTATTGTTAGAGTCAATTTTGGGACAAAAGGAACAAATCGCCGCAATAGCTTCGTTTTAGACAAATTGTGTGCCGCAGAAATGAGTTCAACACGTAAGTTTTAGAGGTTAGGTTACATTCGTTTTTCACTGAACGACAAGTATACAAATAATTACGGATAACTGCCATTTTATTGTTATATTGTGTTGTGCAAAACTAATTGTTAACTTAGATAAAGGACATAATCATCTGCCAGTGATGTTTTATTCTGAATCATTTTTTGTATTGCAAACCCTCAGAAGTTTTGTTCACTTTGTTGGCCATAATCACCCATTTCATCTGTTAATGAATTTGTAAATTGCATCCACACCTTGTAAAACTATAGAAAAGAATTTATTGTAGTTGTGAGATATTGACCCAGAATGATTGAGATGATTATTTCTTATGTGCTTGCTGCCCATGGCACACAATGTGGATGCAATTCAAGGAAGTATAATTTATAACAGAAATTTTAAAATGAAACAAATGAACTTATTTTTAATTTTGTTAGTTTAATTAAATGATTGGGATGTTTTATCAGTGAATAACTATCACTGAAGAACAATATGAATAAAATGAAATGCCAGAAACAGAATATTTTTTTTATTTTTAAACTAGAAAATTTATTGAAAAGAATTATCTAAATTATTGCTTTTGATAGTACATGATCTCATTTCCTAGAACAACATTTCGAAGGATGAAAATTGAATATTTGAAATTAATTCAAAATTGAAGTGATTGAAATCAGCTAGTCCTAAGCCACAATTTGGCAAAATATTGAGATGTTACACTACAAAGCCATCAGCCTTCCGTTTTGTCATAGTTTAAGATTTAAGAAACAATTTTAAGTAAAACAAATATGCCATTTACCTTTATCACTTCCCTTATAATATATTTTCCTTGGAATTCAGAGTAGTTTTTACTTCAGAATACAAAATCATTTATTTACATTGGTCTTTGCAAAACTCAATCATTTTAGAAAATATCCTTTGTACACTTGGATAATATTTCATGAAGAACTTTCAAAATTTTGGGAGAGAGTGATATGTTGTTCAGTCAACATGAACAGAGGACACCTAAAATATTAATCATATGGAAATGTTTTTAACACTAGATGGTTTATTGTACATGTAATCTTCAGACTTTACATTCAGTTAAATTAAACACAGACAAACCACCACATATATGCTCTTACAGACAATAGGAAACAAATACTGAGAATTCAATTAAGATTGGTAGAACTAACAGCAAAATTATTGTCTTAGACAATATTAAAATGAGAAGAATCCTTTCTTATTTTAAGACAATAACAATGAATTTGAAGATGTTTTAATTTTTCTTATTTACTCCATGATATATATTGCACAACAGATATTTTTCTTATATTACAGAATAAACAAACCATAAAAAAATACTACTTCAAATTAACTATTATCTCCTTTTAAATACTGAAAATGTACCAATCTGAAAACTGTTTATAAAATGAAACTTGACAGACTAATAAAATATTAGAAAGACTATGAATAATAGAAATTGGCAGAATGGGAGAGCACTGCACACATTTGAAATTTTCTGTACATAGTCACTTTTCTTCACACAATTTCACACTTGTCTTCACTGTTTTTATTTTTCATACAACCTGGCAATAAAATACTGTTATGTTTGTGAGATTCACATAGCATATAGAGACTAGGCATCTTCTCTCTGTAAAGAAAAGGAAGCATATAGTACACAATACATTTCCTTTCCTCCTTAGAAGACACAATTCCATAATTTTTTCTTAAACATTCATTCACATACAACCAGATTTCTTTCAAGAGACTAGGCATCTTCTCTCTGTAAAGAAAAGGAAAGGCCATTGAGTTCCTCAAATGAAATCAATCACTAACCTCAATACTAAATGGTATACTATAATTATAACCCTGCTGGAAATATACATCTGTTTCTCTTTAACAGTCAATGTTAATATGTTTATATGTATGACACTTAATTTTCCATAAACACTAATGTGCATTAACATTCATTATTGTAGCCATGGCAGCTTACCTCTATAATCATCGCAACTTCAGGTAGGATATCACTTTAGACAATTTTTTTACGTGTCTGACTTTCTACAATTCTCATCACATTCATTGAAGAGTTTTTCGTCAAATGACGACGCATCGATGAAAACGCCAAGAAAAATATGAAATAACAATACATTTCCAAAACAAATCACTATTAAATTCGCTCGCAGTATAAAAACTTCGAAATACGTACGCTCTAGGACTAACTCTCTCGCGGGCTGCACAAGCTGCTTGCTGCATGTTGCAGACTGCGAAGTCACACATCTCTCACCAAGCATGCCAATATCCAGCCAAGAAAAATACTTAAGGTGTAATGCTTCCATTGCATAGGGGAATGATGTTGAGGTTGACTCCTACTGCGCTTCAACTTAAACGGTAACCAAAAGTTCCTAAGCCAATTGAAGTAAATATGGCGGGTGATTTACATAAGGTTGGTATTGAATTGACAAGTTAGTTTCGCCGAATGTCCTGTAGATGTCTCTGGTGGATTCGGAGTGGCGCTGCTTCGCACTGCTCCGACATGAACACAGCAGCGCTGCGATTTCGCAATACCTACTCTCTCGTCGCTCTCATCGTTTATCGCTGCTCCAACATAAACGCAGCCTTATCCTCGGGTGCGACCTCGCCTCCGCTGAGCCTCCGTCTCTGCGATGACGCCCTCGCCCCAGCCAGTCTCGGATATCCCTCCCCCTCCCCTGCGGACTGACCCTCAGCTCCCGACAACCAGCACATGCTCCTCGTCCATCACTGCATCAACCACGCGTCACCACCTGCTGCTCTCCTTCCGTCGTAATTCTTTCCCATGTTCTATCACTGCGTTGACCTCCTGGATATTTCGTGTTTTCTGTTCACTAATTGACCTCTTTCCAGGGTGCCATGCTTTTACTGATTGAATTTCTTGATGGCCTGATTATTTCACGGACGCTTCATTCGTTCCTTTCCCTTTTTCCCAACTTTCCTTCTCCTTCCCTCACTCTCGTCCTCTTCCCTTTCTTCTTCTCTCTTCTTTCAATGACCCCACCCCTCACCATTATTCGAGTACTCTCCACAAAACTCGAGACCGTGACGGCATGTCATCGGCCGCCATCGGCACATTTACCCCTACTCGCATCTCGTCCACGTGTCCCTTTGTCCCGACGCTCTCCGCCGCATCCCCTTCCCACGCCCCAGCCGCCGCCCCCGCCGCCCCCACCGCCCCCCACGCCGCCCGCCGCCCGCGACGCCGCCCCGCCCCTTTCCAAGGCTTTCGGTCGCCCTTTGTACCATTTCCACTGTTGACGCGGTCGTCGACTTATCGTGGAAGAATCTGAAACAGCGAGACCCTCGCGAAGAATACCTTTTCTCGTCGAATTCTGTCTACTCATCTCAGGTGTTCGAGTAACACCCAACATAAACACCTTGGATTATTGATCCAGTCAGATTCTTTCTTTTTAATGTCATCTCCACGAGTTGGAAATTTTTGTAATGTCCAAGACGAACAAGGGTGTACTGTTTGAATGCGAGATAGAAGTGAATGGACGTTGTTTCTTTGTTGCTTATCGAGATTCCCGTACATGACACCTGCATAACCTATCGTAACTCGTACTTCAGTAAGTGATTATCATATTGGCTCGTCATTGCGTACTCTGACACAACCAATCAGAAATGATAAGATCCTCATTCAAAGCAACGCTTTCTCCTGCGTTGTACGTGCAGATACTTAATGGAGATTGTGACGACGAATTCTTAGAGGGTACTTAAATTAAAAGTAAAACGATGGATACGTGGAATTCAATTGTGCAACAGAACAAAAATCATATCTCATGAAAATATAAAACATCTTTTTAAATTGCTGAAATGTTTTATAACACTTAACAGATGAGGTGTATCGATTACCAAAAACCATTTACCCAATGTGTAGAGTGTCCTTAGCCTTTAGCTGAAAAACTGTGTCGGGTATGAAAAATTAGATATGAGGAAAAAGTATGAATAAAAATGACATTGAAATGTAAAGAGTTGAGATCGACGCTTAAAATAATTAGTGGACAGATTATATCTATTTCTTCCGAGACGAGCACAATTTCCACTCCCTTCGAAAATTTCTTTATCTTTATGCTAAACTTCAGTTCCTAGCTTTTCGGCCTTACGCAAGTCGCATGGTTTTATAAGGTAGACAATGAGAGATGACGATATAATTTGAATGATGAAGACATGACGGAAAGAGAGAGAGAGAGGAAACGGGAAACACACGAGAAAAAATACCGCAAAGCAACTTTGCTCTCAACAGATTTCACTCGAACTAAGGGAATGCACTGGAACCTCGGTAGCCAGAGGTTGAAGGCGAGCAGGGGTCGCCCCGCACGTTCCGTTGAGTGTTCTCCTGGATGTTCGTTTGAGGACTGCGAAGGACGAAAATCCCCATCTCTGCTGTGACGCGCGGCGCGGCGTGTCGTGGACAAACAAATGAAGCATATGAATGAATGGAACATGTATGGTTGCGCGTATTTAATGATGTGCAAATGTTTAAGGAGTACTTACGCGAGGGAAGAGTGTCGATTGGTTCCGACGCGTCAGCGGCTAAGGTCATTAGTCCCGTAAGTGCAGTGCATTTTTTATCGCGGGAGGTGACGATGATCGTCCCTCGCTGCGTGGCGAGATCCGGCGCAAACCTGCATCGCCTTGAGGGGGTTCTTCCCAATCAGCGGCACCGGGCAAGCTCTAAGCTCCCGACTCGCCTCCCGGCATATGCGGGAGTGAAGTGCAGGTGCGTGCGTAAGCGGTGAGGATAGAACAAGAAGGGGATGGAAGGATCGCGCGCAGTCCGTGGCCCGTTTGGAAGGGTACTGCCCCGGTATTCGCCTGGTGATGATCGGTGAAACCACGGAGAACTACCGATCAGAGCAGCCGGCCGCTAGAATTCTCCACTAGACAGCAGCTGAATTCAATCTAGTTATCTAGCCAGTGTCGATAACCCTGCCACCGTGGAGATTCGAATACAAGGACCTTCTGATCAGAGGCATCAGTTGATGCCTTGAGCCACCTTTGCCGGCAAAGTGACTTGAATGAAGCCATATCAGTAGTTTTGTGAAAGTGCATAGGAAATTTTGTGGTGGTCAATGATGTTTTATGTTCAACGCGGAGGCCGAAGACTGAAACCTCACCGTCGACTTGAAAATAGTGAAGCGTCACCGACAACCGAACATCAATGTTGACAAACATCAATGTTCAAAATTCAGCCATGGATGTTATTAATACATTGACCAGTATTCATCGATTTTGTAGAGATTACTTGGTTACAACCATCCTAAAAATTTCATAGCCTTAACATGATTAGTTTTTGAGTTATTTCGTAAAAACGGTAATTTTGGAAAGCAAGCTAGGAAGTTAGATTCATGAGTTCTTACCTTACTACTCGAATAGATGCATGTTGCAGCGACAAACCTTTTATATCATAACTCGAAAACTATTGCAGATATCGAAATAATTTTTTCACCAAAACTTTCCTGAATAATTAATGCTTTGGGAAAAATATTTTCAAAAATAGATTTTTTGAAGGTTGTAAGGAGTATCTTGTACATGCGTTTTGATTGAGCACCCGTAGTCCAGCGCATTGCATAGTCCAATCGCTTCAGCTGTTTGTCACAGAAAAGAAGAAGAATCTCGCGCGTAGCACCGCGTCGCGCTGCGTCCGATTAGAAACTCCTCGCTCATCCGGCCCACGCCCGCCCTCCTGCTGCCCGAGAAAGCTCGATGGCAGATCCCAGGTCCTTGCTTCCCCGCCCCGCCCTCTACTAAAAGTCGCTAGTTGGGACTCCCGAGTTGAAAAGCTGTGACGCGCACAGTGGGCTGTAAAAACACTAAAACGTAGTTTATCCACGAAGTATGTGACACCCTCACATGACGTAAAGGTAACTCTTCAATTAACAAAAGCATTTTTTAAATGTAAATGTGTATAAGTAAAAATTAAAAACACCAAATTTATTCTCGTTTTTGAAGGTTTTGCTTCATTCTCAACATTTATTTTCATGATGAGTAATATTCATTTGGTAACTCCGTATTTCCTATTCAACTTCATATTCGGAACGACAGAGTGCCGTTGTGTATTCACTCAGGGCTGTGCAAGCCTGGCAGTCTGAGCTCATTTCACCACAAGGACCGAGGTTCAAATCCTCGATGACCCGGACGACATGTCTCGTCAGTCGTTCTTAGGGTTCTGCTCTTTCCTCTGCATCTCATTCCATCGTTGTCCAATCTCGTGTCAAATCTCCATCTGCATGTTTTCCAGTTTTTTGAGAGCTTGCCGTTTCCTCTTCATTTCATTCTACCATTGCTCAATCACAATTAAAGTCCTATATTCGTAATCACGTATCCATCACAGTATTCATCCTATCTAGATGTGGTCAAAAGGCTTAGGCACAGGATTATAATAGAGAATGAAGTGGTATTAGTTGAATCCATGCGAACTTCGTTAACATGAACTAAACCATTATTTGAAACGTGAAAACCTTACTGTAAATCAACTTCCAACGTGTCTGATATTAAGTTCTACGAAAAAGGTGCACCCTCAAAAAATGTAATCAATCGTGCCCATTCAGAGATCACCTAACCTGACTTGAAGGGTCTGAGATGCATCGATTCAGAGTCTGGAAATGCGGTGCAGCGCAACGCGTTGTACAATGCATGTGCGCCGGCTATTTCCGTCACTCGTCATTTGCGCCGTAAATTTTGTTTGATCTCCTGGAGAAGGCGGGGATTGAATCTCTACCCAGCAATAGCACACTTCCGTTTTGGATTCTCCTCTATAGTACAAAACCATCGTTTTTTTTCTACTCCCATTGTATAATGCTGTCATGTTGTTGGCTGCAAGCAGTTGAATAATGATACCCCTTACCATACAGATTTCATTATGATACAGGTTCTTGACCAATCACAGAGAAGTTTACGAAGCAAGTATTGACAATTAATAATTGAGAATCGTTCTAGTAAATGTTTCGTTCAATTGAGTACATTAAAATTGAATTTGATAAAATACTATGCTTGTCAGTTTTAATTTATTTTATAATTAGTATTTTTTCGTGGAATATTATTTAAAATCAATTGCATCGTAATTTCATTTCGATCCTATTTGGCTAGGGCAGTACTCCCTCGCAGGCGGACTGGTAACCACAGCCACCTGCGGCAGCATCCGAGGGTAGGGTAGGGATCTGTCTGCTAGGTGGCCTTGGCTGAACCCCACATGTCAACTGCCACGAGACGATTCAATGTAAAAGTTTGACTTATAAAAGTCGTATAAAAAGGACCGTATGAAGCTCGATGTAATGGGTATTAATACACTCGTGTGAAGTTTACGATAGTCGCTCGTATCGTAATATCACACTCGTGTCTTCATACCTAATAGTACACCATCGTTTCATAACGTACTATTTTTTTTTCATTTTCCCCTCTCCAGTAACCCCGGAGAGGCGGGAATTTATTCATCATTGGGTTACATTGTAGACTGCTGCCAACTAGGCTTGTGCAGCGGACAGTAAGGCGTATCTTAAACAAACTACTGAAAAACTAACTTAAAACTAATTAGAAACGCCACTTTGGGCGTTGATTGCTTCAATATATGAGATCTTGAGATTATTTCTTTTAGAGTTCGTTAGAATGTTTGACTTGTTTTAATTTTATTCATTCACACTCTGATTCATTCTTAGTGTACATTTACAAACACACTCATTGAGAAGCGTGTTTTATGGGGCGGGCGGGCGCCCGGTGGACGAGCGCGGCTGCCCGCTCCCGCGAACCGAGCAACGAAAAAGACGTCGAATGGGGTGCTTTTATTTCTGAGTTAATTTTTCTTTCTGAAGAAATATATTC
Organism: Teleogryllus oceanicus; assembly: GCA_964035755.1. Classification (NCBI taxonomy): domain Eukaryota; kingdom Metazoa; phylum Arthropoda; class Insecta; order Orthoptera; family Gryllidae; genus Teleogryllus; species Teleogryllus oceanicus. The sequence goes on along the minus strand of CAXIVR010000011.1, from coordinate 22,584,114 downwards.
ATATCTTTTGTAAATTATAAACAATTTTCATGTTTATGGATTGTTTCTATGCTTATGCAATGCACAGTTTTGCCTAGAATGCATTTTTTTCAAACCAACTTTTGAGTGCTTATTGCGGCTCAACCATTTGGAATATTCAAGTACTTTATTAGAAAAAAATATTGCTTAAAATTGTCTTAAGAGCTTATTATCGAATTTTCGACGTTTCCTCCGCGGGCATCCTCTATATTTCTTAAACAGAAATTGCTGTCATACCGGAAAATGCTACGAATGTTTTCATCTTGTTATAATTTGAAACGAAGCGACGCACAACGCGAGGCAGCTGCGTGAAGAGCGCGGGCGGAGGCAGGCGCTGGCAGGAGCCGCGTGGGCGGCACATCCGCCGCTGGCTCCTCTCACACTGCCACGTCTTTCTTTCACTTGGATGGACGAAGGTAGGGGAGGATACGACCAAAATTGGAACGTAAGCTCTTCAGACAATTTTAAGCATATTTTCTCTAATAAACTACTCAGCCGCAATAACCACTCAAAAGTTGGTATGAAAAAATGATTTCTAGGCAAAACTTTGCATTGCAGAAGCACAGAAAGACTCCACAAACATGTAAATTGTTCATTATATATAAAAGAAAAGAATATCTTTGTTCAGAAAGAAAAATTAACAAAGAAATGAAGAAGCACCCAATTTACACAATTGAACCTCTTTTTTATTCCGAGGGCAAGTGGCCAGACCTCGAGGGTTCCACGAGTCCTGTTCTCTGAAGTCAGAGAAGACAGCGACTATCTTTCGGATTGTTGTTGGCTAGCCAGTTGGCTGACGTGTGCTTTTGTTAAGGTTGTGTGTTTGAACACGCTTAATCCGTTCATGTTTTAACCTTGTGGTTGTGTCGTTATAAACAATGATAAACCATCACCACATATTAATTTCGTAAGTTTGTGTAGCCAACCTGATTGATTTTTAAAAGGCGTAATAAAAAGTATTAGATCGTTGGAGTACCTTTATCTAAAAAAAAAAATAAAATAAAATGATTGTTTCCATTTTTACGTACATTGTTGTCATTCATTCATATTATTCAACGATCAGAGTGACATTTTCGAAAACCGCAAAGTAAACGATGCTTGAGAAACAAACGTACGCGATTAGGAATGGAGAAGAATGAACGTCATTGTAGAAACCCAAGGGTTATTGCAGTATATTTGAACTAGAATGAAAAGTAAAAATAAACGCCAACGCCTCAATTGTTCCTTTGGTGTGGCACAAGGCACTCCCGGAGCGACGGGCGTGGGTCGCTGGCGCCGGCGCCGGCCACCCGCGCGAAGGCCGTCGCTCTAACGGGATGAGGAAGCCCCGGGGCCAGCGGCGGAGCTAATCAGATCGCGCGCAAAAAGCCCCCGCGCCAGGGTTGCGCAACGCCCTCGTCCCTCGCAGCGGCGGCGGCTTCGTAGTGATTCCGTGCGGCCAACGACGGAGGTGAGAGTGACCGTGCCGACGTACGGTCGGCTATCGCCAATCCCCAATCGGATATCTCCCACCACCGCCCCAGCCGGGACGAGCGCTAAGCTCCCGACGCGTCCCTCGGCGTATGTGGTAGTGACGTGCACGTGAGTGTAAGTGTGCGTAAGGGGTAAGGATAGGGCGAGGAAGAGGAAGCAAAGATCGCGTGCGGTCGGTGGCCTGTTTATGAGGGTACTGCCCCGGTATTCGCCTAGTGGTGATCGGAGAAAACACGGAGAGAACTACCGATCAGAGCAGCCGACCTCTGGAATTCTTCTCCAGACAGCCACTGAATTCGACCTAGCTGACAAACTAGTGTCGAAAATCCGGGACTCGAAGCTACGACCTCCCGGGCGGAGTGCCATCAGTTGATGCCTTGTCTTAACCATAGAGAAAAGAACCTCCTTAGTCTGTGTCTTAACTCTTGGCCTCGCCCCTCCTTTGACTCCACGTTAGTCTCAGCACTCATCAGCCACCTCTCAGCTGCCCTCTCAACTTTCCTTTCGTCTTCGCTATTTCGTTCCATCCCCTTTTCCTTTTTCGTGTGTGCTGTCGTCTGTCCTTCCGTCTCCCCTCTCGTGTTTATTGTCGGTTTGGATATTGCCTTCGCCTTGTCCTTGTTCGTGTCTTCGCCCTCGCCCTCGCCCTCGCCCTCGCCCTCGCCCTCGCCCTCGCCCTCGCCCTCGCCCTCGCCCTCGCCCTCGCCCTCGCCTTCGCCCTGCGCTCCACCGGCGCTCACGTGGCCACCGTCGACACGCGGCGGAAAATACTTTTTCCATGGGACAATATGGCAAAAGTCACGAAAGAGTAACAAACGTGGAAGTAATGAATTCATAAAATATATACGAAAATTGTGCAATTTTTTTTACCATTCTCACAACATTCACCTCTTACCAGAGTACTTAAGAGAGCAACGTATCGTCACACTCCATCACGATGAAATAAAATAGAAAATGGAAATTTGCCCTCACAAAATGGTCAATTTTTTTGCAGACATAGGTTGGCTTTTAAATAACAAATGGCGAAATTTGATTTTTGTTTGAAGGAAAACTTTGGAAGCAATAAAAGCAGTGTGCTTGGAGGCCGCAGGGAGCGCCTCTGTTGCCCTTGCTCCCCCCCCCCCGCTCCTTTATTTGTAGACGCGCACTCAAAACGCTTTGTAAATAAGCATTTAAATACATACGCAAAATACATTAGGTTATTATTTGCTAAATACTTGAAATCCAGTAAATACAATTGTATTACATCTTTTTATTGCAATAATACATTGTAATTTTCAATTACAATATATTAGTAATTGACACTAATAAATATTTCTGAACGAAAACTATACTGTGTATGTATTGTGTGTGCATGCATGCATACACAATATCTAAAATGTTTCTAATTCAAATAAACGAAATTTTCTTTTAATACGACTAATGTTTCATACAAATCATCAGACTATGAATCCTTAGTTGGGGAATGTGTATAACATCCGAAACAAAAAACAGTTCACGTTGTGAACAATGTCTGCCAAGATGGTGCACTTAAATTAATTAGAGGGAAGCATCGTATACCTACGTTGCACATTTTTCATGCGCTGCGAGCAGTTTAGGAAAACGTTTGACACAAGTAGTCCTTGCTTCGACCAACACCTTCATCAAGGATTCGGCGCATTTTATCGAAAAGCTCAAGACCCTGACAATACAACCAGGCGATCTACTCGTCAGCTTCGATGTAGTGTCGCTTTTCACCATGGTTCCAGTCACTGAAACATTAGCGTTGCTGCGAAACCTTTCTCCAGATGACATCACAGGGCTTTTTCACCACGTGCTCACTACGACGTATTTTGTATGGAATGGTGTGTTCTACGAACAAGAAGATGCGGTGGCCATGGGAAGCCCGTTGAGTCCGATTGTGGCCAACCTCTACATGGAGAACTTCGAGACTATAGCACTAAACACCGCGCCACGCAAACCCAATTGTTGGTTGCGCTACGTTGATGACACCTTCATCATTTGGAGCCACGGGGAAGAAACACGAGGAGTTTCGACAATACCTGAATAGCATTCACCCCCGTATACAATTCACTATTGAAATAGAGCAAAATGGACAACTACCTTTTCTCGACGTTCTTATTAACAAGAGAGAAGACGGATCCCTAGGCCATAAAGCATTCCGAGAAGTCACCCACACGGACCGATATCTGAATAAAATGTCAAACCACCACCCAAGCCAGAAGAGGGCAATGATGAAGACACTTGTCCACCGCGCCAGACGCATATGCGAAGAAAGTAACTCAGACGCATATGCGAAGAAAAACTTACACCAAGAACTCAGTCATCTGAAAAATGTTCTTCAAGCCAACGGTTACTCATCTCAAGAAGTAAAGAGAGCACTACACCCAAACCAGAGCGCACGCAGCCGTTCCGAGGAAGAGGAAAACAACACCATTACACTGCCATACCTCAAAAAATGTCACTGACCGCATCAGCAAGATATTGAAGCAACACAATATTAAGACAATTTTCACGCCTACCACACAGCTCCGCAACATGTTCCGTTCATCAAAGGACCGGAGAAACCCACTACTGACAGCAGGTGTTTGCAGGATTCCCTGCTCCTGTGGTTACGTTTACATAGGAACAACGCAACGGTCAGTCAACACCCGCCTCACAGAGCATAAACGGAACTGCCGCTTTGGCTACACCGAAAGATCCGCACTGGCTGAACATGCTCTTTCGGGAAAAGAACTCGACATTTTATTCCACAACACCGAGATTTTATCCACTACAAACCACTACCACGCCCGCTTACAACGGGAAGCCATAGAAATTTTCAAACACCCAAACAATTTTAACAGGAAAGAAGGAGGAGTCAAAATTAATTCCACCTGGCATCCCGTACTCCATAACACCAAGACAAAACCTTACAACAATAAAATTCCCTGCCCCACTCCCATCTCGGTCGATACCCAATCGCAAGCCAGCTCACGAAGCGATAGCCAATCAGCAGCTAGCGCGCGAAAGCGTCCCCTCCGCTGCCCCTACCCGCAGCCTATAAATGCCGCGGCCGAGACCATCGCGGTAATATAGCCCAAAGAGGCTGTTGTGTTAGTTTTTAAGATTAGATATAAGTTAGTTTATTTAAGATAAAGCCCTCCCCTGCGCTCCAAAAGCTGTAAAGCTGGAGCTTATGTATCCGTACACGTAAATAAATTCCCGCCTCGCCAAGGGTATTGGCGAGGGGAAAGTGAGAAAAAAAATCACGGTAACAGTCGCCAGTCAGCCGCCGTCCCGGACACTTCGCCCGAGACCTCGCCACTGAAGATGCCCGCCGCAGTCGTGGGCGAAACGTTTGGCAGTTCAACGCCAATTGGACCACGGCCCACAAGCCCGGAAGAAAACATGTATATTGACTCCGGCCGTGAAAGCTTTCAATGCTTTACAAGTAGTATTGTTTTAAAGTGTTAGGTGGAATTCAATATTTAGATTACAATGAAATTAGAGAATCTTGCACAAGAAAATTGTTCTTTTAAAAAAAATATTTTTCAATAATTTCAATGATTTGAAATGCGTCACCTCATTAAACGATTGGCCTTTTAACAGCGGGCCCGTATGTACCTGGCAAAGTGGCTATGACCAAAACCCTCAAATAAAAGGAGTTCCATTGTAACGACCTTGTATCCCAAGTTCGTCTCCTCTTCTGTTTCTCTTTCCTTTTCCCTGCTAGAATTTCCAACACTCGCGTCTGCTTAGTCATCGCAGGCGCCAACGCGTTTCCCTTCACCGCCTCCATCGCCATCGCATCTGCGCAGGCTCAGACAGCACAGTGCAATAGTGCTCTAAGAACCATTTTAAGAAAACGAAGAAAAAACGAGGTAAAGCTATATTGTTGTCGTCAGAAAGAGTTGCAAAGAGAAAAAATACCGACTTCATTTTTAACTTTATAAAAGAAAACTGGTCAAACCAACACTTTACAAAGATAGTCTATCCCCATACGTCACATTGACATAGTAATTCCCCCCCCCCAAAACGTCACATACAGGTTTTTACTGTTTTTGACTAAATAAATATCTACTTCACCTTTTTAGGTAGCAAATGGTGTCAGTAGCTCATTTTTCATTGTGTGAGTGACGGGGAGGGGGGATAGACCACTATTGCGCTCAGCCCTTCAATGAGTTCCCTCGCCTGCCCCCGGGGCATCGTTCATCTCTGCCTGCTCCCTTCCCCCCGGCGCTCCATGGCTCAGAACATCAACTGATATCATTTCAGCGCCTCTGACTGGGAGATCTGCGGTTCGAGTCCCGACGGTGACAGCATTTTTGACACTAGCCAGATTGCTAGGACGAGTTCTGTCGCTGTCTGGTGGAGAATTCTAGCGGCCGACTGCTCGTATCGGTAGTTTTTCGTGGTTGCTCCGATCTATATCAGGCGTAGAACCCTAACAAACGGGCCACGGACCGCGCACTATCTTTCCTTCTCATTCCTTGTCCTCTACTCATCCCTTACACACACACACACACACACACACTAGCATGCACTACACTGCCACAGATGCTGGAAGACCGGTCGGGAGCTTGTCCCGGCTGGGGATGGTGGGAGATACCTGGTTGAGGAAAAACCCGTTAGCCGACGGTAGGTCGGAGCTGGATCTCGACATCCAGCGAGGCTAGAACATTCTCACATCCCGAGCAAAAAACTGGCACTACACGTATGGGACTAGTGAACTTAGCCGTTGACGCGTTCGGAATCACTAGTAATCAATCCACCGCCCCATCCCCACCACCAACGCCAACTTCTGCCGCATATAACTTCCACCCCCCCCCCTCACCGTCCTCCGCCATCACCGCCGCCGCCATTGCCACAGTCAACCGTCCCCTCCACCGCCACCGCCTCCCTGCGGCTACCGGACTTGTCTTCGAAGGCTCCGCCTGCTGCACCTGGGGCGAGTGGGAAGTCGCCCTCGTGAAGAATCGCTTGAGTGCAAAGCTAACATTGTCTGTGAATTGGATGCGTCCTCTGACGTTCGTGGGCACGCATCACGACCTCACTCTTGTGCCCGATGAAAGCTACGACTGATCTCGAGGCAAAGGCGACAGGAATAAGCAAATGTCCTTGGATGTTTGAAAATACCATCAACCACCTGTGCTCTCGCAGAAACGTATCTAATGATATACGCTTTTGAAAACTTCGTAAAATGATGTTCGTACAAATCCACGACATCGACACACATTAATTGAACCTATTGAAACGATTTGAAAAAAAATGGTGTTTCAAAAAATAAATTACTCTTTCCTCTATAATACATACTTTGCAATACATGGCTTAATGATTAAAAATATGCTTTTTACAAATTAGTCTCTTCGATCAGAACATGCCGTGAAATTCCTTTATTTTAATACCTATAACTTAAATACTCGATATAACTGATACTATGGTCCCATTAAAAGAAGTTGGTGATTGACTGTTGCGAATGGAAAGCATGCGAAAATATATTGATGTGAAGAAAACAATGAACCCAAAACCTCTATGTCATATCGATGTTTCTAGACGAAAATACCGATGTTTTAAAAACACAGATTATTTGCCATCCGTAACTGATATCCTGAACGTATTTCGAAGATAAATTCAAATAATTTCATTTTCATGATTATTCATTAAAGAAACTTACGGTATATTCACATAAAATATTTTAATTGGGGGACCAAATTACTAGAATAGATAGATAAAATCAGAGTTGTAATAAGCACTGCATGTACTATAGAAAGAGGAACCAATCCATCATTCACTCGTAGAAATGGAGAGAAATCGCAGAAACTTGCCCAACTGGCTTACCTGCCATTAGAATTTCATTTTTACCTAATGAGATGGGCAGCGCTTGATTCTGCAGATGTCTGTAGTGTTTTCGTTTCGGTGCTAGTGGGTCAGAAGCATCTCTTCATTGCGCCGCCCATCTGTGCAAACTATTTCTGCCATCAAGGCCCCAGTACGGCTCTGCATTTCAACGAGCGTTAATTTTTACTGTGTCGACTGTAAACTAAGAGAAATATTTAAAAGTGACTTTCAAGTGTACACCTGTCACAACAAAAGAAAAAAATCATTTTCTAATTGTTAAGAACTAACGTATGTGCGATTACTGGGTAAACTAATATGATGCATTGAATGTTTTGAAATGCTTGGCGAATGACATCGTTCGTATTATCTCAATTATCCAGTTTACTCGAACTCTTGTCATATGTGAATCGTGAATTTAGATTTAAAAAATGATCATGCGATAATTTTGTTGATACTACATAATGTTCTGGTAATCGAGGGACGATTTCGTCTTTCCTTCTCTATGAGTGTCCTTAGTAGACAGAAAGGGCAAGATAAAGGAGATAACATTGTGGCTAATATATTGTCGCTGTCGCCAATAACTACAGAATCTCGACTTCCCAAATCTTCGTGATACTTTATCCTGACCTGGTTATTCTGACGGTGTGGTGGGGGCTCGAAGTGCCGCCACGGCCTCCGAAGCCCCAGCGGCACCGACCGGGAGAGGTGACGCAGGCATCAACTGTCTGCAGTGCATCTCACCGGGAGGTCCTAAGTTCCAGTCCCAACGATGGGACGATGTTCGTTACTAGCTACATAGCTAGGTTGAATTCAGCCGCTGTCTGGACGAGAAGTCTAGCTGCCGGCTGCTCTGATACGTAGTTTTCCGTGGTTTCTCCGATCAACCCCAGGCGAATGCCGGAGTAGTACCCCAACAAACGGGCCACGAACCGCCCGCGATGTTTCCTTCCTCTTCTTTGTCCTACTCTCATCTTTCACTTACATGCACGTACTCTTACATGAATTACGCTACCACACATGCCGTGAGACGAGTCGTGTGCTTCGAGCTTGTCCCCACTGGGGCGGTGCGCTGCTGGTGGAAGAGTCTTGGTTGGGAAAAACACTGCCTCCTGCTGAGGAAAAAATCATGCACTACACTTAAGGGACTAATGACGTTAACAGTTGACGCGCCCGCAGTCATTCCCAGCCGCCCCGCCCCCTGCTGCCGCCGCCGCGATGAGTTGAAGCATGAGGCGCCGCGGGCAATGGGCGCGGGCGCGGCCCGCCGTGGCCACCGCTAATGTAACCCTGTTTATTTATTTATTTATTTTACGTCAAAAAACAGTTAAAAACTGCGTATGACGTGCTATGGGGAAAAGTGAATTGTGCTAAATTTTGAATTTTTTGAAAAGGAGAAAAACAAAAACAAAAAAACTCCCATGTAATAAAATGTATTTTCAAGGATAAACAAGCAATAAATTTTGAATTTTGAAAAGGAGAAAAACAAAAACAAAAAAACTCCCATGTAATAAAATGTATTTTCAAGGATAAACAAGCAATAAATTTTGAATTTTGAAAAGGAGAAAAACAAAAACAAAAAAACTCCCATGTAATAAAATGTATTTTCAAGGATAAACAAGCAATAAATTTTGAATTTTGAAAAGGAGAAAAACAAAAACAAAAAAACTCCCATGTAATAAAATCTATTTTCAAGGATAAACAAGCAATAAATGTTGAAGTTTGAAAAGGAGTTGCGAAGTGTTGATTCGAAATGGCAAATAAAGCGCCCCTAAAATTAATGCTGCAGAAGCTTGCAACAGCACAAGCTGCACGCCCAAATCTCTCTCCATGACAAAATCTGAACGTGGCGTTAAATATATTTGCGGTACACAATTTAAAGTTCACTGCTCGCATATAACCTCAATAGGTAGGGGCGCAACAGCTGCTCGCAAATGCAAAAGGTGAAATCGATAGGAGAGTCGAAAAAAAAGCTAGAAACGCATCGATCAATATGTTGAATTCTGATTGATTCAGGCAAAACCTACGTTCCAGCTTACGTTTGCCATTGTGAATGCTCGTTTTTACTTGAAAAGTTTACTGCATACGTTTACGGCTTACGTTACGTTTAAGTTTGCATTGTGAATGAGGCATTACACAGGCTGGGCCAACAGGTGCGCTCCGCGCTCTGAAAGCGCGCTCTTCTGCGGGGCAACAAAGGCGCCCAGGGTTCTCTTTCTTCCCGTCGGGGCTGCTCCAGCGTTCTCCAGGTGATCCCCGGCCTGAGCATCTTGGGACACGGCGCCCGAGCGAGACAATACCAGACGGGTGTCTGCACACTGTAGTCGTGTTTGGTCACTTTCTTCGGTTTTCCTGTCGGCGCTTGCAAATTTCTACTAACACAATGGTCGCGCCCGCTTAGCTTCCTCATTTACTTGAAGGTCAGGGAAGAACTGGCGAAATACGGAAGTGCGAATATTGCTTAAAATGTAAATGACGCTCATGTTCTTTGTTGTTTAATGTTTGCTAGTCATACGATTACGAAACGGGAAATTTTGCAAAATACGACTAACCTCATCTAATATTTAAAATCTTTAATCCAACTACATAGAAAGCTTTACATACAGGCTTGGTTATTATACAGTGTATTTAAATCTGATTTGTGGTGATGCATTTTCTAATAGTGAAAAAAATTAGAGACTGCCGGCAAATTACTTTTCACAAAGAGAACATTAGAAATATAAAAAAATGTATTATCAAGAAATGAAATGGGATAGGATGTATGTGATTTCAAAAACAACTTAACGTTGTGCTGTCATCAAGAAGGAATAAATAGAACAAAAACAATATAATAAAGAAAACAAAATTCAGAAATGAGAGTGCTTATGATTTACAAATCATAATACATTTTATTAATTTAATACTTTATATTATTTAAGTATTTTATATTAGTTTGTTTTCAGTTATTGAATTCGGCATTACAATAACAGTACACCTTTACAATATCGACAGGAAATTTACATTTTCAATTAGGATCTCTATTCGCACGACTGGAGCTTGATCAGTGTTACCGCACCTTTTCTTTCTTTTACGAAGCAGAAAAGCAGGGCTGCACGTGACCAGTTGCCGCATTATTCCGAGCAAGACAAAAGGCGGCGTTGCAGGGAGGGGAGAATTCCGCAGCCGGTGGGTTCGAATGGCTGACAGCAGGGGCCACGTGCGCCTCCGCCCTCTCCACTGCTCAAACGAAAAGACGGTCGTTGGTGGTTAGTGATTCCGGGCGCGTCAACAGCATAGGGCAGTAGTCCCGTAAGTGTAGTGCATGTTTTTTTCTTGGGAGATAGCGATGATCTTCTCCCGCTGGATGGCGAGATCCGGCGCCGACCTACCGTCGACTAGCGGGGTTTCCTCCTCACCAGGACTCTCCCACCAGCGGGGTTCCGCTCCAGCCGGGACAAGCTCTAAGCTCCCGACCGGTCTCCCGGGATATGTGGTAGTGTAGTGCATGTTAGTGTAAGTGTGTGTGTGTGTAAGGGGAGAGGATAGGACAAGGAAGAGGAAGGACAGACCGCGCGCGGTCCGTGGCCCGTTTGGTAGGGTACTGCTCCGGCATTCGCCTGGCGTTGATCGGAGAAACCACGGAAAGCTACCGATCTGAACAGCCAGTTGATGCAGTGAGCTACCGCTCCCGGTAAAGTGTTATAGTCTATCTTGAATATTGTTTAATATAAACTGTAAAATAAAGGCAATTTTTTATTTATTTATTTATTTTTATATTTCTTTGTTTATTCATTTTGATTCCGTCATTTCTTCCATTACCATATTATTAGATGAGTTCCCTCAGTTATAACCTTACACAAGTACAGTACAAAAATACATACTACATTTTAATAAAATTGCTGTAGAATGTAGCGTCTAAGTATTCAGTAACTTTCACGACGGCGCATAAGTAAAATTAATTTTCATACGCTTTGCTTAGGTCTAGCTGCGGAAGGCGGGCAGTTTATGTAGTTCTTTGCTAGGCCACTTGGAGCGCTGCGAGCGACTTTCGTTTCCGTCGTTCAATATTAAGGGTGCACTCCTATCCTGTTAGTGTTCTGTGGTCACCACTCTTCACCTGAAAGCGTTGTGGAGGGGAGGATAAATTTCGTTTCGGATCACCACGCCTACACTCCGGTTTTTACGGAGCTGCGTCTGTAGTAAATCAGCTGTTTTGGTGTCATCCAATGGGAAGGCTGAATGCCACCATTATGACGTCACAGTAGTGACGTGTAAGGTTCTGATTGGACGGCACCGTAACAGCTGATCAAATGTTTAACGCGGTTCTGTAAAAACCGCAGTATAAGGGGATGCTCATAAATTACGTAACGCGAATTTGGAGTATTTTGATACACCAACACCCCCTGTAACGCACGCTTGAAGCCCTCACTAAATAATTACGTAACGCATGAGACAAGATCCCCCATTTATAATGCGTACAAATAAATTATAATGTAGTTACGAGTCATTTTTTATTTTGAAGGACTTTATCCAACCGACAGCCCGTTACCCTTTACGTCTCGATCGGATGCACATTCGATCGTACGCTAGACACCCACACACGTGTGGATTCCTCTGATCTGGGGTGAGCACAACGCGAGGTTCTCCAAGACCCCATGGCCAGATTTTCAAGAGTCCTGTATCCGCTTCTGGCACGACCCTGCATCCACTCAGCTCCGTATCGTCGAAGCGGCGGTTGCTATTTGCAAGTTTCTCCTTAGACGATTCCCTGGCGACAACTCCGCAGTTCCGTTTCATTACTTAACCGACCGACATCATCTTACCCGCTGTTACTTTTGTAAACACGTTTGAAAATTATCAAATTTATCATATATCGTGTCATTCTCTTGGATAATGTCTTTGCTGTGAGGACCATCATCAACCCTACCACCCCATGTTCCCCTTAAATCAAGCTGGAAATTCTCTTATTGGCTTGTATCACAATAACAGACTATTTTATACCAGCCATCAATCATGGTGTATTTTAAAACTCCATTGATCTGTTTCTAACCTTGTCTGGCCTCGCTTCCTCTCTAGCCACCTCCCGCCGTTGGCGGTCGGGGGCGGGGAGGGGGTGCCGGAAACGTCTAAAGAGGGAAACAATTTCTTGTTGGGAATTGGGCTCTAGTAGAGTGCTACAGTGATATTGGAACTATTAAATTACGTTCATTGATTGATTGACTAGTGATTTCGGGAGCGTAAACTTCTATCGTCATTATTCCCGCAGTGTTTTTCCTCGGGAGGTGGCGGTGATCTTCGTCCTCGGGATGGTGAGATCTGGCGCCGACCTACCGTCGACTATCGAGGATTTCCCCATGCAGGTATCTCCCACTAACGGGGCACACCCCCATCCGAGACAAGCTATACGCTCCCGGCTGGCATGAGTGGTAGTGTAGTGCATGTAAATGTGTGTGTAAGTAGGGGTGAGGATAGAACAAGAAACAGGAAGGGAAATTGCGCGCTGTCCTTGGCCCGTTTGTTAGGGTACTGCTCCGGCATTCGCCTGATGTAAATGGGAGAAGTGGATCGAGAAACCTCGGAAAGCTACCGATCAGAGCAGCCGGTCGCTAGAATTCCCCTCCAGTCAGCGACAGAACCCATCCTAGCTCTCTAACCAATGTCGAAAAGCCTGCCACCGTCAGGACTCGAACCTAGGACCTCCCTGTCAGAGGCACTGCACTACTTCAATTGATACCCTGAGCCACATCTCCCGACATTCCGTTCACATAAACAACTCTTGTCGTTTACGTTTAGTTAATATTTCAGGTCAAACATTGCGCTCCTTTCGCAGTAATATTGCCATACCTTTGTTGTATTCAGTCGGATTTGAAAAATTGAAAACGAACTGTGATTTGGAAATCAATCCCCATTGAATTATTTTAATCATATGTTCACAATTGTTTATTAATGGAATAAATGTTTTTAAAAAAATCAGAAAAAGAGGGAGAGATAAGTCAGGTATTCCATGACATTCCATGGTATATGGAATTTTCTGATGAATAAAGTACTAATTTCTTTAAGAAACAAATTTAAAATTTAGCTTCTTACAGCCGTTATAGTCACATTTGAAAAGGTAGGTGCAAAATGCTTAGCACAATACTCTGCTCAAATTCTCTTTTGTAAACGCCTAAGCGCTAAGCGAACGTAACGGAAAAAGCAGTGCGCCGTTGAGGTTACAATAATTTTAACTTTTTTTAAGAAGAACCTCCTTCGTATTGGATACACAATTTTGAATTTTGTTATCTAATTCGTAATCAGAGAGGTCAAAACTCCAGTAAGTTTCGAAACTTTTTATATAAAATTTTTCGCACACTTTGAATGCTTTGAGTAAGATTCAACATTTATTTCGCACACTTTGAATGTAAGATTTCGCACACTTTGAATGTAAGATTTCGAACACTTTGTATGTAAGATTTCGAACACTTTGTATGTAAGATTTCGAACACTTTGTATGTAAGATTTCGAACACTTTGTATAATGTACAATTGTGAATACTTGTCATCCTGGCCCCGTGCGTGGCGGCTTCGTGCGACGCGCGCAGGTGGCCGAGCGCGTGGCTGCGGCGGAGGCGAAAGGCGTGGCCGTGGAGATGGATACCTCGGGAGGAGCATCGTTTCTCTCACTAAACTGACATTCGATGATATGTAATCGCTCTGTGTTATGTTTAGTAATGCATATCGTGGGTAATGCTTTCACTTGTTTCTGACGTTTACATCTCGCGGCTGTGTTTTGGGAGACAAAGACATACCACCGACGTCCATAAAGCTGGCAGACACACTATAGCAGAACACAAAAAAAATTACCTCATAATTTTAGGCTAATTAAATGCTATATTCCCAAATTTTAGGCTCTTGTAGTTTTCTCGAAAATTAATGTTCTGCCGGCTTTAGAATAAAGCCAGCAGACACAAAATCAAATATTAAAGTTAGAACAAACTAACTTATACACAAATTATAGGCTAATTTTAGGCTCACCAAAAATATTCCACTCTAATTAAATCATGAACTACCTTTCGATAGTAGATTCCGCCCCAATCCTCTCTTGATATTTCCATCCGTGGCTCCATTTCCGCCCGCCCTCATGTGCCCCGGCGTGTCGCGCGCCGCTGAGCAAGCGGAGGACGAGGCAGCCAGCCTCCGTTCGCTTGTAAACAGACCGGCGCGGCGGAGTTTCTACACTTGGCTTTGTTAGCGTGGCATCTCAGGGGTATTATTTCAAGATGGAACAAGGCACAACTTTTTGTGTCTTTCTCGGACCTACCGCTAGAGTCGCTTGATCAGCAGCGACTGATGGCTCATTTTACCATAACATCCCTATATCGCTGAAGGGTTTTCGATGTCGATGAAAACCTCGAAGTTTTAATTGTAGACTAATAAACATGCTATTTTCCTATCCATTTTTAATTACAGTACGTAAAAGGGATATATTTTGTTTGGTTACCAGCATGTTAATAGTATGTAAAAATTATCGAATGGGAAAATGATTGATCAGCTCCTAAACTTCCTCATATTGCACAGGCGAAATGTGTAGCGTGATAAAGAGGATGACGCAAAACAACGATATTGCTCTGGATTGCTGCTACTCTATAACATGTTTAAATCCTTTTATTTTATTTTATTTTATTTTATATTTTCAAAAAATAAAATATTAAAAAAATCGATGTTTCTGGTGGAAAACATCGATTTTTTTGCCATCTCTATCTGCAGCACTGCTTGATACGGTAGCTATCGTGCGACATCTTGCGGCAGGACTAAGAAAGACGTAAAACGTCCTGCCTTATTCCATCTTGAAGATAATACCCTCAGATGCCACGTTAAAAAACACTATGTAGGGAGAAGTGAAGGGGAGAGCGCGTGCTCGCGGCGCCGGCTGGTGCTGAACCAGCGAAGCGCCCTGCCCCACGCTCTGCACACAAAGGCGAAATCAAAAGAAGTTGTGATGGAAAAATAAAGATAATGAAGACGAAATGTAAATAAAGGAAAAATGATAATGAAGAAGAATAAATGATGATTATGATGAAATGAGATTATGAAGAAATGAAGATGATGATGATGATGATGATGATGATGATAAAGATGACGAAATGAAGACTAAGATGAAACCTGATACCCACGAAAATCTTAACATTTAATACATTCGTACGTAATATTTAATACATACGTCGTATTGTAATGTTCTACGAGTATATTCGAGTCTAAACATTACATGTTTGTATTATATGTGTATTTTCTGAACACTGGAAGTCACAATTTGATGATGATGATGATGATGATAAAGATGACGAAATGAAGACTAAGATGAAACCTGATACCCAAGAAAATCTTAACATTTAGTACATTCGTACGTAATATTTAATACATACGTCGTATTGTAATGTTCTACGAGTATATTCGAGTCTAAACATTACATGTTTGTATTGTATGTGTATTTTCTGAACACTGGAAGTCACAATTTCAATTTATATTATGCACAATACAAAGTCCCAATATTGACAAGTACAATCGATGTATATCTAAAAAATCACAGATAATACACTTCTTATATAGTTTTTGGAATAGTTTTGGTCCACTATGCTTCGGGAATAAATGGACGGGAATC
Organism: Teleogryllus oceanicus; assembly: GCA_964035755.1. Classification (NCBI taxonomy): domain Eukaryota; kingdom Metazoa; phylum Arthropoda; class Insecta; order Orthoptera; family Gryllidae; genus Teleogryllus; species Teleogryllus oceanicus. The sequence continues at coordinate 22,568,190 of CAXIVR010000011.1, read as the reverse complement.
AAGGTAATCCACTCTTTGCTCTTTTGTAAGTTACGAATAATTTAAATAACAAGTGTCAAAACTTTCCTTCGCTGCAATTCAGTTCCCACAGTCTAGCCCAATCAAATGCTGCCTTGGAAACCAAGTTAGAAATATAGGAATGTGGGAAAACAAGTCGACAGTGCTGGATCATTTTATTCGATTAAAATTTGGGTCATAGTTCAGTTACATTGATGTTCTACGAAACGCAGGACTTCTAACCAGGGCATGTTTACGTTTTCCTTTTCCTGCTCTGACCTTGAAATTCCAAGTTAGCTCCCTGAGCAACATCAAAACGATCCTGCTGTGACATTTCCGTAATAGTTACATGCGTCGCTCCCTAAACACGAAGCTGCCGTTGAGTTCTTCCATTCACTAGTGTCATCAAAATCTGTTACTTTGAAGCTTTATGTATTACATTGAAGGAAAAGCAGACACAGACTAATCTATACACGCGTTTTGTTCGCAGCACCAATGTATCATCCTTCTGCAGACAAAATTCCCCATATAGAATAAGCTGTTAGAATAGAATGATGCTGTTGAACAGCTACGTATATTCATAACTCGTTTCCTCTAGTTGATCGATATGAGCTCTTAAGTATGCTGTTACTTCTGGGAACGCTTAAGAGCAAATACCCACATTTATAATGAAAATTTAGAATTTCAATTAATGTTTCTACCCATAGATTCCGTATTAGGCATGATTTATAAAATATCCAATATATTTATAATCAAGAAGGTTTTGTTGTCATGTTGGTCGATTTCATTGAGGAAAAACAACATTGAGTAAAAACAATAAATTGACTCATCCATAGCGCATTGCGTACGTTAAAAATATACGAAGTAGTAAATATTATACTGTGAATATGATTATTTGGATGGGGCTGTAATCTTTGCATTTGAAATTATGAAGTGTACTTAGCACTTAAAATTGTCTGTAGATTTAGTACTTGAAATGTTGACAGTGGTCTTAACACTTAAAATGATAGCTATTGAGGCAAATGTTGAAAGCCTCGAGGAGGATGCTCCCGTATGAACAACAAATAGTGCATAGAGGAGAAAAGAAATGTAACAGATAATTTGATCTGAAAATGACCTTATCCTTTTCTAGCCAGAACAGTTGGGATCCAAATTCTAACTGCATCGTTAAGTCATTTTCTTCCGCCAGCTGTCAGGTACCGCAAAGTTTTCTATTGACTCCACTCTGATAGCTATGAACATCCGAATTTTCCGGGAATTAGAGGCCGGAACGTAATGAGCTGGAACGAAAATATAACACCAACTTGTTCCATTCCAAAGCCTGGTAATAACGTAGCTCTGACTCCGACTCTTTGAGCACTGCTCTTATTATGGAGTTCGCAGCGGCAGAGCCAGTGACGCATTTTTCATTACTTAAAAAGAATTGTCAACTTGGGAGTTGGCAGGACAATTTAAGAGTGTGGAAAATTTTCAGGTCTGAATGTATTTCAATATACAAGGTAAGTACTTCATTTCTTGGAAAAGGGACACTCACATAATACGTTCACAAAATTTAGATTTGTCTAACCCATTCGCCCCCCTCCATTGTAACAATTCTTAACACATACGAAAGCACATACAAGCGCCCCCACACACACACAACACACACGCACGCACGCACGCACTCTATAAAAGTGAACTTTCCATTATAATCGTACTGCTTTATTAGTGTTGCGTATGCCCTAATATGTAAATTGATGTCTCATTTCAGTGAATTACTGCTTTGCTTAGTCTCTTTATTTTATACTATTAGATTTCAAATGTACATTAAGGGTTATTGTGTTTGGTCTTACACAAAAGTATTTGAATAACAATGAATAAACTATGAAATATGGATTCAACTTTAATTAGCTTTCACGTCCCTAGGTCTTCGTCTTCGTTTGACCACAGTTCTAGGGGTGCGAATAACTTCACCCCGTGGCACGGTGTTTTGTTTGGGGCATCCAGCTGGCCAAAACCCATTTTCGAAGTTCCACTTTTGGGTGATGTTTTGATTCTTTCTGTAGATAAACATCCAGAGCACATGGCCCCAGTGTTTATAAGGCGCTGATTTGTAATGATCGGTCTCAGGGGGGTGTCAAGTTACGTCCCACCGATAGCCGGCGCCGAGCCGCACAGTTCTCGTCGGAAGTGCTTGCGTTTCAGTCATATTCACAGCGTTCTCCTTATGGTTATTTCATAATTCTAGCATGGAAAATTCTCAGAAAGGTATGTTCTTTCATGTGTAATTGTTTCATAATTTTCAAAGATAAGTATGTTTAGAAATTCTTACACAAAGTTCGACTCTAAAACATGTGCGCGTATTCGAAAATTGAAAATAAATGTTGAGTTACAAAATTCGCTCCGCATTTCTCCGGCTTGAAACTGATATGCATGCATTCTGAAAAGGTTTCTTTACAATATTATCACCACACATTTTGCAGAGAAGTGCATATCTGATAATTATCATCTCTTTTCAGTGCCGGTGCGTTCGCTCACTAGACGCGCGGTCTTCGAAGTATTGCGCGAGACTGGTTGGCGCACGGACAGAGATGTAGTTTATAAAAATATAATGGTACGTTTAGATCTACAGGAGTGTTCAACAGAAGTTGCACAATCTTTAAAACACACACTCAGCATCGTATGCTCTAAAATTAGTGAAAGATGGGCAAAGTGCTTCAGAAATCAAGGACCGTTCATGAAGTCTAATGAAAAGTGGTTAGATGGTATTGTACTCTTTAAGGACGTTGTGTATCAAGCCATTCAAAGCGGAAGTACAGGTAGTGTAGGTCGCCCGATTAAATCTTTTGGGGAAAGCAGTGAGCGATCGAAGAGAAGAAAAGCGAAAAACCTAGCCGAGAGAACAAGTGTGGATGAAATATCCTTGGCAACGCAAATGAATTTACGTGCTCAAGGCAAGAGGGATGCAGCAGAAATCGTTGGGGAGCTAAGTACTGCCTCTCCTCAGCGAGCCACAAGAATGAAGAAAGCTCGATTTCTTCTTCACAGAAAGCCTCGACAAATGACTGCAGACGAAGCATTGTCACTAATGATGGACATTAAACTCTCAGTGAACCAATATAAGGAAATGCGTGCAAATGCGAAAGATTATGGTTGTACTATTTATCCTTCTTATTATGCAGTAAGACAAGCGCAGATCAAATGTTATCCACCTGAAAATAGTATCACTATTACAGAAAATATTGCGGAATATCCGCAGAAATAATTTTACAATGTCTTCTTGATCACACCGTCAATCGTATATGTACTGCGCAGACCGAAGTTATTCAGCATTTATCAGGACAGGAATTTAATTTTATTTTAATTTCTAAGTGGGGATATGATGGAAGTAGTGATCAGAGCCGTTACAAGCAAACATTTGCAGACTCTGTTCATAGTGATGATTGTTTGTTTAGTATATCGCTGGTTCCATTACAACTCTATGCCGAAACGCCGAACAGTAAAAGAAAGGTCATTGTTTGGCAAAACCTCAGGCCTTCATCCTCACGTTACTGCAGACCTGTTAAACTCATGTTCATTAAGGAAAAGGCAGCTGTTATTGAAAAGAAGTGATGTCACTAACCAAATTAATTCCTTTGCCCACAAGGTAGCTGAACATGGTATATCTGTCACACATAACCTGCTCCTGACAATGGTTGACGCAAAGTCTGCAATGCAATATCATCATACCGTTCTTCTCAAAAATGTTACATATGCGGGGCCTCACCTAAGGAAATGAATTCGAGCGTAGAGAAAAGAGACATAGACACATCAACTCTTGAGTTAGGTCTGTCTCCACTTCATGCTCGGATCCGTTTCTTTGAGTGTTTGCTTCACATTTCCTACAGGCTCGAAGTCAAGAAATGGCAGATTCGTAAAAAAGAAGACAAGGTAAAAGTAGAAGCACGTAAGAAAGAAATTCAGGAGAGATTCAAAAGAGAAATGGGTTTACTTGTCGACATGCCCAAGCAGAGTAGTGGCAATACCAATGATGGTAATACTGCACGTAGATTTTTTAGGGAAAGTTCATTGTCAGCACAAATAACCGGAATCAATGAGGAATTGATTAAGAGATTCAGTGTGATTTTGGAGACATTGTCGTGTGGTTATTCAATTAATTCCAAGTCATTTGGGGAATTTGCAAAGGTCACAAAGGAAAAGTACTTAGAACTTTACAAGTGGTACGCCATGCCAGTAACTGTGCATAAGGTCTTAGTGCATGGAGAAATAACCATTAAATTTTGTATTTTGCCAATAGGTCAGCTCTCTGAAGAGGCTCAAGAAGCCCGAAATAAAGATGCACGCAATTTCCGAGAGTTTTTCACAAGGAAACGTTCTAGAGAAACGACCAATGTAGACCTTCTCCATAGGTTGTTAATATCCTCTGACCCATATATTTCCAGTCTGGGTAAAGGCCCTAAAAGAAAAGTGTTTGGTTTATCAGAGGAAGTGCAAAAACTTTTAGCTACTCCATCTTTATCTGATGAATGTGATGACACCTCTGATTCGGACTAATTTCAATATTACTTGTATATTACTTTTTCATAGCAATACAATTCTAATATTAAACCTCAAATCAGAATTTTTTAATGAATTAATATTTATAGATTAATTATACTATAAAATAACATTGTTGAAAGTTATACTATTGCATAACGTAGTATTCAGTTAATTATTTGTCATTTTCCAATCAGAATAAAACATTAATTCAATTACGTGTAGTTTTATTGCATATGCCATTTCAAATCTGATATTTTGTCTGATAATGTAAAGATACATATCCTATATTCAAAATACATATTTAAGTACTTCGTAAGAATGTGTGTGCAAAATTTCATTAAAATCTAACCAGTAGTTTTCGAGATATTAATTTTGGCCAGCCAGATGTGCCAAACGAAACACCGTGCGTGGGGTGTAGTTCCGCACCTCAGAGGGAAACACTCCGTAACCGTTGGTACTCCCAACCTGCCTGTAGTCTCGAGAGCTGGGAGCGGCTGAAGTGGCTCAGAGCATCAATTGACCGACCACGGACCGCTCGCCGCCTTCCCTCCCTCTTGCTTGCTCCATTTTCTCCCCTTACGGAAGTGACTTCCCGGCCGAGGCATATGATACCTGTGCGCTTTCCTTACAAATGGCCCAGTACCTATTGCTGTGTGACGATGAGAAAGCACACCCTAAGGTTATGAAGACCAGAATAAACGGTGAAGGGATGTCTTCGTGCTAACCACACGAACCCCTTATCCCATGGCCGAGAGGCTGGGTCACCGGGCGCTGGTCGGCCAAGGCCAGTAGCGGCCTATCAAGCCAAAGAACATGAAGTTACACTTATATACACTACACTACCACACACGTAGGGAGAGCAGTCAGGAGATTAAAACTTGTCCTAGCTGGGGCGCTGCCCCGCTGGTGGAAGATACCTCAGCGAGGAAAACTCCGCAAGCCGACGCATAGACCGGCGCCGGATCTCCCCATCCAGCTGAGGAAGATCACAGCCACCTGTCGTGATAGAAACATCGCCTACATTTACGGGACTAATGATCATAGTAGTTGACGCAGTGGAGGACGGGGATCGCTTCCGGCGGGGGCGGGGCGGGGGGCTAGGCGCTCCAGCTTCGCTTTCCCCACCCGCCCATGATTCACGTATTTGAGAAGATCTTGACATATTTATCTCGAGTATGATTTAAAGTAGCTCTCTCGTATTCATTCATGCAGAAACGTCTTGTTCGGTAAGCGAGCCGCTCGCTCTCTCTCTCGCGGGGCGGCGGCTGTGGGCGTGCTCGCACAGCGCGCGCTGTTCGTTTGACTTAGGCCACCATTATGCGATGCGTTGTTTACAGATGTCGTTAGCGCTGAGATCCGTATTACGACTGCCTGGAGCGCGTTCGTGAAGTTACCATTAGCGAGCGCTGCTCCCTGGCGAGGGAGAGGGGAGGCTCGGGCGGCGGCGCCAGTAACACCGACAATGGGTGGATGTATTGATTGATTGTCATTCCGGTGGCGAAAATCCTGCCGCCTTCGGGATTCGAACCTAGGACCTCCCGGTCAGAGGCACTGCAGTGTCATCAGTTGATGCACTGAGCCACCGCTCCCGGTCCGAAAGTGGGAATTGTGTCGTTAAATGAATTTCAACCGGTGATCTTATTAATGGATCGATTTATGATACCGGGCACATCAACCGGTGAGATCATTAGTCCCTTAACTTTAGTGCATGGTTTTGCGTGGCGGTTGGTGGTGTTCTTCTCCCGCTGGATGGCGAGATCCGTCGCCGACCTACCGTCAGCTAGCGGGGTTATCACAAAACTCATCTCGCCCTCGAAATGCATATAAGTGTAAGTGTGTGAGAGTTGGACAAGGAAGAAGAAGGGAAGATAGTGCGCGGTCCGTGGTCCGATTATTAGGGTACTGCTTCGGCATTCGCTTGATGTTGATCGGAGAAACCACGGAAAACACCGATCAGAGCAGTCGCCTTCTAGAATTCTCCTCCAGGCCGCAACAGTACTTGTGTTAGCTATCCAGCTAGTGCCGAAAATTCTGCTACCCCCATATTCATGGGAAAAATGCTCGATGTATCAACATGAATTATGGGAATTCCTCGAGTACAAAAAAAACTGCTTATCTGCTTTCCACCTCATGATTCTCAGTTACTTCAAGTCGTATATTTTACGAGCTACCGAGAAACCTCTGTAATTGTAATTTTGAGGGTCAGAAACCCATCTTGTTCTTCCTTTTCTTTCACTCTACCGATTGACACTCATTTAACCCCACGGAGCGGGATGACAAATTGACTGCTTTCGGCACTCATAAATCGCGGCTCCTCTTTTGTTCTGGGAATGCTTCGCGCGCGCTCCCTGGGAGGGACGTGGGGAAGTGGAGGGGTTGAGGAAGGTCGCGCATCAATTATCCCAGAGAAAATGCAGCGCGTGAGCCTAAGCGGCGATGAATGACGAAAACAATGCGACCGCATGCGGAGGCCAGGGGGCCGTGGGCGCGACCTTGCGACCGTGCGCAAGCAAAGAAAGCGATTTGAAAAGTAGAGCTTACGTTAGTATACTTGTTTTTTTTTTATGTGGCATCTGTGTCCTGCCGCAAGATGTCGCACGATCGCGACTGTATCAAGCGGTGCTGTAGATCACGCGACTCCAGCGGCAGGACGCAAAAACTCGTGCCGAATTCCATCTCGGAGATACTACCCACAGATGCCACGTTAGAAAAACCCAAGTATAATTTTATTTTATGCCACAATGTTTTTATTGGCTTACTAGTGAGAACCCGTCAAAATTTGACGGTGAGATCTGAGATTGTAAAATACTGTAAAATACTGTACCCATACTAATGTTCACAATATATTGCATTGTTTGGATCTTGAGGGTATAACGAAGATATTCTGTGATGAGGGAGTTCCAAAAATTTTAAACACGTATGGCCCATGCCCAGATGGCAATGCAATATCGGCACAAAAGATATAGCACTATTTATTATACTCAAGGATATTATTTCTAAAGTTTTTTGATGTGTCATCATCTCCTTTAAACAACTGTTTGATTTCTTCTGGCATATTGCTCGAAGGTATACTTATTTTCCCATTTAACCAACACAGAGTAAATCGTTTGCAGAATTTCTCTCACATGGAAACTACAAAGCAGAACAAAACTGACATTTCATAGACGATGACCCCATAGAAAACGAAATGACCTCACTATCACGACACCTACGCTGACTTTCTCTTTCCCTGCGTTCAGTTAATGTACGTTTGCGTCTTTTGGGGCGCGTGGACAACGATTCGGAAAAATACCAAAAAAACATGCAAACTGTCAACACTCTCCAATCAAACAAACAAAACCCAATTTCTACAAAATACACCAAAAAAAGAAACAAAACCTTGACGAATTGTAAACAAATCTCAACAATCAAAACAAAACATCAAGCAGCGTGGACTCACATCTATGGACTCATGCACATCGATTTTATGTAGAACATAAAAAAAGCACGTTTTCGCCTCAGAGCAGCTTTGCGTGATGGTTTTTTGGTGCCATTGTGCCAGGCGTGTGGTCGAGAGTGACTCCCGGAATAGCTTACCATATAATTTGATCACGATCTCGTGTCTTTCTTAGAATCGTGTACTTTGGGATGAAAATGTTTCAATACGTGAAATGGCAATAACGCTATGAAATTGTTTTGCGAGATGATTGGTTTCAAGAATGTCTTATTAGAGGTTTTACTGTTTCCCAGACGCCCCTGAGGTGTCGGACGTGCGTGCATGTTACAAGGCTGATTCCAAACTGTGGTTTCCAACGAGACATGAGTTCGGCGCACAAATGGACAGCCTTTCTCTCCGTATATTTGAGATTATTGTTGCGTTATATAGCCCACCAAATGGAAATATTTTCACACATATAGAACATAAAAATATATAAATGCATGATGCTTTATTTTTCTGGACAATTATTAAATGAATTATTTTATGCGATTATTGAATGGGTTGACTTTGGTTTTACTTCCAAGCCCATGCGTGGTGAACCATCCCTCAAGTACGATTCGAACTAGCAACCTTAGCGCAGAGCGCCGCAGCTGGGAAGGGCAGTCGTAGCCTTGAGGTGGACCCAGGCGTATTATGTATTGAAATGTTTCCGGGAAAGCCACCAGCACTGCAGCAGAAATATTGTATCAATTATTAAATGTTCTATTCGTAAATGAAAATCTCTTAGACGTAGTTATTTTTACAGTGCTTAATTTTTACTATTTGAGACGTCGTCTTCGAATGCTGTCTGACGCTTAACTCCAGGTGCATGCTTTACAGAGAGCTACGAACCAGAAGAGTATCGAAATTTGTTTAATATTTCCCATCTCCAAGCAGGATGATTGTGGACCCTCACACTCCTTGCTGCTTATTTTGTTCCTGATAAGTACTGGCCGGCCTGGATGGCGGAGGTGGTCAAGAGCGTGTACCGAATCAGTGCTTCAGTCCGAAAGGTCGAGTCTCGCCTTGAACATGATTGTTTGTATGCGTTGTCGCGGAGGGCCTCGCGTTCTGTTGGGCCCAGATCAGAGGAGCCCGCAAGTGATTGGTGTATAGTGTACGGTCGAATGCGAGTCCCATCCGGGCGTAAAGGGCAACGAGCTGTCCGCTGAATACAGACGGGGAAAGAGGGATGAGTACCCCACATTTTGTGGGCACGTGAGGACAAGGGCGCTCAACGAAAGTCAATTGTTTCAAGTTCACGTTTCCTTTATTCAGAAGCATGCCAGGCTGCTTTCGGAGGCGTCTCTTAAGACAGAGATAAGTCATTAGCTAAAACTAGTCCTTGTCAGTCCTTGTGGCTCAACTATTTGAAACTTTTTACCATTCTCTGGCTAATACTCGTCAATGATGATACTCATTTCCGTCCTTAGCCTACCTTCCCTTTTATCTGTTCTTCCAATATCTGAAGTTCTTAGTTTGTTTCCCAGATATTCAGTTTTTCTCCTGTATGTTCCTTTAGAAAGAGTCAGTCTCTTCTTTCCCCCTGGAGGGAGAGGTCAAGAACAACTTGTAACTTTCGTAATTATGGTTCTGCCTCTCTGACTCGAGCAATAGTTTGAAACTTAGAAATGACATTCATGATGTGAAAAGTGTCAATCGTGATGCTTAGGCATTTTCTGGCTACTTGAGGAAAGCATTCAATGATCTGCTGCGGGCGGCGTGTTGCAGGCGGCGGGCTGCCTCTACGACCACATCCGGTGGGGCGAGGCCTTCGTGGTGGTATACAGCGTGGTGGACCGCGCCAGCTTCCGCGACGCGCGCGACCTGCTGGCCAAGCTGGCGCAGCTCAAGCTGCCCAGCTACTTCACGGCGCTGCTGCTCGGCAACAAGCGCGACCTCGACCACTCCAGGTGCAGCAACATACCTCCTTTCTAGTCACTAAACTCATCAACACATTCTCAATACTGTACGCAGCCACACAAACTGCTTCAACTCTTCCAAACAATGTAGCGATCGGTTATAGTTTAGTACGAAGTTCATGTTTAGGAGCAGTTCATAAATTACGTTACGTAAATTTGAAGTATTTTGAAACCCTGTAACGCGCGCTTGAACCCCCCCTTTAACTAGTTATGTCACGCTTGTGACCCCGCCCCACACTTTTCAATAAAAAAGTAAATTGTATAACAGCAAAAAGAATTTGAATTAATTTCATTTGTTTTACATTAAAATGTATGCTAATTAAAGTCATCTTCACCTAACAGCGCAAATAATATTGAGAACAATTTTTTGAGAGAAGGAAGGACGCATACGTGATAAACTTTCAGAGCACAAGCTTTACATACGCCTTGTAGATGACGCTTTGGCGAGTCTAATGCACTTATTTAATTGGATTCTACATATAGGTACCGAAGATAAATTTTGAATACATTCTTCGCGATGTAACAGATTCAGTCGATATACCATTGATGAAAAACTTTTCATTTATTATCACAATTTATATATCATAACCTTTTAATTATTTTTTTTTAATTTAATGTTTCTATTTCTAAGTTATATATAACTATAGTGCTTGATTTATAAAATTTTAGGTCCCCGAACGCTCCCCCGCTTGATAATGTAATTTACTAATAATTCGCGAGGCAGCGGCAGGAAGTAATAAGAGCCAAAATTTATTGCTTATTTATCCTTGAAAATAGATTTTATTACATGGGAGTTTTTTTGTTTTTTCCCTTTCAAAATTCAAAATTTATTGCTTATTTATCCTTGAAAATAGATTTTACTACATGGGAGTCTGTTTTTTTTTCTCCCTTTCAAAATTCAAAATTTAAGTAGTATATGACTTAGTGTAGGGATCACAGAATTTTGAAAATGTGCACACAATTCACTTTTCCCCATAGCACGTCATACGCAGTTTTTAACTTTTTTTGACGTAAAATAAATAAATAAATAAATAAAAAGCGGAACGCCGTTGCGTGGCGTTGCAAGCGCTGCTTCCTCTGCGCAGGCAGATCTGCGTGGACGACGGCCAGGAGCTGTCGCTGCAGTTCGGCTGCCAGTTCTACGAGGTGAGCGCGGCCGACAGCTTCGCGGGCGTGTCGCTGGCCTTCCAGACGCTGCTGCGCGAGGCGCGCTCCGTGCAGATGCTGCGCGCGCTGCCCATCCGCCGCAAGCTGGGCGTCAACAGCGTCTCCAAGGTTGGTTAGTTAGTTAGTTAATGCCGTGGCGAGACTCAGGCCATCAGGCCCGCTCTTCCGTCTAACCACGCAAATTTCGCTACGCTCCTTTCACCACCTAGCGGAGAAAGGAGGTATTATCTTGGGCGACGAAACAGGCGGATATCAATTTTGCTCAGAGGCTTCTTTTAGGTTTGAGGATCTTTTACATGCAGTAAATCTACTAACATGGGACAGCCGGCTTTACTTCCCCTCCGAAGGAAGGCGTACGAAGGATTTTTTCGCCCTTAAAAATCCACGGCTTCAATTGGGTTTGAACCCGCAAACTAGTCCGGTACGCTGGCCGTTATACCACCGAATCCGCTGCACAACGGCACACACATTTCTTTGGTCCGGACGAGGTTTTCGGTTTGGTCCCGTCCTCTTGCCGGCTGCGCTCTATCAACGCCCAAAGAACTTTTTTTTTTTTAATTTTCTCAATTTTTTGGCGTCGTTATAGAACCGAAATATTACTTTAAGAATATTACTTCGTCTTATATGGATATTCCGTGGAAAAATTTAGAGCATATTTTTAAGAAAAGTCTTACTGTAAATGAGAAATTAAAAAAAAATCACAGAAAACTTTTGTTTTCTGTAGATGTCATTGGAAGTCTTTTGAGGCACTTCCATTCCCAAATGCAGAGGTTTTTATTATAATATAAAAAAAAATTTCATTATTTTAAAAAAGTCCATAAACACAATCTACATCGAAAAAAAGTTAACTGTTTTTTTTAATTAAAAAAAGAGAAAATAATTCATGTTTAATAATATTTATTTACATTCATTTTAAAAATTTAATGACAACATTGTTACTATTTAAAAATATATTATTACGACTCATTAATAACATAACAATTTTTAGTAGTCTAGAAGTGCACTTTTCTTGATTTTATTGACGCGACTTCGTCAATGACAAAATCAAAGTCAATTTTCTCCGTTTCTTCTCTTTCAACACTCAACAAAGCAAGATCACACAATCGTTCTTGCCCCATTGAAGCTCTTAAATACGATAGTATCAATTTTAACTTGCTGAAAGATCTCTCACTGCTTGCGATAGAGACAGCAATAGTTAACATAATTTGAAGAGCAATACGTACATTCGGAAAAACGCTCTCGCCGCCATATTCAACAATGAATTGTATCAGCTCTTCAGGTCTGGATATTTTAATATGAGATCGAACTGAGAGTAGCATTCGGCAATCTATAATTTCTTCGTATTGCTGTTCTCCATCAACATTGCTGCTATAGAACGTGGTTTGAACACTTTATATTGATTAATTTTGTACCCCCATTATAACACAGACCCTCAATGTCGAGCAAGAAGCCAACTTTTTCGTCAGTATCTTGTAAGCGGGTAAATCTTCCATTCATTTCGCTATAATGATGGTCAACCGTTAATTACGAAAAAACGTTTAAAAAGTTAATTTTTCTACGGTAAGGTTTATAATTACTGTTGTGCAATTTGTGAGGAAAAAAGAATAGATGAAAGTGGCTTTTATGTTATCTTTTACAAAAAATGTATCAATATCCCTACCAAAGTTTAAACGAAAAATTTGGAGCCGTTTTTGAGAAACTCTTGTTTTTAATATTGCCCACATTTCAATCAATATTGCGCGAAAACTACTAAAATTTTCGATAAAATGTACATGACATTAATGAAAGAACAAATTTTGTTGAATAAAGATTTGTAGGGGAAATTTCTAATCTTCAATATAGTAGTTACAGGAAGACACCGAAAATTCTGAACTGCAATTTTCGAAAATTCGTAGATCTAAACGAAAATGAGATCTGCGCCATTTTTTAAGCGTCTTTTACGTTATCAGAGGAAAAATTTAATCAAAATATTGGAATCATTTTTGAAAAAAATTGAAAATGTTGAGGCTTCTGTTGAATAAATCCCAAAAATCAATACATGTCTCAAAATAGCAGTTCTTGAGTTTGTTCAGATCGATCGGAGAATCTCAGTGTTGGAGAAAACTGTCTGAACGATTTAGGCGCTAGCGATGACTAGACACACGGACGGACGTTTTGCCGCCAGTCGATTTTTAGGTATCAAGGACCTACAAAACGTGGATCTCGACTACACAACGTGTTAGAGGAAGCAATTTACTAGAAGGAACAAGATTTATCCACTTTTTCGTTCTACATGCTTTTCTGACGAAAAATCGCGGATTTCCGCCGCATTACAATACTCTCTTTAGAGCGTACGTAGTAAGACAAGAAAATAATAAATAGTAAATATACCAGCAAAAATAGCTAGCAACAATAACAGCAAAAGAAAAAATATTTCTTAAAATTCTTTTCAAAGTAGTAAAAAGCACGTTTGTGCCGTGCCGTGAGCTTCTGGGGGTGGGAGGCGGATATCTCCTTTCCCCAGTCGATGCGCCACTGATCAGACAAGATGATTGTTAAATATTTTGTATTGCAAACTTGGGCACGAACATAAAACATTCTGTGGATTCGGTGGTATAGCGGTTACCGTACCGGGCTGTTGTACCCAAGTTTGCGGGTTGAAACCTACTCGAAGCCATTGATTTTTTAAGGGTGAAACAATCCGTCGCACGCCTTCCTTAGGAGGGGAAGTAAAGCCGGCTGACCCATGTAGTAGATTTGTTGCGTGTAAAAGAGCAAGCCTAAAAGAAGTCTCTGAGCTAAATTTAAATCACCTGTTTCTCCGCTAGATGGTGAAAGGAGGTGGTGAGGCGGAAAAGTGGCCTGAGGCTCGCAGCGCAAAATGAGGCGTTAACAAACGAACTAAAGATGTGCTTTGACATCATTCTCAAGTGGCGTATGGATGTGTGTTGCAGGTGCTGGGGAACATTTTCGGGAAGAACGCTGGAGGCGGCGCGGGGAAGACCGGAACCGACAGGAAGAAGCGACCCTCGCTCAGCATCTAAACAGCTGAAGCCACCGCCCCGCACCTTCAACTAGGTCACTGCTTTGCAATGGCCTCACCTGAACATTTTTCGGCGCCCTTTCAGCATCCTTGTAAAAAAACCCTGAGATGGCTTTTGTCATCCCACTCGACAGTAACTGTTGAGTTTTGCAAGAAAGTTGATGACAATAGTAGTAGCGCCTGCCCTCTCACATCAGCCTCGACACCACAGAAGTTAATTTACTTCTTCTAGTCCGTCGTTTTTGTGCTGCATATTTTGTGTGTTTTATGTGACTGGCTGTTGTCAGAACAATTTTGTTGACTCGGATTTGGAAATAATAGGACCAAAGATAGGAGGACGCGAAGGAATGTGTTGTTTTGAAGAGGGTGTATCTTCAGTTCTGTGATCAACTGGCAATCTCCACTATGTCAATGCGATTGTTATCGCTCTCATGCGTCTTTCTCATGGAGAGAAGTACCTACGATAATTTTTTCCCTTGAGCGCAGCGGTGTTTTCTCCCTGCTGCTTAGTTGTATGTGCTTTAAAGGTGTTGGCGGCGGTTTCGCAGCAGTACTACTTCATGATATGAACGACGGTCGGCTACGAATTAGTTCAGTTCCTATTATGTTCCGTACAAATCCACCGTTGTAAGTACCAAGTAAGATGTATTGGAGGTGACCCTTAAGTTGTGAAAAGAGCAGTTGCCTCGCACACCCCATTCCTGTCTTGTCAAGATTGTGTAAATGACACATTCCACGGACACAGAGAAATTATTATGAAAACATTATTTATGAGCGCTATGAACTGACACTAAACGTGAACAAGTTTGGTCGATATTGAATGATGATTTAATATGTATTCAGTAAAATTGTGTTTCAAGACTACTCATGGCATTCGCGAAATATGGTATACTGCCGTATGCAGATCTTCGCTTACAGCATCCTTTCACACTTTACTTCCACGTTTTTAAAATGTGTTCTACCGGCAGATTACGAAAACAATATTCACTACAGTTAACACATCTAAATATCGAAATAATACTTTTCTTGTCTACCTTTGAAGAAAATGACAAGCAAGAATAAAAAATAAAGTATTTTAATTTCAATCCGAAAAAAATGCTTTCAAAGGTTCAATAGTATTAATAATTAACGAGATGCAAGCGAGGAGAAAACATTCGAGGCGGAGCTTCATTCCTCAGTTATTGGATGGAGTTCAATGATCTCCATGCTTTCTTCTTTCACATGCCAAAGGCAATCCTCTTCTTCCGAGCCAAGAACATCTTTGAAGCCAAGCCGGAAGTGAAGTGATCGGCCTTGCACTTTCACGGTCACGAGCGCCAACGATGCACCAGCTGACGCGCGAGATCATTTCGTTGCGAATGCCAATGACAAGTTTACAAAGGAAGGAAATGTCAAGTTCTCGTCTACTAAAATTATTTACCCATTCTGATTTACATTTACAGTAGTCTGACACAAGAACAAAAATCGCTTCCAAATTCATAGTTCCGTCAACACGAAAACTCTTTGTACATGTACACTGTTTATATTACTTGACCGTAGGCTGTCTGTACTTTTTCGTAGTTAATGATGCCCGTTTCACTAATGTTGGATGTACATTGGGAACTTCAAAAGTGAAATATCGCTTTTCTGTCATGGGTGTAGATCGAATTCATTGCTTAGCCAGTAATTTTTGGTATCCAAAGATCTAACCCATATCAGAAAGATAACACTCATCCGCAATTTTAATATGCTGATTCCGTAAGTTAATTCATGAATATTCTTGTGCCCCGGTTCAATACCAAAATAAACAAAAAAGATACAACAAAATAATTAGAATTATTTTTTAGTTGCAATGAAGAACATTGATATGTTCCCTTATTATAATAAACTTCACCCAGAATTATATTGTCTCCATAAAATTCAGAATGGTATTTGAGGCTTATGAAAGTTCAATGGATTATAAAAGGAATAAATCCTAATTTAGCAAGAAAGATCAAAAGACCGGCCTAAGAATAAATAAAAGCTTTTGACCAAAAGCTATTTTGCAGATATAAAACAGATATTACCTTCCTTCCAAGAAAGAGGAGGATTCTTTGAATCTTTCCTTCAAAGCACCTTTATAATCAGATCTCAAGGGTGAACAATCACTAGATAAATTAACATTGTATATTTTATTACGAACATTTTGTACAGAACTTCATAAAATACATTTTGTACATATAGTCAAAAATTATCACATAGTGTATAACTTGCTGACAGTGTCTTAAAAAATGACATTTTGTTGAGCAGTAGTATATTGTTTTTATGACATTCAGAGTTTTACTCCATTACAAGCTCTAGTGATTTGGTGTTGTTCAAAGAAGCAAATCAAGCAAATGGTTTTGACTCAACGCCAGAAAACTGCTTGATTTTGTGACATACACACCACTTGAATTTTTCCTGTGAAAACTTACTGTAAATATTTCCATGTTTTGTAACCAAGAAATTATTTGAAGTGGTAAAATATTGTGTTTTATTATATAACCTCTCAAATTAGAAATCACATTCATTCTTACCAAATTTATAAAATATTAATAAATGTGCAGTTTGAAATGTTTGTGATGACAACAAATGTTTAAAGGCATTGTGGCATTTTCAAAATATGATAAACAGTTTCAATGAAATCTGCAATTCAATTTTAGTTTCATTTACAATGATTCACATTTTATTACTATCAACAGAATAAAAATAATTTTAAAGGAAAACACTACATATAATGAATGTCACAAATGCAAAATAAAATGAAAAGATAATCTTATTGAATAAAGTTAATGAACAAAATTATCATAAAACAACAATTTTTCTTATCCATTGTACTTTTATGTGCCATGAATTTTATCACAAACATTTTAAACACTTTATGCAAGCCACAATCAAAGAGACTAGACCTACAATGACATGAAAAATCTACTGAACTGTCATAACAGTGATTTAGGAACACATTAACCCTGACTTGTACAATTAAATGTGCATACTGTTTATTCTGGTATCAACCAAAATATTCAGACATACACATATAACAATGGAGAAGCCTCTGAGCTAGGAATGAGCACCCCAGAACCTCAAGACATTCAACACATTCATCATAAGTGTGAGGTAAAGGCCATGTGCTACATAAATGCTAAGAGCATTTGTGCATACAAATGCAAAAATGAAAAAATCAGTTCAAACATTTCATCTTCCCAAAAAAGAAAGAGTTGCCACTAAATTAACAAAGAAAATACAGGTGGCCCATTTCATAAGCACATTGTATTTGACTTTCAGCAAAGAATATAACATTTATGGTTTTAGAAAAATGCAACAAATTGAACAACCTGAATCTTTTAGCACAAATCTTTCAATAATAATAATAATAATAACAAATACAATTTCAATCGTGTATGACAAGTGAACTACTTGTCTACAGTTTGATAAATATGATTTAATCCACTGGCCTGCAATGCCTTGGATCCCAAGCATTTCTAGTTTTGTTAAAAGTATGTGATGATCAATAATGTCAAAGGCTTTTGACAAATCTAAGAAAAGGCCAATGGGAATTTCCTTCTGATTTAGTGCAATAAGTATGTCATTTAAAAAAGAGAAAATGGCTGTCTCTGTGGATCTATTACACCTGAAACCATGTTGTGCATTTGTAAGGATATTATTTGCATTGAGAAAGTGTTTGAGTCTTTCAGTAAGAAAATGACAATCAATTTAAATAACTAGTAGTATGTATTCTCATGTATAAGCTCATTGACTTCTGGACATTGTTATTTAGATGTACTAGAATGAAAGATCAATTTTCCATTTACAAGAAAAGTGGACATTAGAAAAACATCTGTATTAACATTCTCAATATTTCTGAAATTCACCATTCCATGAGCCCAAACTGAATCCCAACACTTGACAATGCAATCTGCACTACAAATCAAACATTCCTCAAACATAATCCTATGTACTTCAATGATTTTCTATACACAAATGAGTCCATGTGTCTTTTGCTTTGTTTTCCCTTTCGTATCTTCCTGGACTCCCAAATTTGTGCCATCTCGGTAATATAGAAGCTTGAAGTTAACACATATTCAACTGTGAGTTAGTCAATTTCAACTTGATACTCCCTAAAAGGATGGACTCAAACATGTTCTTATAACCTTATAACCTACCTTCCTTATATTTATCTTTTTTTCCACCAATTGCAATTGCGACCTTTCTTCCCAGGATATCACATACCGGTATTAATCTTATTACATGATTGTTGAGCAGTTTAAGTGGGAGTTCAGTTATTGTACAGTAAAATTCCTAGATAGTAGGAATGCAAGGCAATCATTATTATGTTTCATCCAACATACCTAACAGAACTTTGATGTTTCAAATGAGTTAAAATAGTCTTAAATACTGAAATAAGTGTGTTGGGAAAACATTGTAGAGGGCAAGTAATTACAAAAACAATCAAATTAGGCCTACTGCTATTCTTTAAAACTAAAAACTTAAGTCCTGAGTCAGGATATTAAGCAATTCAGGCAGGGATCTGGCTAAAAGGGGATATTTTCACTGAATTTCATATCATGCAGACAAAATGAAGATAAATTTTTGTTTTTTTAAATCTGTAATATGTCAGTCAGCAATGTTAGATCTCAGTATGATAGAGTCTACTTATTCACAAAAAAGGTTCAAGGGAGATCTGTGACAATTTTAGGGAGATTGCATTATTGTCATGCAAGCAAACGTGCTGAGGAACAGGCTCAATAAAGTAGTTAAGAATTTCATGAGAGAAGAGCAATGTGGGTTTCAAAAGAGAAGAAGCATTAAATAAACCATTTGACACTACAGATGCAATTAGGCATATAAATCTAGCAACTTTTATAATATTTATTGATTACCAAAAAAAGCATATGACAAAGTAAACGGACAAAAACTTTGGGGCATACTTGAAGAGGAAAATATAACAAATCAATAGTTCAATGCAATCCACATTTTTTAAAAGAACTCGAGAATTAAAATCATGTTAAGACACAGCAGAATGTCTGCAGCAATAACAATCAGTAGAAGCCTTGAACAAGGACTTTCACTATTCTCTTCAATATTATATATAAACCATCTAGGCCAATGAGAAACCAGGAAATGAAAATCGGAAAAGACAAAAAGGTAGATCATATCTTGTATGCTGATGACCAGACAATCCTAACAGAAATGATTTACAAAGAGTAGTTTTTGAATAGACAAAAGTGGACCAAGAATATTCCATGAGGATAGCAGTACAGAAAACAAAATGGATGGAATTTCAAAGTAAAGAACACAGGACAGCCAAAATTGTAATTCATGGAAAAACCAGGGAACAAATAAATAAATTATCATACCTCAACAATATCATACATCATCTTCAACTACACTCAGAAAGGCATGCAAAAGAAATTATATAAGACAACATTTTGGGAACAATTAAAGGATGTACATATATTGCAACACAGGAGACTCATGAAATTCCAGACACACAGGGGGAATCAGAAGAAGAGACAAACTAAGAAATAAATAGGTGGTGACAACTATACTTAGAAATAAAGATGTTAGATATAAACTGAAAAACAAAGGAATGGTAGAGAAAATAGAACACTCATTGGAAGTAGATCGCTTGAACAGATTGAAACCCCAGTGCCAGAGCAAGACAATTTTGGACCCCAGGTAAAACTGACATTCAGGACACCACTGGAAAAACAAATTTAAAATATGCTAGGTATTTTTTTAATAAAAATATTTGGAAGTAATGACTAGCAAATTCAATTTAGGTCTCAAATTATTTGCACATTTAATGCATTATCAGACTAGTGTACTACAACTTATAAAATAATTATATTTTTGATAAATGCAGATTTTTTTAATAAATTTCTCTCTAAATATTTTCCCTTTACTCCCCCCTAAAATTCCTGAACTCCCTGACTTTCAGGGCTCCAGGCAGTCACATAGACTGTTTTTGCCTACTGCCTGCACTGACAAGAGACTGCCATACAAACCAGTAAGAAAAAGAGATATTAGAAAACCAACAAGAAACGGCAACAGCAGGAACAGTTGGAAGACGGAATGGAAGACCAAGAATACGGCAATGAGCCAAAGGGCAATGAGGCTGTACACTTAAATCTCATGATTTTTTGGGTTCACGATAATGATTCTACCTTTCCTGCTAAAGAAACCAAAAATTATTAAGCTGCCATCAATCTCCATGGAAACAAGTTTACACTATTGTTTAATTGGTATCTTCTTGGTTTTTCCTTTCCTGATTATACCTAATTTAAAATAAGACCATCATTATTTTATTAAAGCTTAATGGGTCCTTTTAAAAAACATAGTGTTTTGCAAACATACCATGAATAGCATACCACAACAGTTGTAAACATATCATTATCTCTTTCTTCCTCTCATTTTTAATTCAAATTGCTGAAACATACCTTGATACTTTCATCTGAAATCCTGTGGTATAGTTATTAATATTTATGATGAAGGAGAAGATACCATCAAACAAAAAGGGTACAAAAATATTTAATTAAACAAAATGGTTGGGAAAACTCTCTGAAACTAGTTTGAAGTCTGGTTAGAATGTTTTATGATTGTGAATTAAATAAAATATTTTAATGCAATTGTGCTGAAAAAATATTAAAAAACGAATGAACTTTCATCCTATATAACATAAATCAATCCCTTGAAATCTCTATATTTTGCCAATAGAACAATAACTTCAATTTACAAAAGCAATAATTTTTTTCGCAGATTTCTAGTACAGGTCTCCAGTTATCATTAATACTAATACTAATTGTCATAATAATTTGTTCACAAATCAATTTATAAAGAATTCATAGCAGTATTACACTTTTTATAAAGTTCTTAAATGCTCAAGTTTTAAGACCTTATTTTTAGTTAAAAATCAAAACTTTATGTGAAGCCAAAATCTTAATATCAAATAGGCTACATTTTCTTGAAGGGACTGAACAAAGAGGACAGGAGATGAAACAATAACAAGAAGTGTTTTGAAGGAGAAGGAACAGCTTGTACTGAAACATAAATTCCTAGAAAATTTTGATTTTGGTAGCTTTCTGCTTATTTATCTAGTACAAAAACTTGATGTATTTTTTTTTTATATGATCAGTAGTTTTATAAAGACCTTATTAAGAAGTATTTAACGAAATAAACGTGGTCATGCCAGCCTGGATAGCTGAGGTCGCTACAGCTAAAGGGCCGTAGCTGCCTCATGCCTGAAAGGTTGCAGATTCAAAACCTGCCCAGAAAAATCTTATTTGAAAATAAAAACATAATTCATTTTTATTTTGAAAATAATTTTTCTTCCAGAGCTCAGTCCTGCAAAGCCTGGATTGGCCTAAAAAATGGCATATTTTTATCTAATTTACAGATTCAACCATTCATAAGCTATTCTTACGAGTCTAAAATGTAGTATTTCCACAGAACTTTAAAAAACATAGCGATGAAAAACTACTTTATTCCTTTATGTCTCTTTCAACTAAAAATCACTCTATTAAATCAAAACATTTCTGTAACTTCATCCAGATCTTACAAATCTCTCCCCTTAAATGTAACCTCATAACAAAGAATAATATTTGACTATCATAACAAATTGGGAAGAAAATTCATTCATATTTATTTGGTACTTTTCTATGGAGAAAGTAGTATGCTAAAACTGCTCCACTTCCAGAGACGAATTGTATAAGAATAAAAACTACCTCTGCCCCTGCAAGATCACGAATTAATCCCCCAATCACAGGTCCCACTAGTCGACCAATGGAAGATACACTATTGCTCGACCCCATCAGGGAACCACGTTTATCTGCGTCAGTCCTTTGCATAAGTATCTCCATTCCCACAACCCGCAACAAAGCCGCACTAGAGCTCAGAGGAACAAGACCTAAAATAAAATAGTTTAAACTGGGGGCATAACTAAGAATACAAAATGACATAGTAAAAAGAATAAAACCATGGAACATTCGAACCTTGTAGGTAGGATCTGTACGATAAAATTTCTCTAAATAACCAATGAGGACACTAGAAATGGCTCCTATCATTCCTTGAAAGGATATAGTGTAACCCACCCATACAGGGCCTACACCAAAGGCATCCTGAATGTATAAACCATAATTAGAAAAAAACAATGATTGACAAAATGATACCAAAAACTTCAGAGTGAATAAATCCCAAAAACGTATCCAGTCAACACTCTTAAGCAATGAAAAAGAAGACATTAATTGCACCTTCAGCGAATTTTCTCTTTCTTTTCTTAATTTATTTTCACCTTGTGATTCATGCTTAGAAGTCAGAGATGTATGTTCAGGAATGAAAATATAAACAAGACCTGAAAATGTAACACACAATATGACTTGTCAATAATAAAAATTGTTGCAAAATAAATCACTATTACAATCAATCATACTACTTATGAAAATTAGAAGCTAAATACCTATGTTTATCCACAAAGTGAATGCAACTAAACAACAAATATATAAAAATCCATTTTCCAATTCAGCCATATGCCCACCAATGATAGGTCCAATCATAAACCCAATTCCAGCCATTGCATTCAATTTCCCAAAAGCTTCTGCTTGCTCAGTTTGAGGCACAGTGTCTGAAATTAAGGCTTTGCAAAGTGTTTGTGTGTGTTTGAATGAACCTGACAACAGAACAAAAAGCAAAAGTAATTTGTCAAGAATGATATTTCAAAACTTCTTTTCATGTAATTTTAGAAAATCATGAAATTTACCTAAAACAAGTCTGATCAAGAGAATGACACCAAGGGATGTTGTGAATCCCCAAAGGAGATAGCTCAAAGAACAAATGATCATAGTTCGAATGAAAATTAAACGATGTCCTTGAACATCACTCCAACTCCCCTGAACAAAAACTTATCATAAATACAGACTGGTTCAACTGTTTTTGTTATTTTGTTATCAAACTGGGAAGATATCCCAAAACACTGGAAAAAATTAAAGTAGTCTACTCACAATTATTGGGCTAGTAATGAGCTGTAAACCTGCATAAGCAGATCCTAACAAACCAATAAGAAAATGAGACATTCCAAGGGATCTCAAGTGTGCCCCCATCAGAGGTACAACAAGGCTGATGGCCACAAGGTCCTAAAATGTAATGATGGAAAACAGTTAGAGTCTAGTTCAACAGAAATGTATCTTCTTGAGAAAACAATGTTATCTAAGTTTATTAATAATGAATAATTGTTAACCATATTAATTATTACAGAAATACAAGAGTTAAAACAAATTGTAGTTATCATGGACTAAGAAAACATCTGAAAAAATTCAACTTTATGGTTATTGTGTCCTTATTTACTAAACAAAGGCAAAGAAATTACAACTATTTTAATGTGGACGAAAAGTAATAATGATCATTTGGTATACAAAGAAAAATCAATATAAAAAAATTCTTAGGGTAATTAAATCAGTAACAAGTACAAAGCTTGGGAGAAAAGCAAATATTTGGATCAGCAATTCTCTTGTACAACTCATTTATTTTCAAGAATTCATGACCCAATTTTCTGGACATTAGTATTATCAACAATAAAACCAATCATCCCAGACGTAAAGTAGAAATACTTACTGTAAAAGCAACAGTATATAAAATGTTAAATATATATTTGTTCATTTTGCAGTAGCTTCAAAAAACGACAATTGCGATGCAAACGAAGGACAACTCTTTAAGTTCTCAACAGATCTTACTTAATTATTATCTAATCATAATGGAACATGAATGGGGGAACCAATACAGTAATTTCACGTCATTCTATCTAATCAAATCAAGCAGGTAGCACTGGTATGCAACATGATAATCGGCACAATGGTTTCTCACGAAATATGTATTAATTCTCACATCCACTACCCCAGACTAATGGAAAATCATTTTTAGTACATTTTACTGTATCAAACTTCGAGATTTTACAAACTGTCATTCTCTGCTAACCGCCACATGATCTTTTCGAGTACACTCAGGTGTCATTGCCTCAACCTCAATAATTTATCACTCTTGGTTGGCAAAACTGAATAGTACATTATAAGCGCGGGGTTCTCAAATGTTTCGCTGTTGTTACCAGTGACTGTTATCTACTGTTTTCATCGTAATAGCTATTAACATACCTAGAAATGTTATTACTGCCGAGGCCAAAAGTTAAAAATCGAGGTGGAGCGCCGAGATTATTAATTTGGACGAGGCAGTTATTACACTGTAACATTTCCTGGTATGTTCAGCATTTTATCGGTCACCATAAAATCTCACGAATTATGTGAAAATTTACATTACTGCGATAGTAAAAACATGAATGCTGTTGCTGCGGCACATTAGTACAATATTGTAAGATGTTGCTTGCGATATATTTATATATACAATATTCGTTTACCGTGGTTCGAGAAAGTTGGAAGCAATGCTATCTGTCTCCAAACTGCTCAGAGCGTGTCCCCCCCCCCAAAAAAACGCTCGGAAAATCGGGAACCGGAGCCTTTGGCTGGCCCTTTCTTACCAGTAGGAGGGGGGAGTGTCTTGCAATGAACGCACGCTGTGAGGATGCCGCTGGGTCCCAGCGGTTTCTTCGGCGTTGCCGACTCTTAAGAGGACTGATACGCTGACGAGAGAGCTATTTAATACAGATTTCCACAGAACAGATTAGACAGAATCTTGAAAAATATAGGTCGCTGAAAAAGAATATGGCCAGTAATTACTTTTTAATATAATTTATCTTGACTTATTTTTGCGGGCTACCGCCGGTAGCCCACAGTATACGCCACTGTTCATTTCTTAGGGTTTGGTTTGGAGTTTCAAACGCAGAGTCCTTGTCATCTCTTTCACAGTTTTCACGGTTTTTTTCACTTTCAATTAACGTATTTTTAATCTTAAATAAAAGGGTATCTTTTCTTAATTTACAGCCCTCAGCTCGTACAGGGTAGGCTCGTACAGTGACTCTCAGAATTGAACGTACATCTTTACTGTACACAGGGTTGGGCAAAATACTTTAAGAGCGTTTAAATACTTCGCCAAAATATTTCGAAAATAAGTATTTAAATACATTAGGTTTGCATCAAAATGCATTGGATTTTGAATAGCTAAATACATTCGCATTTAAAGTATTTCAAATACTCAAAATACAGTGAATACAATATTTTATATGATTGCTTTTTTATTGCAACAGTTTACTGCTATTGTCAATTACAATAAATTACTAATTGACAATCATAAATTTCTGAACAGTAATTTACACGTCTAACTCAAATAAGCGGAATTTCCTATTAAAGCGACCAGTTTTTCTTGCAAATCACCAGACAATAAACCCCCTTCGTATGAATGTATGACCGGTAGCGGTAGCTCAGTGCATCAACTGATGTCACTGCAGCGCCTCTGACCGGGAGGTCCTAGGTTCGAGTCCTGACGGCGGCAGGATTTTCGACACTAGCTTTTCAGCTAGGTCGAATTCAGTCGCTGTCTGGAGGAGAATTCTAGCGGCCGGCTGCTCTGATCGGCAGTTTTCCGTGGTTTCGCCGATCAACACCAGGCGAATGCCGGAGCAGTACCCTACGAACGGGCCACGGACCGCGCGCGATCTGTCCTTCCGCTTCCTTGTCCTATCCTCTCCTCTTACACACACACTTACACTAACATGCACCACACTATCACATATTCCGGGAGACCGGTCGGGAGCTTAGAGCTTGTCCCGGTTGGGGCGGTGCCCTGCTGGTGGGAGAGTCCTGGTTAGGGGGAAACCCCATTAGCCGACGGTAGGTCGGTGCCGGATCTCGCCATTCAGCGGGGGAAGATCACCGCCATCTCCCGAGAGAAAAACATGCACTACACTAACGGGACTAATGACCGTAGCAGTTGACGCGCCCGGAAACACGAAAAAATCAATCAATGAATGTATGAAACCCGCAAAGAAAAATTGCCGTTCAACTGGCGCGGATGAACGTAAACTAGTGTTATAAATAAACGCATTTTTTGTAGTCGGATAATTGTCCAGCATTTTTAATGATTTGGATTTATAATTTAAAAATGAAAATTCAAATTCAACAGCTGAAAGAGGCTTTGATTTTTGTTTCAATGAGGTTTATTCACTGTCAGAATCAAACAGAAAGAAACTATCCTCGAATTCTTGGCTGTCCGGGATTAGCCGCTTCATAGACGATGGAGCTGACGTTTCGGCCATCTTGCTGTGGCCTTCTTCAGAGCTATAAGAAGGCCACAGCAAGATGGCCGAAACGTCAGCTCCATCGACCATGACGCGGCTAATCCCGGACAACCAAGAATTCAATGACTCCGGCCGCGGAAGCCTACGACACTAGAAACTATCCTCGTTTTCAACTGTATTTGAAGAATTTAAGTATTTCCTTTTCCAAATGTTGTGCAAAACTGTTTCTATACAATTAGAGCTATACTGATCGTCAAAAATAAAAATAATGTTTACTTTAACAAAACAATGATATAGTACAATGAATTAGTTTACATTTGATTATATAATTTTTAAAAAAGACTTAAATGCCTGTAACAAGTAATGTACTTCAGCTTCTGGGTCAATGACCCCCATTTCGATCGGGTTTTTATCCAGTTTCCCTGATCCATTGAGCAAATGCTGAGATGGCCCCTTGATTTGCTTCTGGACGTAAATGTAGCTTCACTATGCGCACGTTTTGTTGAGCTTTCCTTTTGCTTGTAGTGGTAGTAGAGCTTAGGGTGAGTTTCTATTTGTTAGCAATAGAGAAAAATCAAATCCGTTCGTTTACCGTTACAAATAAGTTTTCTATAATTCGGCAACGAAAATATCTTGATTTTGAAATGTTAATCTCTCGCTTTTTTAAAATTATTATTATTATTATTATTATTATTATTATTATTATTATTATTATTATTATTATATTTTTCATCTTTCAACTATTAATAGTTAAATAGTTGGGAGAGGATTCTGAAACTCAAGAAAGCGTGCGCAGATGATTTTCTCCCCCCATACGCCACATACAGTTTTTGACTAAATAAATAAATAAATACACATACTTTATGTATTTAAATACATCTCTAAAATATACGTCCAAAAGAACTCAAAAATATAGAGTTTCAAATACAAAATGTATTTAAAACACATATTTCAAATACATGTATTTAAATACTGCCCTACCCTGATTGTACATCTTTAACGATGTATGATATATGAATTTTTCTATTGGATATATGATACATTAATATTTTCATTTTGAATATTTCTATAAATAAAATAATTTGTATACAATTTTGATATTTGAGGTTTCCTGGAAGGACTAATGTAATTTGAATGCAGAAAATACTTTATTATGAGTAAAATTAAATATTTTGTGTTATCTATAAATAAGTGTTGCTCAGAAATGAACATGGTACACCAGAAGCGCGCTTTGAAACGTACGCGTTGAAACGTTTTCCTGGGCACAAAGTGTGTAATAAACAGATTAGTCGCTGATTAGATTTGCGGAGAGCAATATCGAATAGAAAACAACGGCGGAAGAACGAAGTCTTATTGTGAATTTCGCCATGAGGGGAAGATCATTACGATGTATTGCGAAGACAGTGGGAAGGCCTCATTCAATTCTTCAAGGTAGAATAGACAAATTCGAGAACGATGGCAGATTAATTAATAAATGAGGTAGAGACCGGAAACCGATACACAACAAACGAGGTAAAGAAAATATTGTCAATCAATCACATCAGCAGGAATCCTCGCTAAACTGTATCCACAGAAACTGGCCGAAGGGCACAAGACGTGGGTTACCACGGGAGAGTCGCCATGAAGAAACCTTAGATTAAGTAAAGCAAATCGGCGCAAGAAACTGCAGTTCGCGAAATAGTACAGAAACCACCTTTCTGGGTTATGGAAAACTGATTTTCAATGATGAAAATAAATCCAAGATATTTGGATCAGTATATGTGGAGGAGGGTTAATACAGTCGCACTTTGGTTAAGCATTGCGGTGGCTCCGTTATGGAATGGGGATGTGCGTCTGCGACAGGTATCTGGGATCTCCATTTCATTCAATCCATAGTAGACAAATTTGGATATTTATCATTTTTTAAAAGTAATGTCAAACAAAGTGCAGAGCCCCAGTCACCCTATCTCAATCATATTAAGAATGGGGTGGGAATTGGAAAAACGTATACAGAAGCATAAAGTTTCAAATAAACAAGAGTCCAAGGGGGTTCTCGATGAAGAACGAAAGAAAATCGCGCGTGAATTTACAAGGAAGCTCGTAAAATCAATACGAAGTCTTGCTGGCATTAATCCGTGCTAAAGGTCGTTTCACAAACTATTGAATTATTATTTTTTTGTTTTTCTCAAAGACAAATTGCCAACCTATAAATTGCCAAAATCTTTTTTGTGGTGAATTGCATATGCCCTAGGAGAGTTTTATTTATTATATATTATTTATTCTTTTATTTCACGATATTTTCATAATGTATGAGTTAAGAATGTTTGCATTAATACACACATTTGTTTTATGCCTCACAATTATGCGATAAATAGTTTTTCTATACCAGTTTGTACCTCCTTACACAGTTTACGGTCAATTTCGAGAGCCACTGAATGTAATTATTTAAACAATGATATCTTGTAGTATCATTTCTTGATACAATTGAAAAATTATGTAAAATATAGTAATAATAGTTATTTATGACTCGAGTGGTAAAAGTGACAGTTTATTTTGCGAGTAGGAAAAGGGGCGACGCGAGTCCGATAGGCTGACTCGTTTTATTTTAATCCAATTGTACGAATCACATAATGATACGTTATGATAAGTAGTAGCTGATATGGTCAGACAAAAGTATTTTGTTGTCTTTGTTGCATTCACAGATTTATCTGAACACTTGAGCATCTTCTTACTTTTAGCATTAGTGCTAAATATTGAACTTCTAGCACTCTAAGCATGCCCTGAAGAAACCGCTTTTACTAGTGTCTGCCTAAAAATATATGTTTATTATTCAATAAAATTTAAGATCTTATCCCACCCAAATGAAAATTAACATTTAGATCGGTTCCTGCCTTCTGACCCTCATAAGAAATTTGGGAGGCTTCCCCAAATATAATAATCAAATAAAAATAACTTCATAAATGAAACATTTGAGAAACAATGCGAGCTTTGGTGGTAAATCAGGGAGATTACAATGACAGCATTCTTTTTTTACCCGAGGCTACAAGTATATTTAAAAGTATTTCGTTTTCCATGGCTCTCTGTATCTTTCTTATGTTGAAAAACCCTCCAGCAAGGCCCGCAACAGACTGCACCGAGAAATGCGTTGCCAGAAATGTGTGACGAGAAATGTGGAAAGAGGCCGGCAAGGCTGCGTCCACCCACTACAAATAGGTTATTCGATGTCTTCAAATGCCTTTATGCGCTACAAGCCGAGAGTGGGACAGCAGTTAGCTATGAGATCACCTGCGAGTCCCATTTCTTGTTTTGTTAAATGCTCTTGTGTAACTTTAAGCCGTGAAGTCCTTGTTTTGCTGCCATAATGGAAGATCTTGGTGTTTTGGCAGTAATAGAAGACACACAATCGTATTCACAAGAACGTTCGCAAACCGCTGGTCACCTGCCGCCACACAGGGACTTCCATCCAGAACGGCCACCTTTACACGAAGAACTCATCAAATGTACGTTTTGAATCAACAAACCTAATATCAAATGAAAACAAATTCTCCAATATCATAAACAATGCATTGAATATCGCCAATAATTGACTGAACTTGTGTACTTTCAATAACAAGCAAAAATCATAAAACTACGTTGCAGTGAGTGAGACGAAGACAGAATATGGGTAATCCCCTGAGATTCCCTCCATCGCCGCGATACGACGAAAATAATTTTCTTAATTGAGTGTCTTTCAATTAAAAAGAAGTTGTGTCTTCCGTATTTCGTGGCTGACCTACCTCTCATTCTAGACTTGAAACAAGGCGATAAACTCCAGCAGAAAAGGAAAGAAGGCTGAAGAGCTTCCAACCGGTTGCTGCCGATGCTACAAGTGTACTATTATTATAGCTTTATAGTGTGGTTTCGTGCAAGTTTATAACAGTTTTCTTGTATTACATGGAAATATTTGATGGATAATTTGTGGAAAGTTACAGTGTCTCCAGTTTGAACAATTGTTAAACAAATTAATGATTGTGTTTCCTTTTTAAAACTAGTGTGGAAACCTCATCCAGTGTTTTCTCTTTCTGCAGTTGTAGATAGTGCTTTGAATATTAGTTTGTACAGAACAAACGCTCCTGTGACGAAATTAAGAACAGATTTTTCAAGAAACATTAACAGTATTCATTTCATTTCAGATGTGTTGGATTTGTTTTTGAATAGAACAATATTTTACAGAAGATGACTGTGCCTGAAAATGTATCAGGAATTTAATACTCTTCACGTAGTAGAGCAGATAACTGAAAATAAAAGCCAGTTATTTTAAGTTTTTATTGGAAAATATATAACTAATTCATGTTAATAAAAACGGTAATAATTTTAGTTCTATCTTAAAAACGTTTTCCTACCTTCTATTTTCAATTTCATCACACGACTATAAATTTTGGGAGATTAGATTGTTGGAGATTGAAATATCCAGCCATAGTACCAGCATAGAGCTGCTATGGTCATTTGTATCAATGTGGTTGTAGATACGAGTACATTGCTTTTTCAGCATGAAAATGAATTTTTTGATTTTGTATTTGTCCTAGTAAACAGTATTCAGAACACACAATTTAGATGCTGACTTGAACAGCAGTGTATAGTTTTATTGCAAGAAGATCAAAGACCAACTATTTTGTAAAATTGCTGAAGGAAAGTTGAAAAATCTGGCTGGATAATTTATAATTTGATAATATTGTATATGTAATAATGTAGATAAATTAATAAACGTGATTGGACTTATTGTACATACATTACGATTTATAACCTACTATCTTTATAATGTTTTCACTTTATTCCTTGTAATAATGTTTAATGCTTGGGGGTGTAAAGTATCAGTAAAAATATGTTCTTGAGATCACTCTTAAAAACTTGGAGGTAAATGCATTTAAAACGAATTTCTTATAGATTCTTGAAATATAGTACTTAATTTCACTGATGTGAACAACAAATGGGAACATCTTTCGTATTTCCAGAATAATAATCGCAAACGAAGTAAGGGTTTCTAGTATAACTGGGAACTGCGCAGCTGACGTCACAAATCAGTGTGGAGGCTTTCTATATCCAGAGGGTGTTCCCGCTGCTCGTGTGGGCTCGCCGAGCTCAGCTCGCTTTCTCGTTTCCAGAGGTGGCGACTTTTCCGCCGATTGTATTTGTATAGGTGAATCAGGCAAGGAGGCGTTTTCTATTATCATGTTTGCCACTGTCATGTGAGGTGGCAATTGCTTCAGCACGGAGGGTGTGGGAGAACGATTACTGCTGCATTACGAATAAAATTAGAATGTGACTGGCATTCGGATGTGGAGGGGCGGCGTGGCCGCATACTGCAATACTAAGCAAACGAGAAAGGAATCTTGAAACACTTAAAACAGTGAAAGAACGATAATAAAGATACGTAACGTACTTTTTTTTTAACCTTCGTCAATTATTCCCAAGCTACACTGTTGCATGACAAAGTAACGAACTTCGTAAATATATATTTGAGAACCCTACATCATTCCACTGTCAACCAAAGAGTATATCAACATTAAAGGGAAGGTTTCTTTTATGAAGGAAACACTCCACTAACACTTGAAGCAGCACTGTCTGCGCTATCGCTGTCTTCCGGTGAACTGTTTTCAGCACTGTCCGATTAATCAATGGCGATAATAAGTTCTTCCATATTTGCTTCAATGCCACATTCACTCTCTTTATTACGTTTTTAGTGTGAGTCACAATCTTATGCCTCTGTTTGCGGGTGGTGATTTCCAGTCTCAGAAAGATTTTCCACTTCAGTGACAGAAAATGTTTTATTCTTTCTAGCCACGTAACCTTTCATTTCTGCCTATATCAATTTAATAGCACTGAAATGACAGTGATAGGGCGGCAAACGAATGACTCTGTGTCCGTGTGCTTTGACCACTTCGCCGATCAAATATTTGGGGAATTGAGGGTTGATTCTCGGAAGTGCCTTACTTTTCCGTGGTTGTGATACATTATGACGTGATAACCAGTCAATAATAGCTGTTTCCAGCCCGCCGTTGTGACCCCTATCTATAATCACAGAATGGCACATTCTCCATTACAATAATGGATGGCTTGTTCAAATTTGAGAGCAATTTCTCTTGAAACCACTCCCGACAACACTCATTGTCCATCTCCTCGTGGTAATCTGTTGTTTTCCGCGAACGGAACGCTAAGAGGCCGTTTTCAATGAACCCATTAGCAGTGCCAGCATAAACAATATTAACCGTCCGCTATTTCCAGGAGGTGCAGAGGTAGTGCTAGCCACAGAATCATCCCTCCATGCTGTGTTAATAGTACGTCCAACATTCACCCATTTCGTCCAGCCATACTATATCATGCAAATTTTGGATGCAAATGTCTGAGAAAACGCTTGCGCCACGCGACAATATCGTTTCTCTCTATTATTTTCTCCCCCATACGTTATTGCAGATTTTACTGTCTTTTTGACCAAATAAATCAAAATCAAACACTTCGTTTTTGCTAAGTTTTACTTTCTCGCTACCGTTACCGTGGCGCAGAGAAAGTTAAGTAATGCTGTGCGAAAAAACGGAACTTCTCGGCAGAAAAACTCTCATTACAGGGCCCTGGTAACAAAAAAGCGAATAAATCCAAGTACTAAATTTAGAAAAAAAATCTTGTAACATGTGATGTAGCCATAATCCATTTTCTGTGGGTCCTTGAAACTGAAAAGTCTACTGACGGAAAAACGGTTCCGTCTGTACGTGTCTGAACAACGCTGCGGCTTAGAGAACGCTTATTACAGAACGGTTTAGTTCTGCCCATTTTCTCCAAAATTGATATTCCCCAATAATTCTAGCTAATGTTGCGGCCCTTTGAATTTATAACCGATAATTTAACATTTTAATTTTATATTACTACATACGCTGCCTTCGGAAACAATGCCGCGATGTGTATTTTAGAAGTTCATTGTTGAACGCCAGCAATATAAGATAATGAAATGTAAAATTCTTTTGAATTCTTTTCTTTGCTGAACGTTGACATGAAGCCATTATAAGGCTTTGTTTTGTTTATTTATATTTTTTATTTAACGTAAAAAAACAGAAAAACTGAGTATAAGGTACTATGGAGAGAAATATATTCTGTGAACGTTTTTATAAATTCTGGTATTCCTACCCTAATCCATTTACATATTATCTGTCGAGCAAACGAAGCGTTTGTTCTTTGATTAGTTATGAGAATTTGGGGAAATTTTCTTAGGTGTGAAAACGTTTTAGCTTTACAGCTTCAGACATGGAGAAATGTGTAATTGCCAAAAATACTCATCGGATATGTTCGAGAATATATTGCATACCTTATACAATAAATTCAATGCCAGAAATATATTTTCATTTATAGTTTTGAATAAAAAAAACTATTGATTGAAACTTTAATTTTCGCATCAAATACTCTACGATTTCATATTAGTTTTACAAAAAATTATGACTGAGATGTTAGGGAGAAATTGTGGTATAGGTTGGTTGGTTGGTTGGTTGTTAGTGATTCCGGGCGCGTCAACAGCTTAGGATATTAGTCCTGTAAGTGTAGTGCATTTTTTCTCGGGAGATGGCGGTGATCTTCCCCAGCTGGATGGCGAGATCCGGCACCGACCTACCGCCGGCTAGGGGGGTTTCCCCCTAACCAGGACTCTCCTACCAGCGGGGCACCGTCCCAGCCGGGATCAGCTCTAAGCTCCCGACCGGTCTCCCGGGATATATGGAAGTGTAGTGTGTAAGGGGGCATGTTAGTGCATGTTAAGTGTGCATGTTAGTGTGTGTGTGTAAGGGGGAGGATAGGACAAGGGAGAGGAAGGAAAGATCGCGCGCGGTCCGTGGCCCGTTTGTTAGGGTACTGCTTCGGCATTCGCCTGGATTTGTTCGGAGAAATCACGGAAAACTACCGATCAGAGCAGCTGGCCGCTAGAGTTCTCCTCCAGACAGCGACTGAATTGGACCTAGCTGAAAAGCTAGTTTCGAAAATCCTGCCGCCGTCAGGACTCGAACCTAGGTCAGAGGCGCTGCAGTGACATCAGTTGATGCACTGAGCTACGGCTCCCGGTAATTGTGGTACAAATAGTATCACATAACCATTACGAAAGGCGAGAAAGTATGTGCTGTTTTATCACCACTAGTTTTATATCGGAATCCCAGTTCGTGAATAACTGTTCGAAGCGAAGCCAAACTTCCACTGAATAATTGTGCATTTCGTAATGATATCACAAGTTTTTGTAAGGTCGGGTGTTCCTTCCTTGCATTTAACCTACAAATATGCCTACGACCAGCATCTTTCTGAAAAGTGTCCAGATTCGTAAAACGCCTTTCCATGTTTCTTTTCTTGCCCTGTGTCTCCAGGTGAGAAGGACCAGCTGTTTCCATATCCTGCTTCTCGTTCCCAATCTTTACCATTGAATTTTTTTGCGTTATTTCAGAGCACCAGCTGTACAACTTTTAAAAGGGCCTATAATTATTTTTATCCCTCTGAAAGTAATCACGAACATTTATGCAGATTTCGCGGGATTGCTCTTTCCGAGGGAGGCCTCGATCGGATTTCCTTTTCTACGGGACGAATCGTCGGCCGGCCCATGTGAGAAGACACAGCTCTAACGAAACGACAACAAAACAGTAATAACAAGCAACGAAACAGCAATAATAAACAACAATAACAAGGAAGGTTTAAAACAAGTATAACAATAAATTAACAACACGCGCACCGGAAGCGGTAGCTCAGTGCATCAACTGATGTCACTGCAGCACCTCTGACCAGGAGGTCCTAGGTTCGAGTCCTGACGGCGGTAGGATTTTCGACACCAGCTGTCTGGAGGTAAATTCTAGCGGCCGGCTGCTCTGATCGGTAGTTTTCCGTGGTTTCTCCAATCAACACCAAGCGAATGCCGGAGCAGTACCCTAACAAACGGGCCACGGACGGCGCGCGATCTTTTCTTCCTCTTCCTTGGCCTATCCTCTTCCTTTACACACACACACACACACACACACACACTAACATGCACTACACTATCACACATTCCGGGAGACCGGTCGGGAGCTTAGAGCTTGTCCTGGGGCGGTGCCCCGCTGGTGGGAGAGTCCTGGTTCGGGGAAAATCCCGTAGCCGACGGTAGGTCGGCGCCGGATCTCGCCATCCAGCGGGGGAAGGTCGCCGCCATCTACAGAGGAGAAAACGTGCACTACACTTACGGAACTACCGACCTAAGCTGTTGACGCGCCCGGAATCACTAATCAACCAATCAATCAACAACACCGCTGCACAGAAATTCCGCACTTGCTACGTCCTTTGAAATAATAACCTCACACTCGACGCTAGACTCCCCCCCCCAAAAAAAAGTCCGTCCGTTCATCTGTTCAGCAGTTTGTGCGTCTGTGAACACTAGTGCCTAAACCATACGTATGACTTTTTCCAAAATGAATATTCCCCGATCAATCTAGATCGACTAGAGGCGCTGCGATTTTGAAAAACATTTAAAATTTGGGGATACTTTACATGAAGCACCACAAGCATTTTCAAACTTTTCTCAAAAAACGTTCCAAATTTTTCTTTATTTTTTTTAAAGAAGAGAGTAAAACACACAAAGATGGCATGGTAGGTTTTTCACTGTTCACTCTGAATCTTCCAAAATTTCAAAAGTTTGAATTTTTTCCGACGTCTTCGTACAACGACAAAATTGAAGATAGAGTTATTTCATTTAAATTTTCAATATTGCGTGCAATATGTGCAAGTTTAAAAAATAACAGAAACAGGATTTTTATAAATACGGCGCCAAACTTTTTCTTTACAAAATTGGCAGTGATAGTGCTAAACGTGCTCTACGAGATGAATAAACGTCATGTATCTCTATTCTGTTGAGTTCAAATTCTAAAAATGTATTTTTTCAAATTTATGATAATTATAAAAATGTAATTTTTTTCTTGTCTCTGACGTCGATAGTATTTACATTAGCGACGATTTGTTCGCATTATTGCGTTTACGAGTATATGTGATTTAAATGATGTCTCATAAAGTAAATAGAAGCAAAAGGAAATGAAAACCCAGGTGTGTCTGCAGATGGTTTGTATGTTCCATGCATATGCTTCAAAACAACGATAGCGGATGGGGATAAATTGGGTTTGGTTGTATCTGTTAAGTAATTAAAAACGAACACGATTTTATATGCGTGAGTAACCAAAGCTCTCTAAAGGAAATCATGGCACATTTAATCGGGAAACACAGAGATTTGCACTTACGAAACCTTCATTCCCATCGATAAAAACACGCCAGAAAAATCAACTTCAGGACAAACACGCTACTCACACGGGTAAATATCATGCAATGCTCACTAATCGATATATGTTCTAGGCTGATTTATTTCGTGGTCTATCATAGTAGCTTGAAACAACTTGCCAATGACAGAACTGCTTCTGTCACCGGACTGAGAGCAACACTAGGTTAAAATTTCATGTAATTTATATTTTGAATGACTTACGCAAAATATTCAGATTTTAGCGTTTAATAGAGTGTCACAATGGATATTTCAATGGCAGTATATAAACACAAGAGTGTGAAAATTCTTCTGTGTTTCGTATGAACCAACTGCTCATGAAAGATTATTCTTCTAAAATCATAGAATTTAAAAATTTGCACTATTCCTACGTATTATCTTGAGTATATTGAGATGTTTCCCGAGACAGCTGTGATAGATCTTCGAACGGACAATAGAAAAACGAAAAATATTTGAAGAATCAAGGTAAAGACTGGGAACTACATTCGCCAGTTAGTCATCTACGATATTGTTGTAAATAAAACAGTTATTTGAAAGAACTAAGATACGTTTCAAATATTTGAACATTTTTTAATAAAGAAGTATTTACCTAGAAGAACATTACAATTCATGTTTGTGATAAGGTAGACCTGAAAAGAAACATGCATACTAATCTTCAAGTTGAACGCAACGTTTTTGTTTAGACATACATTTCTTCATAGCCAGTTTCGTTGACGTGTCAAAATGTGCATACAATTTTAAATTACAAGTCTTATATTACACAATTAGAATAATTGTGTACATTGGTATTTTGATTCTTATATCATTTACATATTATATGTGAATATTTAATTAGTCTAAATATATTTGTCACATTACAACGAAAAATGAACCGAAAAAAATATATTCTGACTTGGATATTTGTATTTGAAATTATTGAAATATCTGTATTGGCTTGGTCAATTAAAGATACAAAGGAATATTTTAAACAACTTGTTGAACACCCAGTGCTTATCTCCTTCAACAGCAATGATTGCAGAAACGAACCCCAACGACATCTACATCCACAGTCGTATCTAACAGATAAAGTAGACGATGTAATTCAAACCATCTATTCAACAAGAACGACAGTTTATTTGAGTCAAGCTGGAATCCTTGGTGAGATTTCTAATAAAAGCAATCAAATGTTTGCCAAAACCATTCTGATGATAGCGTGCCATCCTCTGTTTTTGCATGGACTCAAACAACAAATGAATGAACTGAATCAGAATGCGTTATGGACTCCAAGGGCTCGACACCTCGTTGTGGTCGGTGGAAGAGTTGATGAACGAAATGTAGAAGCAGCATTAAACGAGATCCGTGGGCACAAAGTAATAATTGCCTCTGTGTTATACGAGGAAACAGAAGGAGACAGCAAAATAACTCGTGGCTTTGTTTGTGGAAGAGAAACGAGTGCGCGAAACCTCACCAGCACTCGTCAACATTTTTTGCGGTTTGTGAAAGAGGTGTGGAAGATTGGGGCATCGGATGTAAGAGAGTGTCTGGTGAAAGTAGCTGTTGTTCCATGGTCTCCGTACACAATTGTTAAAAACAAGACTCTCACAGGTGGTTCTGAAATACAAATACTAAGAACAGTGTGCATCTTTGTTAAATGTATCATTAGTCACTTCAAGGAAGGAGATTGGATACCAGCAATGGGTGTAATGAATGACACAACCGATGGTGTTGCTTTGGGCGGTTTCCTGGCCCACGTTAGGTTCATATCTATCTACGATTTTGTTCTTACGGGGCAGTTTGAGTCAGTGACGTGGTTTGTTCCTAGTCCAATAAACTACCCGAGGTGGATGACATACGGACGTGTTTTTACATCCGTTTATGGTTCCTTACAATTCTCAGTTTACTCGTGGCTATTGTTTTCTTATTCTTCTCACACAGGGTGAATATTATATTAAAAGATCTATACGCAATTCTTAAACCACCGTCAACATTAGATGCTGCTGATATTCTTCTCATTCTTCTGTGCGCTTCGACTGCTCATACACCTTCGTCCATCCCAGAAAGAATGGTCTTCATCGTGTGGAATCTAGGCTCGTTCGTTCTGAACTACGGATATCAATGCGCACTGGTAAGTTTCATTGTTAATGCAGGAATGATCACTGAATTTAATTCACTTGAAGATCTACTGAATGCCGATATTGAATTGGGCATGGAAAATTGGATTGTTAAGTATATAGAAGTTGATACCGATCCACAATTACACAAAATCCAA
Source organism: Teleogryllus oceanicus (assembly GCA_964035755.1). Taxonomy (NCBI): domain Eukaryota; kingdom Metazoa; phylum Arthropoda; class Insecta; order Orthoptera; family Gryllidae; genus Teleogryllus; species Teleogryllus oceanicus. Next base: position 22,529,417 of record CAXIVR010000011.1, on the reverse strand, counting down.
GTGGATTAGTGGAGTGCCACAGTCCTCTGACGCAATGCTTTGATCGCGTGGCGTACGCGCGGGACTTAGCCGTGGCTACTGAGAGTTCCATCGCAGAGTATGACTTGCTACCTCGCTATAACATCGGCGGAAAGAAATATATCGTTCAGCTGCCCTCGCCGCTCTTCTCTCAGCTTGTGGTCATCATGGTGTCCAAGAACAGCCCGGTGTACGAAGCCTTGGCGTTGTGGGTGCGAGGGCTGCGGGAGGGCGGGCTGCTGGCCAGGTGGTGGGAGGAGGCGTTGGCGGCGGGGCGGGGCGCGGCGCGCCCTCCCGCCGACCTCTCGGAGGACGCGCCTGTGGTGCTGACGCCGTCACACCTGCAGGGCGCCTTCTGCCTTTTGGGGGTGTTGCTAATATTCTCCTGTGTGGCTTTCGTGGTCGAATTGTGCATCTCAAGGGTGGGGAGGAAGAATGTAAGGAAGTGAAATGCATTGTAGTCACAAACATTTTTATTGCATGCCTTAAATTCAACTAGTGATACTACACCACAGACTTTCTCGTAGTAAAGTTTTCTAGTTTCCTGAGTGTAGGCGCTATCTTTACGTTCTTGCAGCAACTATCTATCATCGCTTAACATAGTACGTATTTGAAGTCTTCTCGATTATTCGGTTTCCTTTAAACACATTGTATATAAAAACTTATTGTAGATACGAAATAATACTTTTAAAATATTAAAAAAGAACAAAACCTTGTCCTGTATGAAAATTTTCGTTGAAAAACTCGGAGCCGAATGTAAGAAAATATCGTTTAAGAACTATTGTAAATGCGAAAATTGTAGCTCTTTTTTTCACAGGAAACTTTTGTTTTTCGAAAAACTTCACTTTAAGTCTTTTGAAGAACTTTCATTGACAAATGCAATAATGTATATAAATTGCTGGAAATATCCATATTAAAGGCTTGAGAGATATTTAAAAAAATACATTGTGCAATTTTTGAAAAAACAAAAAAAAAATACTCCAAAATGAAATTTACCACGAAAAGTTCAAAGAAAAAATTTGGAGAAGTTGTTGAGAAAATGGCGTTGGAGTATTTCTGAAAATGCAGAATTTTGAGCTCGTTTTCAGATAAAACGTTTGATATTGTAATATCAAATGAACACTTTACAAGACATCATTTAAAGTACATGTACTCATAAATGCAATAATATGGACAAATCACAGGTAATGCAAGTATTAACGACACGAGACGCTAGTGAAAACAATTACATTGTTTGAAAAATAAAATAATAGAGCAACATGGCGTTTTTTTGTCATCTCATAGAGTACATTTAGTACTATCCCTACAAAAGTTTAACGAAAAAATTGGAGCCGTTCTTGACAAAATCCTGTTTTTGTTATTTTCTAATATTGCACGCAATATTGCGTGAAAACGACTAAAAGATTCAAAAAATGTACATGGCCTTAATGGAAGAATTAAATATGGAGAATAAATTTCATTTGAAGGAAAAATCTCCCTCTTTAATATTGTAGTCGTAGGGAGTCGCCGCCCAAAATTCAAATTTTTGAAATGTTCGAAAATTCAGAAGTAATAGTAATAATAGGCCACCTTTACGAGTGTATTTTACCCCATTCTTATAAGAGTTCTCTATACTACGTGTAGTACTCCGTATATACGTACGTATACGAAAAAGTAAAAAATATTGTTACGATTCTATGTGGTAAATTAAAACACAGATATTATTTTAGCAAAAACGTTTATTTCGTTTGTTAAATGTACGCTAAAAATACTTAATTGATGTTCAGATAGTCTTCACTTGATTATTTCTTGATACGGCACAGTTTTTCTTTATTTTCACTACACTTCTCTTGATTATTTATTTTCACTGTTCACTTCTTTTGCACTGTCGCACAGTTCTAAGCACTGACCACAGTCCACTGCACTGACCACTGTCCGACGGAATGACCATTGTCCGATGCACCGATCACAGGTCACGGCGCTGGCCACGGTTCACATCGCTGAGCGCAATCCTGCACTGCACTGCTATTCACCGTGATGCACACACTTCACAGCCCCGCTTCCACTTCAGACTGACTCGGGCCGCCGGCAGCGGCGAATTTATACACGGCTGACGCCCGCCTAGAATTTTCTGGAACTTGCAATAAATATCGCGAACACTCCGGGACCAACTAGTTCGGGGGCGCCGGCATATTTCGCCATCCTCGCATACCCCGGAAACGTCTAGTTCGGTGGGCGCCAGCAGATGAAGCAAAATTCGTTACAATATAACCATTAAGTATACACAAAATGCAATGAGAACAAGTATTGTAGAATGTCACTAACATAATAACATTCTTCAGGTTCAGAGTAACATCACTTCATCTCAATGAGGTTTGTAGACCTGTTTCTATAGATCCATTGAGCAAATGTAGAGATGTTTTGCTTTTGAACATAAATGTGGCTTCACTATGCACGTGATTTATTGATGTGTCATTTTCCTGATTTTGGTAATACTAATTTTGTTTTTAAATTTTGAACTCGTATTTTCCAGGGATAATCAAAGAAAGGTTTTCCCACAGTTACAAAAAAAACTTTACTTTGCTTCAAAGTGTCGAGTGGTCATATTGGTTTGTTTACTAATATGTCAGAAAAGGAAACTGTAAATAATGGGTATGATATTCCTATGCATGGGTGGTTGTTTGTTGTCAATAATATAGATATTTTTACGTTAATACCTCCGGTTTTTACACAGTGGTATATTCACATCCCAAAAGTAAATGCGAATTTTAATAAAAAATATGTATTGACTCAGAATGAAACTATGGCTCTAGCAATAGGATAAGTTCATTTTTACTTATATTAGATTGTTAACTAAAATGTGTTGTAACATATCTAAGGTTCAAGCGGGGTAATTTTTTTTCACAGTGTACATGTAAAATTTGTAAAAATAATGTCATGATTAGACATCGGATGTTAAGGGAAATGCCTATTTTTTCCTAGCGAACTTATTTAAAGGCTGATAATATATGTGCACGAATCATGACAAATGATGACATATGACAAAATTTTGTAATGCTTATTTTTGCTTTTTTGGCATAAATGCCTTTTTTGCTTAAGTGCATTTTTTAGGACTTTCTTTGGATGGACTAAGGATAATTGGACTTTTTTGCTTTTATATATTATTTATATACACAATGGTGTGTCAGAAAATAGGTCATGGTCCAATGTGACGAATCATTACGAAACCTTCAGTTCACGTCTTTATAATTTAAAATAGGAGAGAATTCCTCAAAGTATACCAATAGATTTTTCTCCCTTTCCCTATTTCCGAAATACCAACTGTGATCTGAGAACGTGGTCGATTGACTTTAGGAAGCATAGCCTGTAATACTTGAACGATTCAGTGAGAATGCTGACTTGTTTCGTCAAGAGAAAGAGAATTTGTCACCAGTGGGCGGCCAATATCTCGACCGTGGACGGCTCATCCTCCACGGCCCTTCTCCCTTCTTGGGCTAGCGAGAATGACTCACACATCCTGCGAAAAATGAGAGAGAGAACGCTGATTTGACCGACAGAATGCTGACTGATCGCTTCCGAGAAAAAACGATAGAGCGTCTTTCGTTTCGCTTGTGTGATTATTTGATCGCTTCCGCTGAAGATTCCGTTCAGTAGCAGTTGCACTGTTGCAAGAGTTGGCTGTGTGTTTGATAGTTTAGGGTATTTTTAAAACTACAATGCCGAAACAGAAGCAAAGTCTATCCCATCTATCCTAACCTCACCCATTTGACATGTCTAGTTCATGGTCTGCACCGTGTCGCAGAAGAGGTTAGGAAAGTGTTTCCTTCAGTAAATAAACTGATTTCGTCAGTCAAAAATATTTTCTTAAAATCTTCCCCAAAAATCTCCCACAAGATTTTTTTTTTTTCGACAGAAGTTTCCAGAAACACCTCTGCCACCCGAACCTATAGTAACTCGATGGGGAACTTGGTTGAGGGCAGTGGAATATTACAGTAAATATTTTGAACAAATTGCAGAAGCTGTGAACGAACTCTCTGGTGGTGATACACAGTCTATAAAGACGCCAAATTTGTACTCGAGAATAGAGATCTTAAAGGTAATCTTGTATATGTAAGTTCAAACTTTGTATTCCTTGCGAATTTAATTGAAAAACTAGAAACTAGAGATTTGTCTTTATGTGATTCCATGACAATGTTTGTGTCAGCAGTAGATCAGTTAGAAAAAGTTCCAAGTGATGAAGGAAAACGAATAAGCGAAAAAGTTAAAATTGTTTTGGAAAAAAATCCTGGATATGCCAATATAAAGTCAGTAAGCGAAATTTTAAGTGGAAATAAATGTAAACTCCCAGAAGGTTTCATTGTTGCTAATATTGGACTTCTAAAATATATGCCAGTCACATCAGTAGATGTTGAGAGATCCTTCTCTGCATTCAGACTGATTTTATCTACCAAACGTCACAAATCTGAAATTGAGAATCTTGAAAAATTACTAGTGATATATTGTAATGCAAACTATTGTAAGAATAAAATGTAAAAGAGTTGTAAATATGTAAATCTCATTTTATATGAAAATGAATGTACTTGTTTTGTGTATTTAATTTTACAGAATAATATAGAAAAAATATAAAAATTATTCATTCTATTGTGTAACATATGATAGTGCTTTTTTCTCCTTATTTTTGACATTTTCAGTGCCCTTTTAGGCGCCTAAAAGACTTTTTTTTAGTGCCTAAACATCCTATGTCTAGTCATGATAGTGTCATGATAATTGTAATTGTGCCGGAAAACGGGAAATTTCCGACATGAAAACCAATTGACGGCCCCTGGTAAAGTAAAAGAGGTTATTCATGTTTACATATAGTAAATTACTTCATCAAAAACGTTGTGTAGACAGAATGCATTTTTGGGGTCCTTGATAACTAAAATTCAATTGACGTCAAATGTCAGTCTGTTCGTCTGTGGTCGACGTTAGCGCCTAAACCATTCAAACGGTTTTCTCCAATAATGAACCGGGAGAAATAGCTAAGGCAACTGATGCCACTGCAGTACCTATGACCGGGAGATCCTAGATCGAGTCCCGACGGCGGCTCTAACAAACAAGCCACGGACCGCGCGCGATCTTTCCTTCATCTTCCTTGTCATATCCTCACCCCTTACACCCTACATTACACTGTACACAGAAGAAAGAAAGAAAGAAAGAAAGAAAGAAAGAAAGAAAGAAAGAAAGAAAGAAAGAAAGAAAGAAAGAAAGAAAGAAAGAAAGAAAGAAAGAAAGAAAGAAAGAAAGAAAGAAAGAAAGAAAGAAAGAAAGAAAGAAAGAAAGAAAGAAAGAAAGAAAGAAAGAAAGAAAGAAAGAAAGAAAGAAAGAAAGAAAGAAAGAAAGAAAGAAAGAAAGAAAGAAAGAAAGAAGAAGAAAGAAAGAAAGAAAGAAAGAAAGAGAAAGAGAAGAAAGAAAGAAAGAAAGAAAGAAAGAAAGAAAGAAAGAAAGAAGAAAGAAAGAAAGAAAGAAAGAAAGAAAGAAGAAGAAAGAAAGAAAGAAAGAAAGAAAGAAAGAAAAGAAAGAAAGAAAGAAAGAAAGAGAAGAAAGAAAGAAAGAAAGAAAGAAAGAAAGAAAGAAAGAAAGAAAGGAAAGAAAGAAGAAATGAAAGAAAGAAGAAAGGAAAGAAAGAAGAAAGGAAAGAAAGAAGAAAGAAAGAAAGAAAGAAGAAGAAAGAAAGAAAGAAAGAAGAAAGAAAGAAAGAAAGAAGAAAAGAAAGAAAGAAAGAAAGAAAGAAAGGAAAGAAAGAAAGAAAGAAAAGAAAGAAAGAAAGAAAGAATAAATACTTTCGTCAAAATCTTTACGTGGATTTTTTGCAGCGTGTTATTACCATGGTGTTAATATATGTTACAACTCTCTCCTTATAGTACCTTTATGAGTAACAAAAATATTCTTATTTCACAGAAAATTAACCAAGAATTTCTTGAGATTATTTAGATGGTTAACCACTCTGGCAACTGGATTCTGGGAAATGCTGATATGTAATAAATATACGAGAGAGTAAGAACAGGGTTTCAGAATATCTGTAAAAGAGTAAATGCAAAAAAATAATGCGCGAATTCAATGTATGAAAGGACGTGCTGAAGTAAAGTTTTTTATTCTATTCCTCTTTATTACAAGAAAGAATTTTAACCGCGTAAACAACTGATGTAAAAACAGGCTGGGCAATCTCAATTTTGTAAACAATATTTCTATCCTGATTTGGTGGCAGCAATGTGCAAGTAGAGACGTTAAGGCTGCGTTCAGGTTAAAACCATGTTGGTTGGAGTTGTAGTGAAGTTTAGTTAATTTGAATAGTGTTTGTGTTGTTGTGTTATTTTAGTGCTAGATTTTAATGAAACTATGGAATGTCTTCTGCCATCAGAAATCGCTCGACTCGTATTTGGTATGCGTATTATGACAGAACTCGATGTGTACATTCAACGAAATCCAGACCTTTAAAGGCGGGAAATAAATTTAATGAATTTAACGACATAATTTATATTTCAGGCTACTTAGAAGATCAAAAATGCGACGAAGCAGCACAGTGTTTTCTGGAGCACAGCACGTTTTTATCAGAATGTTTAAATGTTGTAAGAGCAGGAAGAAAATTCAGCTCCCGAGTTCAAGGGAGCAGTCTCCTGGACATTTTAGACGAGTATTGTGCAGTGCAGAGTTTAGGTAAGAAGGGTTGTATGGACGTTATCTATGTTACTGTTTAATTTGAACTTTGTATATCATAATAATGCTTATTTTTGTACTGTCATGTCAATTGTTATGTTGATTGACTTACAACATTGAAACTTACCAAGGTAAACGGTGACAAGGAACGGTGTCATATTTGACAAGAGTTTCTTATTTTCACCAAATTGCTCAACTGCACAGTTGACATTTTAAGTGGAAAATGCGTTGATTGTTTTTGTACATTTCCTTACTAACAACAGACATAACCTTAATTTTACTGCTTATGTGGTGAGAGAAAAATTATTTCCTAGTTGTTTTAATCGCTTCGTAATGCCAAAAGAGACTTGTAAGAGTTGTTTGATTTTTGCAAGTAAAATTTCTTGTTTAATTTTACAAACAAATGTCATAAAATAAATTCTATACATAATATACATCCAATAGTAAAATGGTTTCTATCTATCTACATTTGTGTAAGGATAATCATTTTGAGCATTTCTGTATAAATAAATCCAAGAAGTCAATGTGGAGAATAACTTTGATGAAAGTTTATTATTGTGAATTTCTTCAAAGAGCTGAGTAACTATGACGCAAACTTTGAATGTTTTTCAGCTTCAAACAGACTATCAACTTTCATATTTTAGAAAAAACCTGAATGAAAACATGATGAAATTAAAATTATGTTGGTACAAAAATTAGAAATATCAGAAATAATATTTCTTTCGTTTTATTATTATTATTATTATTATTATTATTATTATTATTATTATTATTATTATTATTATTATTGTTGGTGTTGTTGTTATTGTTATTATTATTATTATTATTATTATTTTATTCACTAACTTTTATTAAGTATAAATTGATTGAATGTCTCTTCATAGTTGCTGAAAGAATTCGGAAATTGCCAGAAAATTCTTCAGAGCAGCTGCAGAACTGTGGAGGATTAGTAGAAAAACTCAAAATCTTATTGGATAATGCCAAATCTGGACAAACTGTGGCAGTGAGCATTAGTGTTCTTCCACATGTAAGTTGAGTTCTTAACTTTGCTTTTCTTGTAGTTGTTCTTTGATGTTACTTCCTTTTTGACATTTCCACTTTTTATTTTCTGTTTCTATGTATTTTTTTGGGCTATCATGAACAGTGGTGAAGCAGGAGTAGGGGGAAAAGCTTCAGACACACTCTCTGTCATCTCCCACCATGTGTATGTGTGTGGGGGACCTCACCATTCAAGGGAGTTCTATACCTTTTGAGACATGACCTTTGTGGGGCACGTGTAATCAAATTCATCAGTCTCAAGCTTTTATTAACTGTTTTATTCTCCCATCAACTTCAAAAATTGTGGAATTGTGAGAAAAATTGCCAATCTCTGTAGTGCCAAAAAATTGCCAATCTCTGTAGCCAAGCTTCTGTGTAATTGACATTTGAGAGACCCATGATAACATCAGTGGTGCTTTGTCACCAATCTGTTGCAGCTGTTTCTCCGATAAGTAATCTGTGTAATTATAATGTACCCTTGTTGCAAACAACTCTGAGTGACTAAATGGAGAGGGTACAAAGTTCACATTGCCACGATGCTTGGATCAAACATGTAGGGACAGTAGAGCTCAGTTTTACTGTCTTTTGATGCTCAGTTGTCAATCACAAAGATTATATCATAGTATAGATTGTTAAATAATGCGAAGCAAAGTTAATTTTTAATGGCATAATATTCTGGGGTAGCTCATCGTTTAGTGCCCAGACATTTAGATTGCGAAAGAAAACTATCTGAATAATGAAAAAATGCCATCCACGTGATCCCTGCAAGCCTCTTTTCATTGAGCTTGGAATCTTACCATTGCCTTGCCAATTTATTTACGAATCTGTAGTATTAGTCAAAACTGACTTACTTAACAGTGGGAACATATTTTCATGTAATACTGATGTTTATAGTTACAACACTCGACGTAGAAATCATGTTCATCAAGTGTCAGTATCAACAGCTCACTACAAGAAATCCACATACAATACATGTACGTTACTTTACAACGCATTGCCAGATGAAATTAAACAATTAAAACTGGTACACAAATTTAAGTTATAAGTTAAATTTTTTCTGCTGCATAACCGTTTCTATACAATTAAAGGCTTTATTGATCGTCTAAAAGAAAAATAATGTTTACTTATACAAAACAATGATATAGTATAGTGAATTAGTTTACATTTGTTTTATAATTAAAAAAAAAAATTAATATGCCTCGAACAAGTAATGTACTTCAGCTTCCGGGTCAATGACCCCCCCCCCCCATCTCGATCGGTTTTTTGTCCAGTTTCTTTTGAGCAAATGCTGAGATTGCCTCTTGTGGAGGTAAATGTAGCTTCACTATGTACATGTTTTGTTGAGCTCTCCTTTTGCCTATAGTGAAAGCGGAATTTAGGGTGAGTTTCTATTTTGTTAGCAATACAGAAAAATCAAATCTGCAGTTCATTTACTGCTACAAATAAGTTTTCTATAACTTGGAAAAAAAAAATCTAGTTTTTGAAATGTTAATCTCTGGCTTTTTAAAATTTATTATTATTATTATTATTATTATTATTATTATTATTATTATTATTATTATTATTATTATTATTATTATTATCATTATTATTATTATTATTATCATTATTATTATTATTATTATTATTATTATTATTATTATTATTACTATTATTATTATTACTATTTTTTTTAAGAATCCTTTACGGAGACCGGTGAAGCCGGTACTGTCGGGATCCCGTTCTTGGTTTACCGACTAAAACCCTAAACCTTCATCTCCTAAGTTGTGATATCTCCCACGCGGAACCGTCGCTAGACATTACTTCCGTGGAAGATTGACTGGGAGCTAATGCTTTAACTCCTTCGCTCCTTTTCCTTCATGATCTTAATTATGAAGTGCTCTATTATATGCCACTTCTCCTTCGAGCTCAGCATTATATCCATCATGTTTTCTGGGGTCATCACTTGTTGAAGCTTAGTATAACAAGTCTCCCTTTCCGTCTCCCATGCCCTGCACTGAAACAGCGCATGCTCTGCATCGTCAGTATCTTCAAGGCATAAGTTGCATGTCGGACTTTCTTTAATCTTGTAATCGCAGAGGTACTTATTAAATCCACCATGTCGCATAAAGGCCTGGGTTAGGTAATAATTCACCTCCCCAAACTTTCGATCGACCCATCTTTATATGTTGTTCACAATCCGATGTGTCCATCTACCTTTAGCGTCCACATTCCACCTTCTTTGCCACTCTTCAAAAAGTAGCTTCCTAGCCTCAGTCTTGATGGTCTCTATTTCCTTGGGGGAGAGATACCGATTTTGTTGTCTAGCTTCCTGTAAGGCAGAATACGTCCTTTTCCTTTCCATGGCTGTCAGATCTATAGGTGGGATACTGACCAATACCAGTGCTGTGCTAGTAGACACAGTACGGTAGGCAGCCACCACCCTCAGGGCCATTCGTCTTTGCACTTGTGTATATTTGTTTCTCATAGCCTGTTTTTTCAGTGAACTCGCCCAAGCTGGTGCTGCATACAACAGTTGTGAGTGAACTACTCCAGATATCATCCTTCTCTTGGATTCTCATGGACCGCCTACATTCGGTAGTATTCTTGCTAAGTTGGATCCTGTCCTCGGTGCCTTTTCTGCCATCACACTTATGTGTGGCCCAAACTTAAGTCTGCGGTCTATCTCAACTCCTAGATATGTTATTTGGTTCTTCCAGGTATTCTCTCTTCTCCCAGTCAAATATCTGGAAAGCGAAAAGCCCTCCGATTGCTGACTAACACCGCTTCAGTTTTCCCTACTGCTATCTGAAGGAGTTGTCTATCTAGCCACCTTTTCACTCTGTAGAGTGCTTCGTTTACTCTTAGTTCGAGCACTTCGATATCATAGCTATGACTTATTATAGGTGTGTCATCCGCGTATCCTATAATCTGCATGTTTCTTGGGAGATTAATATTCAATATGCCATCGTACAGGACATTCCATAGAAAGGGGCCAAGTCTGGACCCTTGTGGAACTCCGCAAGTCATATTTGCCTCAATCCTGATTTCATCCATGTAAATTATCTTCCTTTCATGGAGGTAGTCCTCGATGATCCTTACTAAGTATTCAGGGATCTCCTTATCAGTCAATGCTTCAATGACGTCCTTCCACCTAGCTGAGTTGAAGGCATTCCTGATATCGATTGCTACAAGTGCACAGAATCCCTTTTTCCTCCCAGTTCCGTTTCTAGCTGCATCTGCAATACAAACTACTTCTAAAATCGCATCCGTCGTCGAACAGCCTTTCTGAAATCCATATTATCTATGAGAAAAACTTATATGTTCCTCCAGTCTTGAGAGTATTAGTCCCTCCAGTATCTTGCCCATAGTGTCAAGAAGGCACAGTGGTCTATACGACGATATCTGTTCCAACGGTTTCTTGCCCTTCCGGAGTAGTATTAACTTTTGTTTTTTCCAGTTCCTGAAAAATTTCCCCTCCTTAAGACATGTATTATAGACTTCCAAAAGACATTCTGGATACACTTGTACCACTAATTTTAATATTTCGGTGGGTATCCCATCCATACCTGGTGCCTCAGGTTAATCTGTAGAAGTCGACGCATACTTGATGTTTTTTCCCTTCTGAACCGCCGCTATAAAGGAGGCACATTTGTTACTTCCTAACAGATGTTGATCCTCCTTGTTTTTCCCTTTACATAAAACACATTGCTCCCTGTTGGTACAGTTCTTGGCCACATGTCCAGTTTTACCACATCTGTAACATATTTTGCTATGATCAGGTCCTCTGCAGTGCATTGCAATATGTCCGAAGTCTAGACATCTATAACATCTTGTTATCTGGGATTTTTCCCTTATTCTGCAGTTAACCCATCCAAACTTAATGTTTTCTGCTTTTATAAGATTATGAGCTATCTCTTCTTCCAACAACATTGTAGCTGTTTGCATTCCTCCGTAACCTTTGCACATCCTACAGGGGGTGGACATATGATCTATTGCTACTATTTTGCTCACTGCCCCCAATACCACCTCGACAGTAGCCATTTCATCAATATTTCTAATTTCTATTAGACGCTTTCGCTCCAAAGCACACACTTGAGCTTGCTTCCCTACCGCTTTCTCCAAAGCCTCATTCAATGAGTCAATATTCCCAGTTTTTTCGAGAACAATAAGTACCTCTTCCTTTTTTGTCCTCCGTATAGCTAGTATCTTTGTACCATGATCACTAGGGTTCACGGTGTCCTTTATCTTCTTTATGATGTCAGCATAAGTTTCCCCTTCTTTAGCTGCCACTTTGATAGCTGGATTGACTTTCCTGATTGTTGTCTTCTTCTTTTGTATATTTTTCTCTTTTCTGCTTTGTTGGAGTTGCCAATCCTCCCCTACTTGGTCTTCTGTCTTTTCAGATGGTTCTATCTCCTCCCCCTGATTTACTTGCTTTTCTCTTGGTGTAACCTCCACCGTAGTTATCTCCTTCTGTTTCTTTCTTACCTCTTCTATTGGGTTCTTCTGGTGGACTAGGTGCACCCTCTTTTTACTTAGTACGTCTTTCTTATCTCCTTTTTTTTTCATGTGTTGCCTTATTTTCCTTCTCTCCACTCAGTAGAGAGTTCAGGATCCCTGAAAATTCTCTTTTCCTCTACTACCTCTTGTACCCTATTCTTCAGGGTATCCATATTTTCTATAGCTTTAGTCAAAGCTTCCTTCACACTCATCGGATTGTTTTTCAGCAAATGTTTTTCTATCGTCCTAAGGCTTTGACTTAATTCATCTAGGAGTTTCCCTTGGAGTTCTACCAGTTGTTGCATAGTTCCCCATTTTTCTATTATTAGATTAGCTGCTCTAAGCTCAGAACTTATTTCTGGACGAGAGGTTTTAAGGGATCCCTCAACCCTGGAATCGCATACTTCTAGACGGGGCCCGCGAAGTTTGCTATCACTGTAGCAATATCTGCCCGGGTGCCGAGTGATCCGCACCTTGGCATTGCAGTTGCTTGATCGACGCCCGGTGACCTGCTTGCTCACCACCGACCGCCGGTACTGGGGCTCCGATCCCCTGCACTGTAATGGTTGATCCTAAAAGACCTTCCATCGTGGGTTTTTTCTTCAGGGTCGCCTTCCCCTAGTGTTTTTGAGCTACCGCCAGCTAAAAGGAAATGGAAGAGAAGATGGGGGACAGTGAAGAATAGAGTTAGTATAGAAGAGTAGAACAGAAATGACTCCCTAGCCCTCGTAACCTAATAGCGTCGGGGTCGGAAACACAAGGGTTGACCGATATGAAGGTTGGCCCACAGCACAGATAGCAGAAGTGTGCCACAAGTAAGTGGAAGCAATGACACACGAAGTTCGTGGGAATGAGAGGATGTTTAGGGGTGTGACAGCGGACAGCTGCTCTGATTAGTCGCCTTTTACGACAGGGGGAGGTCCTGTGGTGCTATTCTACTAAACCCCGACACCACACAGGTTATTATTATTACTATTATTATTATTATTATTATTATTATTATATTATTATTATTATTATTATTATTATTATTACTATTATATTATTACTATTATTATTATTACTATTATTATTATTATTATTTTTTCGTCTTTCAGCTATTAATAGTTAAATGTCATAGTTTGTTACTGTTTTTTGACTAAATAAATATCTAATGCATCAAATATTTCTGATTTTTTTAACATTGTTATAAATATTAGATCTTTTGCTTTGAGATGCAGACCAATAATTATATATTTGAATTCTTTAGGAAGTTCTTTCTTTACAGGGTGGAGCGTCCCAGGGAAATGGTACACAAGGAACCCTTCACAACCGCTCCAGAGCTGCACAAAGTGCACATGAACGCAAACGTTCCATAAGATTTCAAGGTCAAGAAATAAAGCAAAAAGTGAAGGAGAGGGAAGAACGGAATGTCTCTTTAGAATGTTCAGGTAGGATTTAATTATAACTTACATAAATTAGTTTAAAAAGATGGATGGAAATTAGTGAGATGGCATCAGGTTGTTTTTTTTCCATTATGAGACAGCACCAACAGTATCAACTGGTTACTATCTGCAACTTCGTCACTTCTTTCCTCGAATCTTCCTTATCTGCAAGCACCAACAAGCGGCTTGAGTTACTTTTCCCCAACCTAATCCTCTCCTTCCTGTTTGTTCTGCTAACTTGGATTTCTAGGATATGCTGCTGCTAAGGCTTTCGCTTCAAGATTAATTGTTGCTCATTGTGGTTCTACAGCAAACCAATTTCGTTCACTGTTGAAGTCTTACCTTCCCACAGTCCTTCATGTTGATGTCTCACAGGACATCCTGTATCCTTCATAAACTCAGGGTCTCTGTGGAGTCCAGGATGTCCTGTGAGTCTTCAACACAAAGTTACTTTTGCTCAACCTTGCAATGAAAAAACGACAAGAGCTTACACACTATACTTGGGGTTTTCTAATGTAGGGGCTGAGGGTAGTATCTCCAAGATGGAATTTGGCACGACGTTTTGAGTCATTCTCAGTCCTGCCGTAAGATGTTGCATGATCGCAACTGCATCAAGCAGTACTGCAAATCAAGCGACAGGACTGAGAATTACTCAAAAAGTCATGTCAAATTCCATCTTGGAGATACTACCCTCAGCCACCACATTAGGGAAACCCAAGTATACGTCACTTCCATGCTACTTGCCAGCAACAGACGCAAACAACTGGTGGGAAAAAATTCACTAATGTCCACGAATGTTCAATGTTGGCTCATGCAAGCATGGTTGACACAAATCCATCAGGTTTCTGCAAAAAAATAATGTTGGATACTTTTCTAACAGATCTCGTAGAATTTGGTTTTAGTGAAACGGCTTAAGAAGTGAATGATTTTTGCTGAAATGTCATAGAACTTCTTTGAGAGTACCAGTGTATGAGGCCCGTTAATATGAATCGCAAGAAAATAATCCTAAAAATTGCTTTTGCATGTTTCATGTGGTTGCACATTCAACGAAATGACGAATGTGACTTTTCCAGTCATGTCCAAAAAGGTCATCGAGAAAGTGCACGAACGTTTGTTTCTTAAGAAGATGCAGACTGCACAAGTTGGTTCAGTATGTCAACTCTCCATTCCCCCCAACTCATGCTGTAATGTTATTTCTTATAGCTGAAATGGTGTATACAAATCTATCAACTAATAATGATGCAATTTTTTATTATTTTTTTCCTGTTTCTATGCATTGCTTAGGTTGATCAGCATAAACACGATATTGATAATGATGTGGCATACACTCTTTAACCAAACATAGGACAGAGCTTAACCACTCCTTTGGATTTGATGAGGTCAAAATTTTACCCCATGAAAAACAAAACCTCTAAAAGACAAATCGCTGAAATGGTACATATTATATTAAATGATGTTATGAACACCAAAAGTGATGTACAAAAACCGAATCAAATTTATAAGACTAATAAACAAATATCTTTAATTACGTTTTCCAATCCCAATGTTCACTCCATATTGCCCTGAATTTACATTATTTGCACTTCCATTCCTTAGCATATCTAATTTTGTAATGTATGCAACAACTGACATACGAGTTGTTTTAACCATGAAGTTGGACACAACCTTAAATGTATTAAAAAAAATTTCATCTTGTCATATGTTACACACTGGAATAAGTACCAAATTATATGTAGGGATTTTAATATATTTGTATTCCTTTGTTTTTATCACGTAAAAATGTATTGTTTATGCTATTGTCAATTATTTGTTTAATATCTGTGATGCTCTTGAAAAGGCACATGCTAAATGAGCTTAACTTTGAGCTGTTAATAAATATATAAACTACAAAAGTCTTAATTCCTGATGTCTACCTAAGATTGATCCTGTATGCTCCAAACTTATGTAAAACGTATCATCTATCTGCATTATTATTATTATTATTATTATTATTATTATTATTATTGTTGTTGTTGTTGTTGTTGTTGTTAATAATTAACAGCCACCAGGTCATACTCAATGGCAGTTCAAATAAATGTATGGATGTAAATGTAACACATCCATTCCCTCCCCTCGATACACACACAAAAGGAAAACAAAAGGATTGTTTGTTTTTTAAAGACAGTTATTTATTGGCCAAAATAAGATAAAGTTTGCTTTTATTAACCGTATGTGATGAGAAGTAAATGTATGCTAACAAAAAAGTTGGGGGTTCTCTATTTCAGTGTATTGCAGTTCCTTGAATTAGATTCCCAATAATCATTCTAGAAGAATTTTTGCACTACATAATAGTTTTTCTAGGAGCAAATTTTTGATTTTGTTTTAGAAGCTGTGTAATCCTGAAATGTTTCCCTTATATTCCTGTTATAAGTTATGACATTTTTTTCCTGTTTCTATGCTTGGAATAGACTGTCTGTTGTTAGTAGTGTGATACTATACTTGCTGTGTGTAATGCAGATGTCATTCCTACTATGGACCATCTCCAGTAATTTCTGTGCTATTGTCAACCGTTGAAATGCAGTTTTTTACTTACAGTGTTGAATTATGAGGATAGTGAGAGAAGGTTTTGAGATGGTAGGACACTCTATGTATGTAAACTTGCAGTGTTGAATTATGAGGATAGTGAGAGAAGGTTTTGGATGGTAGGACACTCTATGTATGTAAACTTGAATGTATAAGATGTTTCATCATTGGTAGATCCTTTTGCCAAACAAACATTGGGAGTTCATTAATACAAGGCATTAGTAAAGGTCCATCGACCCTTGTAGTAGAACTGTTTATTGTTAAAAGTTTCCTATGGACAGTTACATTTTCTCTATTAATTAGAGTTAAATCAAACTTTACTTAAGGTCGGAATGAATGGTATTTCCTAGAAAATTGGTATCTTGTCTTGAAGAGAAGTCTGGAATTTTTTAAGATTCATCTTAAGAAACTAAGATGCAATTACTATTTTCTAATTTCTCAACTATTTAAGCATTCTACTTTGTTCTAACAACCCTGTATTTACATTC
This sequence comes from Teleogryllus oceanicus, assembly GCA_964035755.1. Taxonomy (NCBI): domain Eukaryota; kingdom Metazoa; phylum Arthropoda; class Insecta; order Orthoptera; family Gryllidae; genus Teleogryllus; species Teleogryllus oceanicus. Next base: position 22,512,730 of record CAXIVR010000011.1, on the reverse strand, counting down.
AGAATATTTGAGCATGTGCCTATGAACAGACAAGTTGTCTTGTAGATAAAAATTCAAAATGTTAACTTTCCATAATATGAAAGTCAGCAAAACCTATTTTCCACTACCGGCTGCAATGGCTGTCTTGCTACACCATGATCTCAGCATCATGGGACCTGGAGATTCCAGCTTGACTGGGAGATCCTTGGGTTCGATCCAGACTGTGGTAGATTTTTGACACTAGCACATAACTGTGTAAATTCATTCTTTACATACTGAATCAAATTTATCCATTCTGTAGGAGTTTTCCTAGTGGTCTGTAGTTTGCCGTGATTCATCCAATAAATGCTAGACGAATTCCGAGAAAGAAAGAAATTAAGCAATGGGCTGGATGATTTTTTTCTTCCATATCCTTGTCCCTTCCTCTCCTCCCTCACATACACAATACCTACTCCTATTTTACATGCCCTACACTATCACACATGTTGGAAGATCATTCGGGCACTTAGAGCTTGTCCCGGTTAGGGCAATGCCCTGCTGAGGGAGAAACCTTGCTAACCAACATGTAGGTCACCTCAGGATCTCATACTCCAGGAGGGAGGAACTCCACCACCTCTCTTTTGCCAATACCTTTTTGCTATAACATGCCCTGCAGACGTGGGACTAATGACCAGAGTAGTTGATGCACCCAGAAATAAGAAATTTTTACTCACCACATATTCTGATTAATCAAACCCCGAAAATGTCCCATCAGTCACTTCAAATTTGGCTGTCTCCTTACTTATACTGCCAATTACACAATCCTAACATGATTTTCTGCAAAACTCTAAAAGGAATAGTAAATATATTCATTAAAATAATGTTATTAATAATAAAAACAATAATAATAGTAATAATAATGATGATGATGATGATGATGGTGATAGTGATAATCATTGAACTCTTAAGAGTCACTATTAAAGTCAAATAATTTTGACCTCTGTAACACAATAATAAAAACTGGAGATTGCTGCGTATGTATCTTGCCCCCACAAATTTGAATAACGGTGTCTATTCTTGTTTCAGTTGAAACTACACGTCTGGAAACTTTACCAGGTTTGTCTGGACAAGGCAGCAGCAGAAGTGATAGAGCACTACATCCTCTGCCCAGGACTAATGAATCTACATTTCATATTAGTGAAAATATTTCAAGAACAAATGGTGAAGAGATTTTTTATTCAAATTTTGCTAGTGAACAGTTTAGTAGTGAGAAGGGAAGAAGTCATTCATTTTCTAGTACAAGCACAATACCAGACAAAGATGCAGGTCAAGATGTTAATGTTAATATATGTGAAGTTGGAACAAGTACAAACACCTGCTCGAAAAGAAAAACGTAAGTATTCAGATACTTGTTTTATTTGTACTTTCTCTTATACGTATTATGTATGTACAGAGTAATATATGTACTGAAGAGAAAGTTGTATATTGGTGTGGCAATAAACAATGATTTTTCGAAAGAAAAACTCATATGGTAGGGCTCTTTTACAGAAAAAGTGATTAAATCTTGTTCCAATATATAGTAAAATACTTCATTTAATACATTGTATAGTCAGAATCCATGATTTTTGGGTCCTTGATACCAATAAGTTGGTTTATGTCTAAATGTTCATTTGTCCATCCATCTGTGAGCAACTCTGGTGCCCAAACTATTCATAGGATATTGTTCAAAACGAATGTCACTCAGTCAACCAGGCCTGACTTGAAGCTCACCAATTTCGAAAAACATTCTTTTAATTTTGGTGGTACTTTACTTGAAGCCTGTGGGACATTTTCAAAATGTTTACATTTTTTGAATGAATAGAGGGAAATACACTTATGAAGATGGCATAGCTCCAGATTTCATGGATACCCCTGAATTTTCAAAAATTCGCAATAGTTTGCATTGGTTTCAGAATCAGCATCTTCCTACAAATTCAATATTGAAGATAGTGATTTTTTTTTCAAATGAAATACATTCTACACAGGTAGTTCTTTCATTAACATCTTGAACATTTTTTGAAAATTTTAGTTGTTTCTGAGCAATTTTGAGTGAAATATGGACAATATTAAATAGATTTTAAATCAAGGGAGAGAAATGCATTATTTTTTCCAAGCTGTAATGATGCCCAAGGGCTACAGTTATACTGAAGGAAAAAATAAATTTTCTTTACGAAAGTGTATATGCTCTTTTTTCCACAACCATAATAGTTTGGAAAAATGTATTTAAAGTATTAAGCTACAGAATTTAAAATTCATGACACTTTTGCTTGGTAACACAGTGTGTTTGTTACCAAGGAAACGATCAGTAAACAACTATGCGTTTAATGTAGGCTGTATTTGAACATAAATGCATATCTTTTGCTGTTAATGAAGCTATTGAATATTTTTTGCCAAAAAAATGTCAAATTGATATTGTGATAATCCCCTTAGTTCGTAAGAAGAGAAAGTCTGAAGAATTGTGTGTTGGATAATGGCGTATTTTCCACAGAAAAATTACTTGTGGGGCACTGGTAAAGAAAAGTGTATAAATCTTGTTCCTATGCACATTAAATTACTTCTAACATGTTATATATTCAGAATCCTTTTTATTATTTTTATACCCCAAAAAAAAAAAAAAAAAAAAAAAAAAAGGTTAGACGGCCAAGTGTTTCCGTCCGTCTGTGGTCAATGCTAGCGCCAAAACCGTTCAGCTGATTTTCTCACAAATGGAAATTCCTCGAATCCTTAATTTTCAAAATGTTCTCAAAAAAGGCACCAATTTTCTTGTTAAACTCTTGAGCCTCTGATAGCATAAGGGACGGTTAAGCGAATGGCATATGTCTCATTTTCATTAAAATCCCTAATTTTTCGAAAATATCACAAGTTCAGTTTTTTTTGGCATCTTCCTACAACTATTATATTGAATAGAGATTTTTTCCTGCATAAAATCTCTTGTTTAAAAACATTAAAGTACGGTCATGTACAATTTTTCGAAAATATGAGTAGTTTTCGTGTAATTTTGTGTAAAATTAGGCATTTTAATTTTTTTTTTAAACATTTGTTTCTCAAACACTGCTCCAAATTTTCTTTAAATTTTCTACTGAAATCTATCAAATGACGGTAAAAAAGTGGTGCTAGTCTCATTTCATGCAAACTTTCTGTATTTTTGAAAATTGCAAAAATTTAACATTTGAATAACACAAAATTAAAAATGGAGATTTTTGTTTTAAACAAAATCTGTTCAAAAAAATCAACCCTTTGTCATGTACAAAGGTCATGTACAATGCCTGCCCAAAGGTTATATACATTTTATTAAAAAAAAAAACTAGTAGTTTGTGAAAATTTCTGCTTGATGTTGGCAAAATTTCTGCTTGAAATGTGGACACTGAGAAAAAATGATGAAAGAAGATTAGAGGCTTCCCAAATGAATTTCTTAAGAGCTCTACTTGAGGGACAGAGTTCCAAACAAAGTCTAAATTGGAGTATAAAATACTACTATAATAATTTATACTCCAAAAACTAATTTGGAGTATAAAATAATAAATCATAGTACTATTTCAACAGTTTTGTACACCATTTGGTCAATAAAATTCATGAAATTATAACTAATCACAATATTAATGCAAATGTGATTGTGCATTTATGTGTAAAGTTAGAAAAATTCAAGTTTCTTTTTCTTTGATTTGAGATGGTATATAAAAAGTACGATAAATTTGCTGCTTCTTGCTATTTTTGTGTATTTTTAAATTTACATTACTGATAGGTTTATTATAGTGTATTAAAATAGATTAGACTAATGCGTTATATATGATGGTAATTGAGTCTTAAGATTTAGATTTATCTGTTTGCCCTTTTTAAATCACAGCTTTCATGCTTCTTTATTCACACTATATTAAATGTGGTCTCCAAAAGTCATGTTTTGATCTCTGAACATCTTTAATTGTTTTGACAGTTACTAGTAGTGGATTGTCAAAAAAAAAAAATAACAAAAGATATCTAGGACAGTGTAGAATTTAACTTTTGGACATTTTGAGAACAAGGAAATTATTATTACACCACTCCTGCAAATTTTCAATATCGCGTTGTAACATTACAGATTCTGAAATAGTATTACTTTCCAAAACCTACAATCATCAGCAAATAATTAAAATGCTCTTTTAAGAAAAGAAAAGAAAAGAAAAAAAAAACACCATTAAATGTATCTGGCAAATAGAATCACAGAAATCTTGTAATCAGTTGAAGGAATATCGTTTAGGAAAACAGTTTTTGATATGGAAGATGATTTTTCTGTTCATGGCTTAGTTCCAGAAGGGTTTGTTATTATATTGGATTGAGTTTTCAGTATCTGTTTCAGTCCATTTGCAATTTTCTGTAACTGAATTGCAACTTGATAATCTGTTGTATCCGAGATCAGTGTCATACAGTTTTGATGGTATTTTGTGAACTGCATCATGGATAATGTGAAAAATATCGTCATTGTAAGAAATTGTAGTTTTCTATAAGGAGTTTTATTATCTTGAGATTGCTCTCCTTTATTTTGTTGCAGCATTTTACAAAATTTTCAACAAAGTTTCTTCATTCTAGTAATGCAAGTGGGATGATAATATTATTGTAATAACATTGTGTTATTATACAGTCTAATAACATGAAATTAACTAATGATATGTTGTTAAAAAGATTTCAACAACATAGAGGAATATTCAGTAATAGTATTTGTCCAAATATCTTTAATGTTTACTGTAAATTTTCTTTCAAAATGTCAAGATCTGTTTGTTTTGTGTATGTGTGGGGTGATACATGGCTTATATAATTTGTTTTTATTTTTGTGTATTTTTAAACCTACATTACTGATAGGTTTATTTTCATTTTTTTTCTCTTTCATTAGTCATAATAAGAAGAAATGTACACCTTCCAAATCTTCTCCTCTTAGAGTTCGAAAATCTTTGCGAGGAGATGAAGAGGAGGAAGATGAAGAAGAGGAGGAAAGTGTTGCTGCAACAGTAAGTGGATTTCTATCACAGTTTTCTTTAATGGGCATAAATTCATGTGTGGATTTTGAAATTTGTTGTTACTTCAATGAAAAAATATTTTCAGCTACATCGTGCTTTGCTTAACAACACAGAACTGCATGAGAAGATTGCTGAAAATATAAACAGTGTCATTCGAATTCCAAATGATTTAGGAAGTAATGAAATGTCATGTGGACCAATAGGTTCTGAAGACTGTGAAGGAGTCATTCAAGAGTTGAATAATGCCATAAAAATGGTTGTTGATAAAACTCAAGAAGATCCTGTTTTTGAAAGACTTCTGGAAGAAATAATTGGTACTATTATGTTTTTTAGCATGTATAGAAAAATATTTCTAATTATTTATTTTCATTGTAAATGTAGTGAATATGAAATTGTAGTCCATTTGTTGAAGTAATTTATTTTAGTATTTCAAGGATGTAACAACGAAATTCTTCTTTTAATTGTTCTATTAATAAAAAGAATTTACTAGTGTGAAAAAGATTATTGAGCGGTTGTGTTGACTGCTGGTAATAAACGCCACTCAAGTTTGAATGGTGGTGATGGTGGTGTCTGTGGAGTATATTTTCCAATATTTTTGATAATAAGTTCCATTACTGTGTATCTTCTGTATAAATTTATCTATTGTTACCATAATTTTATGGAATTGCTAAAGGAACCTCAATCAAGGACTGTAACATATAGCAGGGGTCTTCAATCTTTTGTATCTATTGGCCAAATATTTTAAGTAGGAATACAAGAGCCACCTTATAGATTATCAGTTGATAGGTAGTACAATAAATTTCAGAGTTTGCTTGTAAAGCAGTAATAAGTAGATTTTTGAATGTAATATGATAATGCTTTTACGTTTGTCTTATAGACAAAGATTTAAAAATAATATGAACTTAAGCATTATTGTTTGTTGATCATTATTTCTTTTAGATGAGATTCAACACAAATTAAACATAACTTCTCACAACTGAAAGTAAATAAAAGCCACAAACTGATCCAATGTTTTAATTTTGTCAATACATGAGAAAATCCAGGGAAACAAGTAATACAAAATGTAATCTAATGTTTTTGATGGCAGGTCCAACTGATGAAGATATGAGTTCGAGCCCAACGGGTGTAGAAAGTGAAACAGATGATGCTTGTGATGCTCCTGATGCTCTTCTTTGTGATGAAGATTTCATTATTTCAAAAGGTGAAGGAAATAGTGATCGGAATAGTGCAGTAGTAACAACACTTTCTCAACACAGTTTGACTATTGTTAGTGAAGGAAATCAAAAAAGTGTGGTGAACACCTTAGTTGAAACCTCTAATGTAGTGTCATCTCTCAGTGCAGTTCCGAATGTAGTTTCTGACAAAGGAAAATGTGAGGATCGTGAAGTACCAGTGACCCTGAATAATGTAGATGAAAACATTCAGGCAAACTCAGAATTGCTTCCAATTAGCAACAAATCATTGAGAGTGAATGTTGAAAAGTTATCCAAAAAATCATGTCAGCAAGCGAGTCAGACAAAAGGAAAATCATCATCTGCAAGTTCTAACGTTACATTGCAAGAAAATGACGGTTCTGCAGTATTATCCATCCATAAAGAAGTGAGAGCTCTTTTAGAGAATGTAGCTTCAGATACAGTAAGCACTCCAAAAAGTGACATACCCCTGAAGCAGAGGCTACGCAGTGCAAGGAAAAGTGATAACAGTTTACAAGGTATGATGTTTATTTATCTTGTTCTCTTTCTAATTATTTCTTTCTTTATTTCTCACATTAGCATCTAAATCTGATTTTTAAGATTTGTGTGACTAATTGTCTTCTTGTATCTTCTCATGTTTTTTTGGAGGGGAGGGTCACTTTTAAAAAGTGCTTGGTCGTATAACGACCACTGCGATTTATTTTACATTGGGGCAACTGTATAGGGAGCTCATCCTGTGACTCTTCCACTCGAAGCACACGAGGCCCTTTAGACTTAGGTGGCTGGCCTTCTCACCTTCATACTCACTCATGCTCGAAATGTGGAGTAATATATAATATAAATAGTATAAGAAGAATATTTCACATTTCTTGATAAAATTCCGCAATCCAATGTTGGAGTTTGGAACGATGCGATGTAACACTTATGTTCATTTTACAACTGAACTTCATTTTGTGCGGATGAATAAACAGATTGCAATTGATTATGGACTCAAGTCAAAATTATTAAGAGAAGTGATAAGAGTAGTAGATAAATAATGACTTGATTCTACAAAATAGAAGTACGAAAGTACGATTTGAGCGTGCTCCTCTTTTAGTTAAGCAGGAAACAGGGCTGTTACTAAAGACATCCTGCATTACATTATCTTTACTCAATTCTGAGAAATCTTCTTCAAGCAGTGTATAGTATTCAAGAGGATAAAAGAACAACAAATTAATTCAAGAGAAATCTTAATCTGAATAACTTAATGTTCACTATTAATAAATGGAAGAAGCAAACCAAAAAGGGATAAATCATTCTTAAAATTTGAATTTAATGCAGTATTGATAATAAAATATGCAACATAATCTAGCATAACCTTGAAACATGCAATTTTATGCAGTATAGCACAAATATGCAAAGTAAAACTTGGAAAAAAAATTCAGGGACTCCCATTTGGAAAGAAAACTGAACTCTGCACTTCTATGACTAAACAGAAGAAATATGTATTTGCATAGAAATCCAATCCCAAGTCATCCTCGTTAAGTTTTTGATATAAAGTGGGGGTGCGTACTACCCCTCTGAATCCCAAATTTTTCCTTACTCGTACATTATAATTGCCCATTACAAAAATACCACATTATGTTGGAGTATTTGGCTAATTTCTGCAGATCTTCATAGAACATTTCTTTCATTAGTTCTTCCTTCTCTTCTGTGGGTACATAACATTAATTATGCTTGTACATTAGACCTTATAAAAATTACAGAATTTCCCTTTAACTCTTAGCATGCTCATTCTTTCGTTAACTGATTTGAAACCCATAGTGCACTTTTCCATTTTTTGCATAAATAGGAAACGACTCTTCCTAACTTTATAATTAGGAAACACTTTAAATCAACTTCTTCTCCACACCACTGTAGTATAAAGTGTATTCTTTGTACTTATTTTACCAGAACACTGCCAACGAATTTGTATTAAAACTGTTATTTTAATTTTGGTTATGTAATTCTTCTGTAGTCCCTTGCAGCTTCCCTGCCTGCAGCATTGTAGTGATTGTAGTTCCCATCCTTCAGCATATTTTGTGCAAGACTGTATAAAATTGCAATGACCATTTATTATTTCCCTTGTTTGGCTTGCTTCTTCCATGTTTTTACTACCCTCATAAAATATTTTATTAATGAATGATATTTCTTATGTAGCTTCTTAATTGCAAAGTCTTTGTTATAATGATGTCTAATGATTGATTTTCCTATTTGCTTAGGCACAACAAAAGAGACTTCTTCGGTGGATCGCTCACTTGAAGATCAAAATGCCAAAGCCATTCAGTTAATTCTTGAAGCCAACAAAAAGTCTTCACAGTTGTTGGAGACAGAAAATATTGGTAATTCAAATGATGAAGTGTCTTCAAAGGAAGTAAACAAAAATAGTTCATCAATATCTCCAAAGAAAATTTCAGATGTTCCTGAGAAATCAAATGACAATAATGAGAAAGAAGTCATTACAAGGGATAAAAGCACCAGAGAAGAATCTCAAGATGCAGCTTCTGCAACAGCACAACCTCAAGATGCTGCTTCAGCTGGAAGTGAAACTAGTGTTGACATAAATCCTGCAGAGGAATTGAATAATGCTCTGAGTTTTGATAATTTTGCTGACAAGCCCACACAAAACTCTGTTTTGGTTGAAGAAAGATGTGACATTATTCAGCAAACTAATGTCGAGAAAGAACAAATAATGATGCTAACTATACCCAGTGTAATGAATCCTAATACATCTACCTCTTCTGTTATATCTCAGTCTCAAACAGAGCAGTTAACGACAAGAACTTCAGTTGCATCAGTTCCACAGACTTCTTATCATGAAACAAATAATTTGCAGAAGCAAGTTATGTTTTCTCAGCAACAATCTTCTGAGCATCTACCTTCTCCTTTTTCAGTACTAACTTTAAGTCAGAATGTTAATGATGCTGCAGAAGGATCAACAAAACAGATGATTATGGATGAAACAAACTCTTCAGCAGTCATAGTTTGTGATTCTAATGTGACATTCCCTTCATTCCAATTCCTAACGGGTAGGTATTACTTTAATCTTCATTAGAATTGCATTGGTATTTATATAGGTGTGCACAGCCTTAAACAAGAGGGGGGGGGAGCACATTTGTGGGCCCCGTGTAACATTTTTTAAAAATTTTATTTATTTTTAAATTAGCATATTACATATTTTACTAGTGTATATATATATATATACATACATACATACATACATACATACATACATACATACATACATACATACATACATACATACTACAAAAAGAATGAAATCTGTAACAGAATTTCTGGTTTCATTCTTTTTGTAGTATATTTTTTATATATATATATATTCTGTAGTATACAGGTAATGACAGAATTAATAAATTCAGTTGATTAAGTTCAACCATTTACCGTGTTGCCAGGTGGTTCCGAGAACCATTTCCCCAAATGTTGTTGTACAACAGTTGTTTGGTTGAAAAACAGGAAAATTAAAGTAGCTGAATACTTCCTCTACAGAAATTTTTGACCTCTAGACTTCACCAAACAATACAAGTTATCTAGAATATACAACGTTTATGAGAAGCATGTGAACAGTCTCGTAGCATTGTCAGTGATGGATGAAGGGGAGGGGGATAAGAAGTCCATGCTCTCCCTACATCCAACATTGTTTATGTTGTCTTTGCAACAGCATTGACCACTAGGTTCTAGAGTTTGAGACCCACTAGTCGTGGATTTCTGACCCAAGCTAGATTGTGGGGTCAAATTCAATTACGGTCTGGAGGAGAGTTGTAAGAGGGCAGCTTCTCTAATTGCTAGTTTTCTGTGGATTCTTCCATCAATAATGGGGCAGTATCGCAACAGCAGGCCATTGTCCGCACACAGTCTTTTCTTCATATTTGTCCTTGAGGAACACCACCACCTGTGAAGATATTGCATGAACTACATTTACAAGAGGAATAATTCAAGTAGTTGAAACTATACTCATCTAACAATCAGTGGTGAATTTTCTAATACATCACATATACTGCCGGTGTACCTAGTAATTTGAAGTGTACAATAAATATTTCATAAGTTGTAATCCTCTAAAAAATTAAGAGATTTTGAAAGCTTTAAAATAGATGTGAAAAAACATGTTTTGCTACCGAGAGCCAGTCAGTCTTCCGCATTCGTAAGCCCTATGAAGTGTGGTAGAGTGAGAATTTTCAAATAGTTCTTAATGTTGTCTAGAGAATTCGCTAACTCAGGGGAAGGCACCGCATGCCAGCTGCGCTAACCTACGTATCCTCATGTTTCAAGGGTGGGGAGAGGGGAGGATGTGTGTCTGGATGGTCGGGAGGCACCACTAAATATTGTGGGGAACAGTCCTTCCCTGGTCATTCGAAAGTTATGCTTCTCTCAAGTTTTTATGAAAATGGAGTCTGTTAATGACCCAGAAGTTTGTGGTTTGTGTAATTGTCTTATAGAATAATTATTAAGGACAGAATTTCATAGTATTGGGATATCAGAAAAGCTCAAAATAAAAGAACGTCAGAGGTAGCGTCCGTTAAGTGCTGTATACTTAAAATAATGTTCAGGATTCGCCACTGCTAACAATGTAATTGATCACATCACAGTAAAAAAGAGTATTACTATTATGCTCATGCGGATGGGGTACATGATTGGGTTCTGAATTTTGCTTCCCTGACACGGGTGTGTATTTGTCAGCTGGCTACAAGAAGCATAAGTTTGTTCTGTAAGACATGTTTGTCAGGTTGATCAAGTTACACTTGGATTCTACAAAACATCAGTAAGCTTGTGGGTATTTGCAAACATAAGTAAACTCCTGCTTTGCAAATATTCATTCTTTCTTGTTTCCAAGAAGCTAGAACAGTTGTTTGACAATTCAGACAGTGGTCCAGAGGTTGGAGAAGCAATGTATTAGTTTGCTGTCTTTCACAGAAAGATGATTCTAGGAACATCTATTTTATCTCGTATTTGGAATATTTCGTTTTGTCATTTAAATATATTAAAGTGTAACAAAATATGAAAGAAATGTGCTGTATATATATGGATAAAAAATATAAAAGTATTGTTATACCCAAATATGTAATAATGTGTAAAATAGAAAATGGTTTTATTACATTCAGAATGTTAAACAAATTCTAAAAAAATTATTGAATATTGGTATATTCTATGAGTAAAAAACGTATTTACATGAAAATACTTTCCCTACTCGTTAACTACCAATTTATCCTGGCTAATTAATTTTTTAATGAAATTTTATTTTCCTTTTGCTCAGGAGCTGATACAAAAGAAAATCAACCAAAGAAAATGCGGCCTATTGCCCCACGACCTATTCGACCCAAGCCTGCAACATCAGCTTTTCCTTTGCAGCTAATTACTACAGGTTTGAATCATTCAAGCAAATACGATAGATAGAATGTTATAGTTTGTGTATTGTAGTTCTATTATCATGATGTTGGCTTTTAAACTTCATTTCTCAAATTTAGACTGTATGGCCATTTTCCCTCTTTGGGAAATAAATACATTGGCAAGTAAATTTTTTGTGGCCATAATTCTTTATTTTACCTATTCAGTTAAGAATAGTATTGATTCATTCAGTGCGTCCAACTGTGATGCCTAATTAAATCAGGTTCATCACTATGATCATTTACCATGAAAAAGTCTCAACTTTACAAGTATTAATAGCATACCTATTTTCATAGTCTTGATTTGTTTTCTTCAATCACAAATGGTTCCAAAAATATTTTGGAGTTGTTTTACAATTCTTTTTCCCCAAAAAGTCTTAGAGGTTTTAGGAAAATTATTTATGGTGTCAAAACTTGAAACAAAATTATTATTTTATTGGAATTTTAATTTTTTTTTTTTTTTTTAATTTGACAAATTGTTTCTTGTTTTTCAGATATTACCCCGCAGTATTTTGTGACTCAAGTACCTCCTACGCCTCTTCTTGAAAGGAGAAACATTATACCTCCATTGTCTCCAGGATTATTGAATGTTTTAAATTTGACTGTTCCTGTTATATCACAAACAAATGAACCTATTAAAAAGATTTGTATTTGTGCTTCCGAAGATTGTGGGAAAGAATGCGTGGAAATTACTGACAAAAATATTAATCTGGTTTTGTCTACGGTTGGAACAAATTCAGACATTTATGGTGACAGTGACATATCCAGTGTTTCTGAGCATGTACCTGATAATCCTGAAAATGAAACAAATGAGAAAGTTGTTGATACTGCACATCTAAGCACATCTAATGTTTGTGAAAGTAATAACAATAATTTTAATGGTCCTTCTACTTCATCAAATACAAATGAACCAAATCAGCAATTAACTACTACTTCATCAAAATCCAAACATAATCAAGTTGAGATACAAGATATGTCTTCACTTTTATTACTTCCAGAGCAAATGCCTAAACCACGTGACACACCACAAGAATTTATTGCTGGAAAATCTGGTGCAAACACTCGTCGTTTGAGCCTAAGCACTCCACGTCGTCGTACTAGCCACATTCGAGCATTAGATTTTGGAACTCCACAGAAGTCTGGTACTGAGTCTCTTGCCCTCAAGAAGAGTCAGACATCTCCAAAACCTTCTTCAAAAACTAATATAGAAGGAAATGGTGCCATTTCAAAAGTTGGCTTTTCCACCTCACCATACAAACCTTCAAATAAACAAGTGCGGAGTGTAAGATCCAGTTTATTTACATCACCAGATCCACCTGTTGATAACAAAGATGGAAAGAAATCAAGCAAAGAAAATCCTAATAATTCACATGTGGTACCAATTGCAACTCGTAGTCCTGTGACACATTTATTAGGCGATTGGGATAAGGCTACTGGTGTGGGGCTAATTTTTAATGGTGTTTCACCAGAAAATTCAGCTACAAGAAAAGCAGATCATCGCCCATCTAGAATTACTCCTAAAACATTACTCTTTTCCCCAGAGTCAGAAAGCAACTCAGCTAGTGATCAGAACCAAACTCCTCCAAGTCAAAATATATCAGACACAAATAAAAATAGTGATAATGATTTGAAGCATACAGAAAGCAATGAACCCATGAAGTCTTTGCCTGACATTGGAACAAAGAATAAAGACTTGAATATATTAGGCCAAAAAGTATCACCTAATACCATGTCAATTAAACAGAAATTGAAGTCCCGTTCATGGGATGAAGATTTGCGGATGCTTTTGAGTAAAGATTTTGAAGATGTGTATGTGCAAAGAAATTCTTTAGGAAAGGATACGCGTAGCAGTGTTCTTAAAAACAAAGGCACTGGTAAAAGCAGTAAGAAAGATCAGGCAACAAAGAAATTGAAAAAGAGAAATGTCAAGAAGACCAATAGAAAAAATACTTTAGATGATGAAGTGTGTAGTGCACTCAATGCTTCAGAATTGAAATATAAGCAGTTAAATAGCGCAGGTCCTGAGGAAAAGGAAGTTGATTCTACCAATAATCAAGATAATGCATCTTCAAGTCAAAATTATAACGAATGTGCTAATTTGCAAACTGAGAAAGATAAAAGTCCTGTAGAGGAACACAAAAATAACTGTTCAGATGCACCTTCTGATATTAAATCAAATAATGTTTCAAGAAAGAGAAAGGCAGATGAAAAACCAGAAAATTGTGTACCCAAGAGGCCAAAACCAGCTAGCAAAGAAGAAAATGGTGTAGGAAAAACTGTAGAAGAAGTTTTGGAAAGTATGTTTTGTGAAGACAATGGAAATAGTTCAGATAAAGATGCAAGACCAAAGGAAAAGGAAACTAATAAGTTTGAAAATAAAACCAGAGATGTTTTGGTTGTCCTGAATTCAACTCAGGATAATGTCACAGAGACTTCCAAAGCACTCTTGCAAACAGAAACTAGAGATAATTCAAACAGAAGTATTTTTGATTTAGAAGACAGTGGAGAAGACACACAAAGGGCACTCAGAAAATCTGCTGAACCTGAGATTAGTTGTAAAGCTACAAAAGTCAATTGTGATGTAATCAAAGATAATTTGGTTACAGAATCCTCTCAGTTACCTGTAAATAGAACAGCTGTCACTACTCAGACTTCACAGTCCTTAGAAAAATCAAGTAAAATTACTGAACAAAATAATTCTCTAAATGCATCAAAAAAAGCTGGAACAAATTTAGAGAAAAATATTCATCTGGAAACGCCAATAAAAAATGATATGAAATGTTTGTCCAAAAATTTCAACCCCACAACACCAGGTCCAGTTGATGGTTTGTTTCCAATGACACCCAGAGTGTTGAGTCCATCTCATCAAGAAGAAACACCTATGACAAAATTGCTTAGAAGTGAACCTTGTATTAACTTTTCAATGATTGTTACACCTAGTTTACCTCCTACTCCAAATATTATGATTTCCCCATGTTCTGAAAATCAAGATAGTCCAACATCATATGCATCAAGACCTACAGATTATTCCTCATGTTCTTCATATTACAACCCTTCAAAAAGTATAGATACTCCTACTAAGCTGGAACAAGAACTCATAAAAGAATGTAACAAGATAGAACAAAGTAAAAAGAAAGCTCAAGACAAATTGGATAAAAGGAAGGAAAATTTGGAAAGCATTTCAAGAAACATTGCTGTAGATGCAAAAACATCTCAAGACAAGAAAGCAGAAACGGAAAGTGCAGATTTCCCGAAGGAAGTACAATCTCAGTTGAAAGATATTTCAACCTCTCAGGAAGAGAATGAGCCCTTGAATTCTAATAGTTCCTGTTTTGTGACAGTAAGTTGTGCAGAAGAGGTTGAAACAAGTAATACTGAGAAAATATCTAGTTTATTGGGGCAAAATATAAAGGGGAAAAAGTTGAAAAAACTATGAAGCAGGCTTCATTGGAGATTATCTTAGGTGAAAAAAATTGCTTTACAACAAATTTGGGTCAGAAGAAAACTGTAAATGCTCAAAACAAACTAGGTGAAAAAGTTGCTTTAAGAGGACAGATTTGCCCAGAAGGTAACAAAAAGGTAAAAGATTTATCTGTACAAATGGAAGAAGTTTTATCCAAAGAGAATAAAGTTGAGATCGGATTGAAAACATCTGAATCAAAATCTATGGATGAGCCTATATTACGTTTTAATGACCAATCACCATGTCACACGAAGGATCCAGAAGTAAGTGAAGAAATATCAGTGATCCAAAATTCGGAGAAAATTCCTTTTCAGAACGAACCAATAAAATCTATTTTACAAAATGCTTTAGAAAAAGGAAAGGGAACATTAATGAAGAATAAAAATACTTTCAAAGATCCCAGCATTTCTCAAGATGTCCATTGTGAAAAGAGTCTTTGTGCTACTTCAGAAGAAATATCCAAACATTGTGAAGTAGGCATATTGGGAGGTGAAGCAGATTGTGACAGTACTGTTGAAGAATTAATAAATGAAAATCATTCCCATGACTCAAACACACAGAGTAATTCAGAAATGGGACCTTCCAAAACTCTTAACACCAGCAGCAGGGAAGCTAAGAATGATACCCAGAAAAACATGTTTACACGTGCAAGTGCAAAAAGAGAAATCGGAACAATAAAACATTCAACAGAAATGGTAAGTGAAATTAAAGAACAATTTTCTAAGAATGAAATTAAGAAAAAAGGAAAGAAGAGCGCACAAACACAAGAAAAACTCTCTCATTATTCAACTACAAATGCCAGTGATTCTTCATGTCCATCAAATGAAAATGAACGGAATAATGTTACAGGAAATGCTGATAATGAAAATGTTGCTGCATTAAAAGCCCAGAAAATTAAGAATGTTTCAAATGTTCAAATAAACAGTAAAAATAATACTGACAAAATTAAAAACAATCATTCAAATCTTCAGGGCACCATCAGTGTTCCAGCTAAGAAAACTGGGAGAAAAACAATGGAAGATGTAGATCCACAGGAAAATAAAGGAGTAACTTCTCGGAATGTAACCAGAAAATCCATAGGGTACAACTCTTCTCAAATAAATAAAAATGTAAACAAAAGCAATTTAGTGCAGGCTGACGCAACTAATATCACTCCAGTGAAGTCACGAGTTGAAAGACAAAAGGGAATGAAAAGGACTCCAAAAGTTACAGAAATGGTGCGTTACTTTGTTTCTAAAACACCATCAAAATCTCCAAGATCTCAAGCTCTTAAATCAAAAAATTTTTTTTAATTAAAAAAAAATCTTCTTAAGAAAAGAATTGTACATAAGGAAAGTGGTATCAAAAAGAACACTAAGCCTGAAGATATTTTATCTGAGAAGAATGGGAATCCAATACGGAAAAAGCTAAATAAAGTAATAAAGATTCAACAATTGAATTGAGAAATGAAACTGAGGAATGTGAGAAAAGGAAAGATGAGAAGAGTAGTAAGAAAGAGAATGAATTCGTGAAGAGTGATAGGAATTCAGAAAAGAATGAGAAAAGTGAGTGTATTGAAATTACTGATCGAAAGAATGAAAATGAAAATGTTATTCATATAAATGAAACTGAAACAGCTCATCAAGAAAATGAAAAAGTAGATGATAAGATTGAGAAAGGTGAAGAAGTGGATAGCAAAACTGAAGATAAAAGATCAGACGAGGAAAGGAGAGAACTGCAAATTCAAAAAAATGAGTCTGTTATCGATGTGCATATACATTATGATGAAGTCAGAGGTCTCCATCAAGAAGAAACCATGGTGTCTCACAAGTGTGAAAGTGTGAACATGAATACTGAGATTAACTTAGAGAGTCTTTCTTCAAGGACAAACACAGTGTTTGGAGGCAGTGAAGACATTGAAAAGGAACAATTGGAAAGTAGATGTTCAGAAAAAGAAAATATTACGACTTCTGTTAATAATAAAAATAATAATACTTCGAATACAAACAGGCAAGTGAATTGTATTTCAGCTTCAGAAGGCACAACTTCCATTGAAATATCTCAAAATGATTCTACTGAAGTATTGAAAGTATCTGGAATAGAGCAGTTGCCTATTAAACCTAGTGCAATTCTGGTAGTGAATCATCAAAACAAATAGATTTTTCTGCTTCTGTAGAGGTTGATTATGAAAGACAAGAAGAAACTGAAACATCATCGAGTGAATCTGATTCAGATGAATCCTCTGAGAATTCCAGTAGTGATTCTTCAGATGAATCATCCATTGATACCTCCCAATCACAGGACTCTTTTGTAGAAAGAAGTGATAAAGAAACAGGGCTTCAGGAAGGCAATAGCACCTCTTTGAGAGATGTGACTGGTGATGATATATTGTCTTCAGAAAATCAGCTAACATGTGAAAAAGAAGGTCAGCAGCCTGTAGAAGAGTCGTGTTCTGAAACAATTAATGAAATATTGAAAACTACATCATCTGTTTCATATATTCGTCAGGATATGTGTTTTGCTTCAGAATTGTGTGAAAAGAAAAAACGCACTCTTGCAAAATTGAAGGGCTCTACTGAGATAGGTCAAACATTAAAAAATACGAATAATACTGCAAACAAAGATGGAGAAATTAGTGAAGTTTCTGTTTGTCACCAACCGGTTAGATGTGAACAAAACCAGGTCTCAAGAGAAAGAAGGGTTGAAGAAAGGAATTGGGACGAAAGCAGCATTGAAGAATTTCCTGTACTCCATTTAAGTGACAGTGAATCAGCTGGAAATGCTACTCCTATTCTTTCTCCAATAAAAAGCTTATTAATGGATGATGATTTTGAAAGACAAAAAAACAATACTACAAAACGTAATGCAATATCTAGAGAAATAAGTCTAAAAAGAATTCATTCTCCAGCCAAAGATGCCATAGCACATGCTGTTAAGAGATTTTCTACAGAAAGTTTTGAGAAAAATTGTGCTAATGATGGAGAGCTGAAGGTTGACAGAGAAGTAGTCCCAGAAAGTGAATTACATAAAAACAAAAATGATTTTCCAGTAATTGAAGGCCGTTCAGTTCCAAATCCTTTTGAACCAGAAAATACAAATTGTAGAGATTCAGAAAGTACTGTAAGTGTAGGGGATTCTATTGTTGAGAGTGTTATGAGAATGAATGAAAATGAATTATTTCTAAAAATACTTTATACTGGAAACTTCTGTCCTACGCCTCAGGCTGTTAATCATACAAATTTTTGTTACTCGCTTAATGAAGATGATAATGAAATAACAATTATAGGGTCCCAGTTTCAAAGCCTAATGGAAATACCTTCTAAAGAAATTTGTGACAAGCCAAATTGCACAAAGCATGTCAAAGAACAAGAAATTGAAAGCACAAGTTCTATGACCAAAACTTATTCTAGTATTGAAGGAAAAATTGATAGTCAAGAATTTGGTGATTCCATTTCTGATAGTACTATTTCGATTGAAGGAAACAATAAACAGTCTATTAAACAATCTTCTAAATTGCGACCTCTGGATGCTTTGTATGAAGAAATGATAAGATGTAATGATTCATCTAGTATGTCAGATGAAACTGATGTGTTCATGGAAAAATCTTCAAAAAGCAAAGAGCTGTCAACTGTGAAGTGTACTAAGAAAAAGACTACTGGCAGTGGTAAATCACATCAGGGTTCACTAAAAGTGTCTGGAAGTGGTGAAAGGTTACTGCAAGAAAGCATGAGATATCAAAGCCCTCTAGAGATGATTTCTGAGTATAAGTATGAAAAAGAAGAGCGAAGTTCAAATTATAGTATTAGATCAGATTCTAAAATAAAAGATCAAAGTAAAACCAAGAAAGAAGCAAATCAATCAGAAAGGAAGGATAAGGGAGAGCTAGAGGAAGGAGAAATTCTTGATAGTCCACCTAAGGAAAGCACTTCATCTGGGAGTAAGGCAAGGCGAGATTCAAGCAGATACGTGTATCGATCCAGTAAGTAACTTTTTGTTTGTATTGTCATAATAGAAAAAAAGAAAGAGGGGGAAAGAGAAAAATCCAGTCCCAGTTTCTTCTATTAATTATTTGTTTATTTATTTTCAAATTTATTTCATGGGCTGAAGCTCATTTTCTATAAAAATACACGATCATTATTAAAAGGCATTGCTTTTACAAGAATTCAGTACTTAAACATACACATCAGTACACATGTTACAAACAACAATTACTCTCCAAAATGATCTAAACTTGAGAGAATATAAAATTCCTTCATATTAACTAAATTACATATTATTCAATAATCATCTGATCTAGTCAGAGATAATACTGCCAAGTTATTCATATTTATTGACAGTCTCTTTGATTAAAAGGTTTAACTGTGAAATTTTTGTAATAAATCGGTCTTTTTGAAGATCATTGATTATTTCACACTTCTTGTTATTGGGTTGTTTTTGGTATATTGTGATCTATAAAATTGTACTTATTGATTAATTTGAAAAATGTGAAGTGTTAAATGACTTTTTAACAGTAATTTAGTATAATTTTATATTATGAAGAGAACTTTACGACCATAAATTAATATTTGAAAGCAGGTTAACAGGGCTTGGTCAGAAAAGTTTTCACTAGTTGTTTGCCAACGTTTTGGAAACTTTTATTTCCATCCTCAGGGCTAATATAAAAGAAAATGAAAACAACACTTGTTCAAGAATGATGTTACCAAAAAACAAGTATATATGTAATAATAATAATATCCAATAAAGTTATTTACAATTGGATTTGTGGGAATTATCGTGTTTGTTGATGAGATTAGCATAGATTTTACTGAAACCGTCTGTATCAGTTTTTTTGTTAACGGTATTGTGTTTGTTGATATGTATCATTTCTTTAATGGATCTTTTTTTATAATTATTTTCTATGTCCAAAATCTGAGTTTCATGAAATTTAAATGAATGGCCAGTGGATTTGGTGTGTTGGGCTAGTGCACAAGAGGGGGAGTCTTTCTTAACATCATACTTATGCTGGTACAACCTTTTTTTTAAGGTATTGTCCAGTCTGTCCAATATATACTCTATCGCAACCCCCACATGGTACTGAATACACTAAATTGCTCATGAACTGTGCAGGTATCCTGTCTTTAGTTTTACTAAACAAAATGTTGTTGAGAGTTCTTTTGTTAGAAAAAGCTATTGAGTGATTATCTGTAGTTAGAATTTTGCCCAAGGGCTCAGATAACCCTTTCACATATACAATGGATTTGTAGGGTTTGGTGCGTTCAGTGTTAATCTTGGCTACAGGATGGGGAGCATTAAACAGAATTTTGTTAATTAGCTTGGGAGGAAAATTATTTTCTAGGAGAATTTTTTTAACTCTATTCAAATTCGATCTGTGAAAACATGGATCACTCAAATTGATGGCCCTGTGTTTTAGTGCCACAGCAACATTAATCTTGGAAGCCATTTTGTGGTGTGAATGGTAATTGAGATAACGGTCAGTTTTATGTGGTTTTCTATACCAGTCTAATTATAGTTCCATCCAGATTCCTAATAATCATCAAGTCTAAAAATGGTATTCTATTATTGTTTTCAGTTTCTATGGTGAATTGTAATTTTTCATGAAAATTGTTGAAAATACTTAATGTGGTTTGCTCACTTCCAATGGGGATGGGTAAGATTAGATCATCCACATATTTAAATATGAAGGGGGACTTTTGTGGGAGCTGATCCATTACCACATCAAGAAGATGATTCATAACCAAGTCTGCTACAATGGGGGCTAGGGGAGATCAACAGGTCTTTGTCAACAGCCCCACATATGAAACAGCCAAATTCTTAGGAAATTTGCTTAGTTCTTTATCCTCTGATAAATACAATATCAAATATTCGTTTGCTTGTTTTTTTGCCATAAAGGAACACACCATTCCAACTAATTTTCATATAGTGTCTTTAGATGTGTATTCACTCTTTACAAATATCCCTATCAAGTTGGCCACTGATATTATAGCAGATAATTGGGACAAACTCAAGGACATCACCAAAACCAAATTAAGTAAGAAAGAATTTTTCCAATTATTTAGCTTATGTTGTGAGGAAGGATATTTAGTGTACAATAATACATACTATAGAATGATAGATGGTGTTGCGATGAGATACAGTTTTGGTGGTGTCATAAAATAAGTAATGGTAATGATAGTGATAGGAGTGTGATAATTATCTTACAAGTAAGTAGAAATAACAATCTGTAATTTATACATCACTTCAAGGTAGAATTTGTTATGAAGTAAAAAATAGCACATTTTTTAAGTTGAATCAATTGTAAACTCGCACCAGAAGCTAGCATGTACCTCACTCAGGCATAATATATATTCTCGTCTCGCCACCCAACATCTGGCTAGTATCAGTCATGCTGTGTGTTGGTGTGGTGAGGGTGGTGTTGTGTCCCTCTTTGCATGTGAGGTGCCGGAGATGGAGGATGGTGCAGTGAATGGGTTGAGTTGTTCTTGATGTTGCAAGGTACCGTATGTAATTTTTTTCTGTAATAGATAATATGGAAATTGTAAATATTCTGTAACTTAGCTAAAAAGTGTTCTCATACATTGTTTTTTGGTAACATCATTCTTGAACAAGTGTTGTTTTCATTTTCTTTTATATATTAGCCCTGAGGATGGAAATAAAAGTTTCCGAAACGTTGGCAAACAACTAGTGAAAATTTTTCTGACCAAGCCCTGTTAACCTGCTTTCAAATATAATTTTATAGTCATTTTTACTTTGGTGATGGCATGTAACCCTATTTTTTATTACATCATTCAAGCAGTGATGTATTTCTATGACATCATTTGAGCAGTGAGAACAAACTGCTTAAGTATCTTATTCTTTTCTTCATTCTATCAATGTGTTCCTTTTTTAGCCTGAGATTTCTAAGGATTAAAAGAATTTTAAATTATTTTGAAGTTCGCATATTTATGACATAAAATCAATAAGTTTTGTTTTTGGGCGTTCAAGGTTATCGTCGGAGTGAGTCTTCAGATGGTTCACTTCATTCATATTCAAGTCATCGATCTAAACCAAGATCTTCAGAGACTGCAAAAAGGTAAATAAAGAAGAAGAAAAAAAGAGAAATACTCGTTAGTTTCTCAATCTTTCAAAGAAGAGAACTGCTTGGAATGAATACATTTTACATACATAATTTATACATACTATGTAGATCTTTTCTTTTATCAAAATAACCATCTAATACTTTTTGTTTCAGGGAAACATATAGCCATCATCATAAAAATGAAAAGCATCAAACCTCTACAGTGTCTAGTCACCATGATGATGTTCGATCTCTTCCTCCAAAGAAGAGAAAAGCCATTTCTGATGAAACTATCAAAGAGGTAAAGAATCCTTTTATTTCGTATAAGTTAAAACTTATACGAAATTCTACTTAGTAATTCAGCAACATGCTGTACATTCACTCGCCTGATAAAATATGACAAATGTCTGCAATTTAAAAACGGAAAAAATAACCAGCTATTCATTTCAAGATCCAAAATGGGAAACCATATAATCAATAATAAAGTAATTGTTCAACAGGTCTAAATGTATTTCAAATTTGAATGACAACATATCTTTTCAAAGTAAGCCCGGAGAAAGAAAAAATACTAAACATTATTTAATGGTGTTCATACTTTCAACTCATACTTATTCAAAAAATTGTTTATAATGGTGATGTAAAATTATAATTACACTTGCATCCTACTACACTAAAACCTCCATATAACATTTTTTAAGGGACCATGAATTCTGAACACTGTATAGAGGAAAATACTATGAAGAGGGAGACTGTGTAGATGGGCTTTTGGACGGGACCGGAAAAAATTAACATAAAACAGAGGAAAACATTATATGGAGGAACATTATAAAGAATTTTCACTGTATTACTTTTAAATCATCTCTTGGAAAAGTCTCTCCTCTCAAATAAATTGTGGAAGATTCTGGGAGGAAATTCTTTAATTTCTGGAAATTCAAAAGAGTGAATGAAAACGGTCATTAAAAGCACTGTTTTTTGCTTTATTCTTACAAAAAGTTTGAAGAAGAAAAAATTACCTGGATAGGATTTGATCTCTCTCTAACTTAATATATCTCTAGCGATCTATATATAGATATAGATATACATATACATACATATACATACATATACATACATACTTATATAGATAAAACGGTAAACGAACTGCAGATTGATTTTTCTGTATTGCTAACAAAATAGAAACTCACCCATATATATAATATAATATATATTATGTATAATATATTATATATAACTATATATTGTATAATAATATATAGTGAAGTGAATATAAACGTGTACTTAGTGAAGCTACATTTACGTCCAAAAAGAAAACAAGGGGTCATCTGTGCATTTGCCCAATGAATCAGGGAAACTCAACAAAAACCCGATCGAGATGGGGGTCATTGACCAAACAAATCATTATATCATTTTTTGTTAAAAAATTTTTATAGTCTCTAATTGGATAGAAACAGTCATGCAGCAAAAGAGCATAATTACAGCACATTAAACTTTTAACTTAAATTTGTGTACCAATTTTAATTGTTTAATTTCATGTGGCAATGCATTGTAACGTACATGTATTGTATATGGATTTCTTGTAGTGAGCTGTTGATACTGACACTTGATGAACATCATTTCTACGTCATTGTAACTATAAATATCAGTATTACATGAAAATATGTTCTCACCATTAAGTAAGTCAGTTTTGACCAATACAAATCTCGTGGAAGATTCTCTTCACAAAAAAAGCATGGGAAACTCAAATTAGCAAGTTTGAAGATTTGCAAAATTTACTCGCAACTACTCGTATTTTCAAAAGATTGTACACAACTTTATTTAAAGAGGTAATTTTTTATAACAGATTATGTGAGGGCCAAACTCATGAATCATCAGCATTCTGCTTTTGAAATGTTTTTTGCAATTTTTGAAAATGACAAGTTTGCCGAAAATGAGAACTGCGCTATCTTTTAGTGTCTTTTGCAACAACTGAAGAAAAGAAGAAAAAGAAAGAAAGAAAAGAAAAGAAAAGAAAAGAAAAAGGGAATGATCTTATTAGAAGTGTAGTCTTTAAAGAACAGATTTCAATAAGAAAAAAATCTCTATTTTCAATATTGTGACTGTAGGTAGAAGTCCAAAACTATTGAACTTTCTCAATTTTCGAAAATTCAGAGTTAAAAAAATGCAACCTCATCCATTTTTATAAGCATGTTTTGCTGTATCCATGGAAAAAAATAATCAAAGAAAAGGAGCCATTTTTCAGAAAAGTTTTGAAATGTTAAGGTTCCATGTAAAATACTCCTCACTCTCCCGCCAATCAAAATATATGTTTCAAATTTGCAGGGCTTCAAATTTGGCCAGTTCAGTGGGGGAATATCGGTTTTGGAGAAAATTGTTGGTTTATGTCCAGCTGCTATCTATCAGCAGCCAAAAGTCATTTTTTCACATTTTCTCAACTTTTCCTCCCATACAATAGCATTGAAACATGACTTTAAGAATATTATAGAAGAGTAAAACCAGGATCTACGGGCTGGACCTATTCATTAAAACATTTGGAGTCGTGTTTGAGAAAATGTTGTTTACGTGATTCTGAAATAGCGCAATTTTGAGCATATTTTCACAGAAAAATTTTGAGTTTCGAGAAACTTCATTAGAATTAATTTGCATTTACTCACAATTACAATAACATATCAAATTGCCGATAATGTAAATATTCATGATGAGAGATTTTTTAAATTGTATTTGTGTAGTTTTTGAAAAATGCAAGGAATTAGATTCTTTTCATTTTTTAAAAACTACACATACAATTAAAAAAAAAATTTTTAACTTCATGAATATTTACTTTTAAAAGTTTTAATGTAAAAATGCACAGGAATATTCCCTGGTATTTTCAAAACAACTTAGATTATCCGCTTTTCAAAAATGAAATTCAAAATTATCAGCCAATTTCCTCTCTTCTCTTTGACGTTTTCTCAAAAGTATTAGACTTATCTTCATACAAATGTCTACTTAAAAAACTATCTTGGAGAGTTGAAATATCGTACTTTAATGAAGGGACATTATTTTTCACCATTCCGGTTCATTGCCAATTGTTCATGAGGTTCTGTAGGGTTCTAATTTTAGGCCAGTTTCTCTTCCAACTGTACATAAACTATATGCCCCCGGTGATTTAAAATATAAGAACTTGCTGATAATATTAATATTCTTTTCAATAAAGAACTGGTAACTACCACAATATCAGATGTTTGAAATCGGTTCTGTAGTAACAAATTAATGGTAATGAAGGGAAAGAGTTTCAATGCAGTTTTCCAAATCAAATTAACAATTGTACACTACATTGAATATGAATGATATGCTATTGACTGATGTTAAGGTAACAAATATATAGAGGTAACATGTTGAATCTCTCAATTCAGTGAAACCTCAAATGAAATATCCATTAAAATGAATTGAAGACAAAATTAATTCTCCCTGAGATATAATAATCATTCCCATATGGCATAATATTCTGGGGAAATGCATCCGGTAGCTCCTACATTTTAGATGACAGAATAACATGGAATGAATAATAAGCAAATGCCATCCATGTGATTCTTTAAAGCCTCACTTTATTATGCTAGGAATTCTACCATTGCCTTGCCTTTCATTCACAAATCAACGGTTTTTGTAAAAAATGAGGGTGAGACAGAAAAATATTTTCAGCCAATACAGTTATCTGTAACTATAACACTCAATGCAGTTATCATATTCATCTAATGTCAGTATCAACAGCTCACTTCAAAAAATTCACCTACAATATGTTATTTTACAACGTAGTAGCAGTTGACATTAAACGTTTAAAATTGATGCAATGGTTTAAGTATCAAGTACAATATTTTCTACTGCATAACTGTTTCTATGCAATTAGAGCCAACACTGATCATCAGAAAGGAAAATTATATTTATTTTAACAATGATATTGAATGTATTAGTTACCATTTGGGCTGTATCATTCTAAAAGACTAAATGTGCCTGTGACAAGAATTGTACCTCAGCTTCTGGGTCAATGACCCACATCTCCAACAGGTTTGTCGTCCAGTTTCACCAATCCTTTGAGAAAATGCTGCGATTGTCCTAAAGTTTGCTTCTGGACATAAATGTAGTTTCACTATCTGTGCATGTTTTCTTGAGCTCTATGGGAAGTGTAGTCGTTCAAATAATCATACTCCATTTTCTTGAGGCAATAAGTCAATTCCGTCACAAAAGGCTTGATAAGGGATATTAGCAAAATTTGTACCTGATTTGCCTTTACAAATAATTTTTACTAGTCAGGAGCGAAGATTTTCATACATACTCTTGTCAAAAATACTCGTTTCTGCCTGTATTCATTAACTTAATATATATATAAGAGTTAGGACAGAGATCCCAGATCTCAAGAAACCTTGCACAAATTGTACTTCTCCCCTTACTATGTCACACAGTGTTTAACTTCTTTAGATGTTAAATAAATATTCATTTATATGATGTCATTTAGACCATTTAGCTCAATCCATGCAAAATGTTTAGAGAAAAAATTTGTGTCATTTTTCAGAGAATGTTGTTTGAGTGTTTCTTAAATTGAGCAATTTAAAGTAATTTTCACACAAAACTACTGGTGGTACAGAATGGCACAGACTGTCTCGTATAACTGTTTCCTAATCCTTTTAATCAGGGCTATCCTTTCGCTCTTACCCAACCCTCTCCTCATCTTATACCTGTTGGAGCTTACGACACTCATATTTCCTCAATTTTTCAATCCCATAAAAGTAATAGTTCCCATCCCATAATAGCAATCCCAAACTGTGTGTTTCTGAAAATGCAGTTTTGAGCTCATTGTGAAAGAAAAGTTTTGAGTTTGTGAAAAACTTCATGAGAAATCAGTGGCGGCCTGTATGGAATTCTATTGGTGGTGCCAGTTAGTGATGCAACATTGATAACAAAACATTGATGTGACCAATTATTGTTTTGAAAATTAATGTGATGTTTTTAACTGGTTTAGTAATCTTTAAAATAAACATTTTTAGTTATTAAAAATGTAAATACAATAAATACTCTTAATTTATTACAACTTCATTAATCGGGAAATAAAATTGCAAATCCTCTGCTTAAGCACTTCGCAATCTTAGGCCTTACCATTTCTATGTTCGATCTGCATATTATATGATTGCATTGTTACGCTCCACGTAAACATTTTACAAATAGCACGAGTTTTCTTTTTAACGTTTTTGAAATTTGTATGATCCAAAACTACTGTAAAAATAGTGTTGTTTATTGTTTCAATTTTTGGAGTCCATTTTAAAATAATTCAGCTTCTTGATTCTGTAAAGCTTCCTGTTCTTGACAAGAATTTTCTTTTTTTGGCAAAATGTTCATTATATTCTCATCATTTTCATTACTCATAATTTCTTTTTTTCTTTTCAACATGTTATATTTCATCTCTTCACCATGATTTCTCTCAGCTTCATGTGAATTTTTTTTTTTTATTCCGTTTCTTCACGAGAATTTTCTTTTTCTCGCAAAATCATTATATTCTCATCATTCTCATCACACAATATTTCTATTTCTCTCATCTGCCGGTTGTTTGCTTCATATTTGTTCTTAATTCTGTATCCTTTTCATTAAGAGCAGACCCACAACTCTGAATTTCACTAACCATCTACAATCTTCACGATACAAAATTGTGTAGGAAGACTTGTATAGGATCTTCTTGGTTATCATTTTCATATGAAGCTTTCATTTTATCATTTCTCTTTCATGCTTCTTCCTCTTCAATTTTAATTTTGGTCTTGGCTAGTTTTTGCTGACTTATAACCATTAATTCATATTTCATTGTCTCTTGCTCTGCATTATGTTTTTCAACATTTTGCTCTTCATCTTTTAAATTCTGTGACAATTTCTTCTTGAGTCCATAAACAACCAAAATCCAAAATAATTTTCTCTTTATCCAATTCATCTTCTCAAATTCAGTTTTTTTTTCTTTTTCTTCTAAAATATTAATTTCTTGAACAGTACTATTCCTGGAATAATTTCGTTTTAACGTGATGATATTCTTGATTACTATTTCCTTAAATTCCCCACTCTTATTAGACTCTTTGTCTGTTTCCAATTCTATATATTGAATTGAATTGAATTGAATTTGCCTTATTTTACGTGGCGAGACTCAGGCCATGAGGCCTGCTCTTCCGTCTGACCACGCAAATTTCGTTACACTCCTTTCACCAATCATGGGAGAAAGAAGGTATTACTTGGCGAAAACAGGCGATTTGAATTTAGCTCAGAGGCATCATTTAGGCTTGAGGATCTTTTACATGCAGTAAATGTACTAACATGGGACTGCCGGCTTTACTTCCCCTCTGAAGGAAGGCGTACGAAAGATTTTTTCGCCCTTAAAAATCCATGGCTTCGATCGGGTTTGAACCCGCAAACTTGGGTATAGCAGTCCGATATGCTAACCGGTACACCATCGCCACCGCCAAATATATTGACTATTTAACTTGGTATTAACTTCATTATCTTTAATCATTTTCTGAATAATTTCAGTTTCTTCCTCTGTATTCAATTCTTTAATACATTCTGTTCTTGTTAATTTAAAAAGAATGCTAAATATCTATTTCAGAATTAGTTTTCACCGATTTTATCTTTGATTTTAAAATTTCTGCTTGGAGTTTTGCCTGTTCATTTACTTTATCCTGCCTTTCTCGTTCTTCCTTTCGTATTCTATCCTACCTTTCTCGTTCTTGCATCGAGTATACTATTTTTTAATAGTGTGTTTTTGTTTGCCTAGATATAATTTGCGTGTGCCCAGCCACAGAAATGGACCACAGGCACAGCTCCAAATGTTTTCTTTAACTTTCTTGTAAGAATAGAGTAAAATACGGGTAAAATGCTTGTAAGAATAGGGTAAAATAAAGGTCTTGCCCCATTCTCTGGCCAGCTGCCATCTATTGTCGCCCAAAGTACATTGTTTTGACATTTTCACAACCTTTTGCTTTCCTAATAGTACAACCGAAATATTACTTTAAGAATATTAAAGAAGAGTAAAACCTGGTCATAAATAGAAATTTTCATTGAAAAATTTGAAGCCGTTTTTAAGAAAATGGTGATTAGGCACTACTGTAAATGAGTATATGTACTTTAAATGATGTCATAAGGTTTCTTGAAAACTCAATACTTTTCTGTTTAAATGAGCTCAAACTCCCGCATTTTGAGAAAATGGTTCCAAATTCTTTTCTTCAAACTTTTCCAATGGATTAGTGCTAATTGCAGTGCTTAATATGACGTTAAGTTCATTTTGGTGTATTTTTTTGTTTTAAAAAAAAATACAATGTAACTTTTTAAAATATCTCTCACGTCGTTAGTATGCACATTTCCAGTCATTATTGGATACCTTTTTGAATTTCTGAGTGGAAGTGCTTCAAATGAAGGTTTGCGAAAACTCAATAGATTCCGTGAAAAAGAGCTTGAAATTTCGCGTTTATTGTAACGCTTAACGCTATTTTCGTAAAAACTATTCTTAACTTTTCAACGAATATTTCCATATTGGACGATGTTGTACTCTTCTTTAATATTCTTAAAGTAATTTTCTTCAAAAACCAAAAAAAAAATTTTAAAAATATATTTTTGGCGGCGTAGGTGGCAGCTGGCAAGAGGATGGGGCAAAATCGTAAAGTCAGTCCACACCATGGAAATTAGAAAACTTTACGACAAGAAAGTGTGTGCCATTCTGTAGCACCTCTAGTTAAGTTTTTAACCTTTTTTTTTCTTCAAAAAACTGCACCAAGTTTTTTATTAAATTTTGACTTTGTATAGTCTAAAGACTGTTTAAAAGAATGGTGCAGGTCTCTTGTTTGTAAAATCTCCAATTGTTGTCTTCACGTGTTCTGCAAAGAACGGTAAAGAAACTGGTGTGGGTCCAAGCTCGGCGCAGTCTTCCTTTTTAAAAACGGAAAAAAATTCAAAATGGTAAATTATAATGTTACATGCTTTGTTAAATGCCATCACATTAATATATAATAACATAAATGAAAATAGTCCAATTAGGTTTTATTTCTTTAAAATCGATTTAAATATAATATGAAATGTAATGGATCTAGCTTTTGAACCTTTGGGCTTTATTTTAATAAATAAGTAATAATAGCAACAATACTATTACTTTTATGTAATAACAGCCCCACGTTGGGCATGCCATCTGAAGTGGATTTCCTTTGAACACTGGATTAATTTAATAAAGATAACAATCTTATGCATTTTATTGTATCTATACCTAACAATTCTTTAATTCCGTTTACTAAACAAAACTCCATATGTTCGACGGGGATATTCAATGTAGAGAATTTTATTTTCGGGGTCAACAGAACCGTCCACACAGAATCAGGGCGTCCACACGCAATCACAAAACTTTACCCAAGGAATCCCTCTCTTTAATAAATATTTGATTTGTAGGAATTGGTACAAAAACAGATTCGTTCTTTGGTAAAAACATTTATTATTCAGCATCTTACCCAGCTTCAAAAACAGCAAATTCAATACACTTCACAACAAAATAACCCAAAAATTGTTCCCTGTCAGCTTTTTTTCCATTTACGCTATATTTACAACTCGCACACTCTTTGATTTCCACATTCATACATGCCCATGTTACCCTACTATTATTAACTTTATATAAACTTATGTCTAATGACAATACTTGGTCGTCCTACATATTTTAGTAACAATTATAACAATAATTATTACTAAATTATTATTATTATTATTATTATTATTATTATTATTATTATTATTATTATTATTATAATTATGACGATGATGATGTATTTCTCACTTCCCTGTTTGTTTCTCCGCATACTTGTACGCTGGTATTCTGCCCTTTCTCTCTGTTCCTTAGCGATGTCCTCCCAGGCGTCGTTGGTCTCATTCAGTACAAGTTTATGATGCTTAGTTCTTTGAAATTTTGTTATTCACCCTTCTAAAATTCTTTCCGTTACTAACACACGCGTAATATTGCCACACTTTTTTAACTTCTATCACTCGCGTCTGCTCGTAATCAACTCAAATTATTCTGACTAGGCTCCCATGCATTAACACATTCGACCGCGGTCACAGTTTGATTCTGTTCCGGCAGTTCGTAAACCATGCCGCTCAATTTTCTTTTGCTATTTTTACTTAACGTTAATGTTATAGCTTTATTTACTTAACGTTAGCATTACAATGTTCTCTCCGTACATTAAAATGGTGTATTCAAAGTAATGATATCGTAATTTCGAATGCATTCATGCGATGTATTGGATGAATGCAGTATATTTTAAGGTAAAATTACAATTCTTTACGAGATGATATTTGAGTTTTAAGAATTGCAGAAATTGTGACATATTACGTGATGGCGACATAGTAAAGCAAGAAAGTATGTGCTGCTCCTCTGACGAAAGAACAAAATATCACTTTATAATAAAAAGTAAATTTCAAGTTTGCAGTACAATTAAGAAAAGAACTTCTCAAATTGGACAAACACGCTCACGCACACGCACCCGCTCACGCGCACACCCACGCGCGCGCGCGACACGCGCGCGCGTACACACACACACACACACGCACACGCCACACGCACACACGCCCGCGCGCACACACACACACACACACGCACACGCACACGCTTTGTTCGCAAATGTGTCGCTATGAAAATTATGATTTCGCGGAATATCGTTAATAACCACGAGTTTCGCGTTTAGTCTTAGTATTCAGTTTTAATTGTGATCGTTAACTTATGTTACTGCAAAAGAAATATGTTTAAAATGAACAATGTAACATTTTCACTAAATATTAACAATTTTTGCTTTTTCATGGTTTACTAAAAAACTGTCTCTGTTATTTTCATTTGTGACCTTCTAATCTCGTATCTATTAATTCCCCATTATCTTTTGAAAAGTGCCAATTAATTTTATTTATTGTTTCTGAATGTGATGTATGTTTTGCTTTGTTTCAGTCTGAAAAACGCGTTCGTCATGATAATCCATGCAGACTCTTGAAGAACTTGAATATTGATTCGTTTTTGAATAAAGTTCATGGAGAAGATCCTTGTAAATGAACCCAAATTGCAACTCTTCCTACAGCGGTCTTTCCCTTCATAATTTTTGTGTCTTTTGTAGAAATATTTTAAATGCCATAGTCTCTTCTTTATTGAGGTAACAAATTAATTGACTTGCAACATTTTGCAATGTATGAACACTGCTAGTGTGTTAGTA
Source organism: Teleogryllus oceanicus (assembly GCA_964035755.1). Classification (NCBI taxonomy): domain Eukaryota; kingdom Metazoa; phylum Arthropoda; class Insecta; order Orthoptera; family Gryllidae; genus Teleogryllus; species Teleogryllus oceanicus. The sequence continues at coordinate 22,480,407 of CAXIVR010000011.1, read as the reverse complement.
AAGGAAGTATATATCATGAGGGCTGAAAATGTAGAAATGTTAATTTTCCTTTGTTTTATGATGTTTGCATCAAAGAAACATGAATGTATTTTTGTGTGTTTTGGTATTATGTTTGATACCAAACAACACATGCGATAGTATATTTCAATGTAGATTTCTATAACATGATTTTTGTAAAAATAACAAAATATGAAGTTCGTAATATAAATACAATGTTAACTCATAAATTCTCTTCATATGTTAATAATTTACACTTGGCAAATATTACACTGTTTGTATAGTGCTTTGAGACAATTCATTGTTAGAATTGCTTTTGTGCAAAACTAAGATTTTCTGGTTGCTATTTAAATTGTATTGTTAAGATTTTAAAAGTTCAATGTGTGAATAAGATGGTCATATGTTCAACTATATTGTTTTCTTCAACATTTTTTATTTATAGTTAGATTTTTCTTTATTTTTCTCTTGATGCCAGTGTATTTTTATCATTCTTTGTACTATTTGTTAATTTAGTGCAGTATTTATGCTCCTTTCTTTAAAAGAATTTAATGAAAAAATTTGTGTAGATGGAAAACTTTGTATGTACAGCTTTCACCTACATTTTATGTAATATTAGAGAGTCGGTATTGTAAAAATGTACAGTTTTATTTAATTTTATATGAGAATTGATAAAGTTTTGAAATGTTATATTTGTAATGTTGTGGTATGTGATTTAACACCTTTATTTCCTCCCATTTATTAGTTTCATCACAAAATAACAGTTTAACAAAATAACATTTAATTCTGTGGTCTGATACATGAATGCGCACTGGGTGCTTCCTGTCACGAATGGAAATGTGGTAGGTGTCACTTGTGCAGCGGTTTCTAGTTGCATGAACCCCAACTACAAAAGTATGATATGACGTATACTTTTCAATAAAAGGTTATATATTACGAGTAGTAGTTAATTGTGTATGTTGGGATTCAGTACTAAAAGATGTCTCAAAAGAACTACATTACAGTCTACTGTGGTTATAGTGAACTTCTGGGGACTAACATTTTTGGTTCACTATATTCGATGTCAAAATTAAAGACACTTTTCCCACTATTGTTGATTTTATTAAAATAGAGATTCAGCAAAATACATAAACAGTAATAACTGAAAATACCAATATCTTTGTTTGATCTTAAAAATCAATTATTTGCTTTGCACATTTTTCTTTAGAATTTCTCTGGAACCTTTTCCAGAGTTCTTGCTTTCTCCATACTCGATTCTGCAATCGTAATGCAGTCATGACACCCTTCAATGCGTCCTGTACTGCTGGGACATCGTCCCACAAGGACCTCCATGAAGCTGGCCAGAAAAAATCTGGTATTTCAACCAAACTTAGTATATTGTTTGCCCACTTCCAGAAAATAGTTACACGCACAACAAATTTTCAGGCCAACTTTATGCTGGCCAGAAAAAATTGGGGTTTCAACCAAACTTGGCATATCATTTGCCCCAATAAAAAAATTTTCAGGACAAATCCATGTTGACAAAACAAACAGGTATTTTCAATAATTTAGTAAATCGTTTGCCCAAGTTTACCCACCAAAAAGGTTTGTTTGCCTACCACCAGAAAAAAAAATAGACACGAAAAAAAATTTCGAACCTACTTCAGGTTGGCCGGAAAGATATCTAGAAATTTAACCAAACTTCCACATATCGCTTACCAATCATTTTCCCAGTTGTGCATGTAAAACAATTTCGTTGTATTCTATTCGATAAAAGAATATTCTCGTTTGGGCAAACAAAATTTTCGTTTACCCAGGAACAAAAATAAAATAAGCGGAAGGATGAATTCAGACGGCTGCAGCAAACGAATTTGCTCGTATGTCCGATCGGGCTAACGGTTCCCAGAAAAGAACAATTTAGACATTGTGCATACTATTTCATAATATTGTGTTTTCGTTTGCCCATGATTGAATTTCTTTTCCCAGGCACAGAAATGGAATTACATGCTGAAGCGTGTATTCGTAGATGGCTACGGCATTCGAATTTGCTTTTTGTCCGTTCGGGCTAACAATTCCAATAAAGGAACAATAATATTATGCATAGTATTTCCTAATAGTGTATCTTCGTTTCCCAAGGAATAATTTTCGTTTTCCCAGGCACAAAAATGAAAGTACAAGCCGAAGCGATGTATTCGTATACAGAGCTCCGGAATGTGAATTTGCTCCTTTGTTCGGTCGGGCTGACAATGCCACTAAAGGAACAATAATGATATTGTGTAAACGATTTTCTAATACTGTGATTTCGTTTGTCCAGGAACAGGAATGGAAAGAAAAGCGTTCGCTAATTTAAGCGGACTCGCTAACACATGCTGAAGGAACAATTATAATATTCAGCAAACTATTTCTTAACAGGGCGTTTTCGTTTGCCCAGGCACAGAAATGGATTTACAAGCGCAAGCGTGTATTCGAAATTATGTATATGAAATTACAAGCACAAGCGTTTATTCTTACGGGAATCCGGCTTTCGCTTTCGCTCATATGCTCGGTTTGGATAACACTTACTCTGAAGAAGCAAATATAATATTCAGGGCACTATTTTTTAATAGTGTGTTTTCGTTTGTGTGTGTTTTCTAACTCGAAATTCAATGGCGATTACAATGGTATAAAGCATTTTTTCCCTCTAAGGTTTTGTATATTGTAAATAAGGGAAAAATTTAAAAAACCAAAGCCCAAAAATTCGAAAGTAGAGCAGATTACTGGTAATCTGCCATGCTAATTTCAGCGTATTATGGCTAATAGTTTAGGAGATAGAGCCACTCAAGATGCCCGTAAAATTAGTGAATTAATCAGGTTCATACGTGTGTTTATAGGAAGTATAAACCCATCTCGATCAGGTTTTTCGTCCAGTTTCCTGATCCATTGAGCAAATGCTGAGATGGCCCTTGTTTTGCTTCTGGACATAAATGTAACTTCATTTTCTGTGCACGTCTTCTAGAATTCAGTGGGAAACACAATTCTTCAAATTATCGTTTCCTATGTTATCGCGGCAGGAAGTAATAAGAGCCAAAATTTATTGCTTATTTATCCTTGAAAATAGATTTTATTACATGGGAGTTTTTTGTTTTTTCTCCCTTTCAAAATTCAAAATGTATTCCTTATATATCCTTGAAAATAGATTTTACTACATGGGAGTTTTTGTTTTGTTTTTTCCTCCTTTCAAAATTCAAAATTTAAGTAGTATATGACTTAGTGTAGGGATCATAGAATTTTGAAAATGTGCACACAATTCACTTTTCCCGTCACGCAGTCATACGCACGTCATACGCAGTTTTTAACTGTTTTTGACGTAAAATAAATAAATAAATAAATAAAAAGTAGTTCTCGTACTCGTTTTAGGGAATGGAGGAATTTGAAGACTTTTTGTCAAATCTTACGTGCGTAGTCCAGCTGAGAGTGCTGTCTATATAAATTCCTAGGTTCTTTACGTCGTTACACCAAGGTAGAGGGGAGCCAGTTATACTAATGGACGGAAGGGTTTTATCTAATTTGTTGATGGCGTTGCGGGAGCTTATCAATAAACTTTGTGACTTATTTGGATTTAATAAAAGTCCTAGGGCTGCGGTCCACTTATTGAGAGCATTTAGGTCCTCATTTATTTTCTGAACCAAAGAGTTAAGCTCCGACGGATGTCCGCTGACATATAGTTGAAGGTCATCTGCGTACATTTTATAACGACAGTATTTAAGACATTGTCGAACGTCGTTTACGTAAATTAAGAATGCTAAGGGTCCTAGAACTGTTCCCTGTGCAATACCCCGGGCAGTTCTAATGGCACTGGACCGGTTTTCACCTGATACTACGACTTGTTGACGATCTGAAAGATATTGTGAGAACCACCATATCGTGAGTTTAGCAAAGCCCAAAACTTTCATTTTCTCTAGCAGGCTATTATGATCGACCAAGTCAAACGGTTTATTGAAATCTAAGAGAATAAGTATTGTTAATTTACCGTTGTCAATGGAAATTCTGGCCTCTTCAATGAGGATCCTTGAGCATTTACGTGACCTACAAATAAAGATTGCAATGATGATTTTGAAATGGAGGCGTATGAATTATGAGTAATTGTTATTGATTGTTTGCTTTGTCCATGTAATGAGGAAAGCTGTAGAAGCGGATTCATACTGGCCATGGTTTCAGAAAGATTGTTGAGAAATTATGCTTAGAAGGGAGAAGAGGAAAGAGAGGGCCCTTGAGCATTTACGTGACCTACAAACAAAGATTGCGATGATGATTTTGATATGGAGGCGTATGTATTATGAGTAATTGTTATTGGTTGATTGCTTTGTCCATGTAATGAGGAAAGCTGTAGAAGCGGATTCATACTGGCCATGCTTTCAGAAAGGTTGTTGAGAAAGATGAAAGAAGAAAAGATGCTTAGAGGAGAAGAGAAAGAGAGGATCTTTGAGCATTTACGTGACCTACAAATAAAGATTGCGATGATGATTTTGATATGGAGGGGTATGTATTATGAGTAATTGTTATTGGTTGATTGCTTTGTCCATGTAATGAGGAAAGCTGTAGAAGCGGATTCATACTGGCCATGCTTTCGGAAAGGTTGTTGAGAAAAGATGAAAGAAGAAAAGATGCTTAGAGGGGAGAAGAGAAAAGAGAGGATCTTTGAGCATTTACGTGACCTACAAATAAAGATTGCGATGATGATTTTGATATGGAGGGGTATGTATTATGAGTAATTGTTATTGGTTGATTGCTTTGTCCATGTAATGAGGAAAGCTGTAGAAGCGGATTCATACTGGCCATGCTTTCAGAAAGGTTGTTGAGAAAAGATGCTTAGAGGGGAGAAGAGGAAAGAGAGGATCCTTGAGCATTTACGTGACCTACAAATAAAGATTGCGATGAAGATTATGATATGGAGGCGTAAGTATTATGAGTAATTGTTATTGGTTGATTGCTTTGTCCATGTAATGAGGAAAGCTGTAGAAGCGGATTCATACTGGCCATGCTTTCAGAAAGGTTGTTGAGAAAAGATGAAAGAAGAAAAGATGCTAAGAGGGAGAAGAGGAAAGAGAGGATCCTTGAGCATTTACGTGACCTACAAATAAAGATTGCGATGATGATTTTGATATGGAGGCGTATGTATTATGAGTAATTGTTATTGGTTGATTGCTTTGTCCATGTAATGAGGAAAGCTGTAGAAGCGGATTCATACTGGCCATGCTTTCAGAAAGGTTGTTGAGAAAAGATGAAAGAAGAAAAGATGCTTAGAGGGGAGAAGAGGAAAGAGAGGATCCTTGAGCATTTACGTGACCTACAAATAAAGATTGCGATGATGATTTTGATATGGAGGCGTATGTATTATGAGTAATTGTTATTGGTTGATTGCTTTGTCCATGTAATGAGGAAAGCTGTAGAAGGATTCATACTGGCCATGCTTTCAGAAAGGTTGTTGAGAAAAGATGAAAGAAGAAAAGATGCTAAGAGGAGAAGAGGAAAGAGAGGATCCTTGAGCATTTACGTGACCTACAAATAAAGATTGCGATGATGATTTTGATATGGAGGCGTATGTATTATGAGTAATTGTTATTGGTTGATTGCTTTGTCTATGTAATGAGGAAAGCTGTAGAAGCGGATTCATACTGGCCATGCTTTCAGAAAGGTTGTTGAGAAAAGTGAAGAAGGAAGAGGAAAGAGAGGATCCTTGAGCATTTACGTGACCTACAAATAAAGATTGCGATGATGATTTTGATATGGAGGCGTATGTATTATGAGTAATTGTTATTGGTTGATTGCTTTGTCCATGTAATGAGGAAAGCTGTAGAAGCGGATTCATACTGGCCATGCTTTCAGAAAGGTTGTTGAGAAAAGATGAAAGAAGAAAAGATGCTAAGAGGGAGAAGAGGAAAGAGAGGATCCTTGAGCATTTACGTGACCTACAAATAAGATTGCGATGATGATTTTGATATGGAGGCGTATGTATTATGAGTAATTGTTATTGGTTGATTGCTTTGTCCATGTAATGAGGAAAGCTGTAGACGCGGATTCATACTGGCCATGCTTTCAGAAAGATTGTTGAGAAAAGATGAAAGAAGAAAAGATGCTTAGAGGGAGAAGAGGAAAGAGAGGATCCTTGAGCATTTACGTGACCTACAAATAAAGATTGCGATGATGATTTTGATATGGAGGCGTATGTATTATGAGTAATTGTTATTGGTTGATTGCTTTGTCCATGTAATGAGGAAAGCTGTAGAAGCGGATTCATACTGGCCATGCTTTCAGAAAGGTTGTTGAGAAAAGATGAAAGAAGAAAAGATGCTAAGAGGGGAGAAAAGAAAAGAGAGGATCCTTGAGCATTTACGTGACCTACAAATAAAGATTGCGATGATGATTTTGATATGGAGGCGTATGTATTATGAGTAATTGTTATTGGTTGATTGCTTTGTCCATGTAATGAGGAAAGCTGTAGAAGCGGATTCATACTGGCCATGCTTTCAGAAAGGTTGTTGAGAAAAGATGAAAGAAGAAAAGATGCTTAGAGGGGAGAAGAGGAAAGAGAGGATCCTTGAGCATTTACGTGGCTTACAAATAAAGATTGTGATGATGATTTTGAAATGGAGGCGTAAGTATTATGAGTAATTGTTATTGGTTGATTGCTTTGTCCATGTAATGAGGAAAGCTGTAGAAGCGGATTCATACTGGCCATGCTTTCAGAAAGGTCGTTGAGAAAAGATGAAAGAAGAAAAGATGCTGAGAGGGGAGAAGAGGAAAGAGAGGATCCTTGGAAATTCCAAGTAAAGGGAGTTGTGGGGTAGGGGTGGGGAGCGCTCCTACTTAGGCGGAAATGGCCTGCAAGTCGGCAATTGTCTGCGCGCGGGCTTTCCTGCTTCATGTTTTAATGACTATTGTGCCATCTTCCGTCCAGACGTTCCGCAGGCCAAATTTATTTATGGCCGCTCTCAGAACCTCCAGACGGGATCTTGTGAGGTCTTCTCGTATTGTGACACCGGTGTTTTTCAATTGTCTTTTCTCCCGAAAGACTTCACGACGCTTCCTGTAACTTACAAAGTTTACAATGAGCGGTCGTGTTTTTCCTGGGGCCTTGGGTCCTACTGGGTATCTCAAGATTTCCTTATTACTTTAAAAAATACCAAACATTGTTACGAAAAGTCATAAGCAGGCTAAAATCATGAAAACGATCAATAATAAAACTAAAGCAATGTGGAATATAATAAAAAATACTACCAAATCAACTAGAAAACCCGTAGAGAATGTTGTTTTAAAATATAACGATATAAATGTGAACGATCCGGCAACAGTGGCTAATCTCTTTAACCAATACTTTTCGAGAATTGCTGCCGATCTCACTAAGGGTCTTCAGGCACAAAATTCAAAAACAGACAGTTCACCCGAAATTTTAGACACAATGTTCGTTTCCGAAACTTCTTCCTATGAAATTCTCAAAATAATCGGTAAACTAAAAAAAAAATATTCGTCCGGTTTAGATGAATTCCCGGATTCTTTGTTAAAGACTTGTGCGTATGCCATTATACATCCGTTAACTCACATATTTAATGCATCTTTATGCACTGGAACGTTTCAGATATTTTCAAAACAGCTAAAATTAAGCCGCTTTTCAAAAAGGCAACAAAAATGAAATTCAAAATTATCGGCCCATTTCTCTTCTATCAGTTTTTCAAAAATATTAGAGACTTTTTACGTACGAATGGAAACCTTTCTCACTAAACACGACGCGCTTTCAGATTGCCAACATGGATTTAGAAAATTAAAATCAACGGAAACAGCTATATTTTCTTTTCTTAAAGATGTCGCTTCATCATTGGATCAAAACGAGGCACCTATTGGATTACTTTAGATCTTTCAAAGCTTTTGAAACTGTAATGTTCGTACCTTAAACAACGATCTCAGAGAGTTGGTTTTGGTTTTCCTTAAAAAGAGTTGAAATACCTTACTGGAATGATGGAACATTACGTACGCACCTTTCCGACTCTTTGCCCGTTGCATGTGGAGTTCCTCAAGGATCGATTTTAGGCCCTATTCTGTTCCTACTTTACGTAAACGATATGCCCTCGACGATTGAAACGGAAGAACGGTTCTCTTGCAGATGATAGAACACCTTTGCAATAAAAAAATAGTAAAATCGATGTTTCAAATTGGTTCCGAAATAACAAATTAATAGTAAACGAAAAGAAAACGGTTTTAATGCAGTTTTCCATTTCAAATAAACAATTCTGTGCTCCATTGAAAATGAACAGTGTACCATTGACTGATGTTAAGGCAACAAAATTTTTAGGTCTCTCAATTCAGTCAAACCTTAAATGGAACGTCCATTTAAATGAATTGAACACAAAATTAAGTTAATTGTGCTACGCGTTCAGAATTCTTGCAAATTCAGTCAGCCTTCATACTGCTCGTTGTGTATACTTCGCGAATGTTCATTCCTGCCTGAGATATGGCATAATATTCTGGGGAAATACATCTTATAGCTCCCAGACTTTTAGATTACAAAACGAATTGTACGAATAATAACCAAATCCCACCCACGTGATTCATGTAAGCCTCTCTTCATTAATCTAGAATTCTACCATTACCGTGTCTTTTATTTACGAATCAGTGGTTTTGTAAAAATGACTTGCTCAAGGGCGGAATATTTTTTCAGAAAATGCAGAAGTCTATTACTATAACACTCGACGTAGAAATCATATTCATCAGGGGACAGTATCAACAGCTCATTACAAAAAATTCACATACAATACATGTACACTATTTTACAACACTTTGCCAGATGACATTAAACGATTAAATTCAATAGAAAAGTTTAAATCCCAAGTGAAATCGTTTCTGCTGCACAACTGTTTCTATACAATTAGAGACTATACTGAGCATAACGAGAAAAGTAATGTGATTTTAACAATGATATGGCCCCTTGTTTTGCTTCTGGGGTTTTTCGTCCAGTTTCCCTGGTCCATTGAGCAAATGCTGAGATGGCCCCTTGTTTTGCTTCTGGACATAAATGTAACTTCATTTTCTGTGCACGTCTTCTAGAATTCAGTGGGAAATACAATTATTCAAATTATCGTTTCCATGTTGTCGCAGCAGGAAGTAATAAGAGCCAAAATTTATTGCTTATTTATCTTTGAAAATAGATTTTATTACATGGGAGTTTTTTTCTCCCTTTCAAAATTCAAAATTTATTGGTTATTTATCCTTGAAAATAGATTTTATTACATGGGAGTTGTTTTGTTTTTTTCTCCTTTTCAAAATTCAAAACGTATTGCTTATTTATCCTTGAAAATAGATTTTATTGCATGGAGTTTTGTTTTTTCCCCCTTTCAAAATTCAAAATTTAAGTAGTATATGACTAAGGTAGGGATCACAGAATTTTGAAAGTGTGCACACAATTCACTTTTCCCCATAGCACGTCATACGCAGTTTTTAACTGTTTTTTGACGTAAAATAAGTAAATAAATAAAATAAATACTCTATGACATTTATCAATGTCGTTCAGGCTCAAATCGATACTTATCGGTTTTGCCACATCAAGCGCAAGTTGATCTGAATTTTCATTATCATTTTCCTTGACTCCGAAGATCCGCAAGGAATTCCGCCACGTATACATCTCAAGTTGATCTGTTCTCGCATCGAGCTCTGCTTTCAGATTTTTAATTTCTCAGTCTCTGTCTTCAATTTCCCTGCGCAAATTATTTATTAAAATCGGTGTTAAAATTCATGCTTTCCTCTAACTGCTTGGCGACCATTCCAGTGAGGACCGCCGCCAAGGAGTTGAGGAAGGCAGGACATTTAACAACTTCCTGCACAATTGAATTGATTTCTACTTGCAAATTGTTTTGGTTACTCTTAGTAGTTCCTCTGGTATTCGATGCCAAGCTGACAAGTGAAGAAGAAAGAGAGAAGAAACTACCCAAATTAAATTAAATAAGTTAAAAATTCCCAAATTAAATAATTAAAAATTTAAAAGGTGAGATTCACAAAATATTAGAGGAAATTCTAAGTCACGTTAGAGGAAATAAATTTGAAAGAATACAAATTTTTAAACTAAGGAATAGTTTTAGTTTTACTGCAGTGAGGAGCAAATTCAGACGGAATTGCTATATGAAATGGAGAGTAAAGAGAGTATAGTGGAAAGAAAACTAGGAATTTGAAAGTACGAGTTACTATTAAGAAAACGATTGAAAAGAATATCAGGAAAGCGATAGTATAAAATACAATACTTATCTTTGAGCTTTTACCTTGCTACGATTGGGCCCGTGCTGTACACTGTGCCGTTGACCACCTGCAGAAAACTGCCTGAGCCTAAGCTCGGAGCGCTCCGAGACGATGTTCACTCGACGAGGGACATCGACAGACTGGGAGTATGTTTCCCTAGAGAAAAGCAAGTGCGCCCAACAGGGTAAAGTGTAGAGCAAGCAACTGCAACGAAAAAGAGAGAGAAGAATGAAAAACAAGTGCTAATAAGAAAAGTAACCTCTAAACGACTACTATGGAGAGTAGAAGAGGGCAGTAGATTAAGCAGTGGATTCGAGAGGGTATAGTATAGGAAATCAAATCGTCCCGACGCAGTATTAAATAGGACGTGGGATGATTTTAGGTTGGAAAACAAGCATAAAATTTACGCGCCAAGTATTCGTATCCAAAGAGTAGAGAAGAACGCCGCAAATGAGTGGGCCGGATTTGCGGAGCGTAGTTGACGTCATCCACACGCATGTAAGTGCTTTCCGAAGTACATTTGTCTTGTGTAAGTAAAGAATTTTTATAGAAAACGAAAGCTGTTTGACAACGAAACGAGGAGCGTTAGTAATTATTATTTTCAGAGTATTATAGTACTACAAAACACTACTAATGTTCATAGCAAATTTCATTATACTGTTGCAGGTGGACCGCGGCGTGTCAGCTGGCCGTGGCGAGAATCCGGAAAAGCAATTTGATGTTAAACATTAATCGGAGCCATCGTGCAAAGAATATAGCTAACATAACACAGTAAGTTTCGATTGATGACCTAAAAGTGATATAGTCATTAGTGTTGAGAGGGTTAACCGCATTAAAGAAGTTAAAAAACGCTCTGTCTCTCTCCCAAAGAAGCAGAACATAAAACTAGTCGGAAAAGGGAGTACAGTTAACAGTAAAACATCTGTTTGTGATGCAGACGAGGAACAGTCACAGCTGCCGTGTGTTGGTGCGGTCAGAACCATCACTACAGACCTGAAAAAAGGGCAGTGGAGTGCAATGCATCCCTTGAAGGTACGGAGAAAAAGAGAGTGTCTATGGAAATAGACAATAGACAATACTCTCTCTCAGAAACAGAAGATTTTAATATTAGCTGACAGACATGGCAGGAACATGTGCTCCAAATTGAGAGAGCTTCTTCCCTCCAAAAACGCGGTCACAGACATTTCTAAGCCTAATGCTTGTTTAGCAGACGTGACTAGCGACTTGCTACCACTTACACAGAATTTTACAATCCGGGACACAGTAGTAATAATAGGTGGGAAAGAATTAACACACACTAAAAAACAAAAGTTGCCCAGAAAACAAACGTAATTATGACCACTGCCCCCTGGCAACACACCCTTGTTAACAACAGATTAAAAATAAAAAAAAGCATCTGAGAGACACACAAATTACATTATTTAACTTAGACATTCTCTCAGAGACTATTCACCCGGCATGGTCTCCACCTGAGACAAGCTGGCAAACATGCACTAGGATGTAAGCTAGCCACACACATTTTAGAGACTTCTTCACCTTCACCATCTCCTGCACTTCCTACACTTCCACCAACCCCTGCTCCCTCCACACCAGCTCCTTCTCCATTCTTCCTAATTCAGCCTCGTCCCCTAGTCCAGGGACTCCCACTCCCACCTATGCTGTCGTAGCCGCCAACCCTCCAATCTCCCAGAACTCTCCCTCAAAACCCTCTCGATCCATATCCTACTACCTACGTGCTATTCCCAAACCTCTTCAGCACCTGGACCTGTAGCAACTAACCAGAGACCTGTAGCAACTAACCTAGATTCTACCTGATGGAAATCTTCAAATATTCTTAAAAAACTTAGAAATAGTCTTGGATAAATTAACAAAGCGGACTCATTACTCTATCATAATCTGTGGCGATATAAACATTAACTTTCTACCTACTGCTAGTATCATTCATGAAAAGGACAGAATCAAACTAATAAACTTAGTACGCTCCTATAACCTGGATGCAGAAATCGATACACCAACCAGGCAATCAAAGAACACCCAAACAGCAATAGACCAAATCCTTTTAGACAAAACTAAACACACATACACAATCACCACCAATGATACGGGGCTCACTGACCACAATGCTCAAATACTCACTCTAAAATAAATTACACCTCATCAAAAGAAAACCCAATAAAGGAGACTGTTCAAGTTTTTTTCATTAAACTTACTAAACACATCTCACTGTTAACTAATGAATTATGGCCAGGGGTATATGTAATACCTGACATCAACCTAAAGTATAACACTTTCTTTAATACAATCAAACACTATTTCAATATCTCCCATCCACAACAGTACCATATAACAACATACAAAACAGCACACCGTGGATAACAAAAGATATTTTACGATTTTTTTACGATTCCCTATCGTCATGTACCAGAAAGCCACACCCTGACTCGAAATTTAACGGCGGTTTCAATGGTGCAGGTCATTTTTCTCTGAGGCTTCGTTTTCTGCAATTTGCGAAAACATTAATAAAATACGCCATTTTCAGCCAAAATGCCACCTACATTGTCGCCGTTTTTTTACGATTCCCTACGTCATGTACCAGTCGTTAACAGGAATGCATAGAGAAAAGTATTCTTCAATTTACGTGCGGATTTCAGCGTCGTATAGCTAATAGTTTAGAAGATGCAGGCAGTCAAAGATGACCTATTTTGGAAATATTGAAAATGCATTAAAATGAGGAAAACCCTCTAAAACCGTAGTTTTCTTCCGAATTGGACGAATGACCACATTTTCTGATAGCCCTTGATCCCAGGAACACGCCGGAGGTTTCAGAAGATAGAAATCATTTTCGTTTAGGAGATATGGTCGCATGCCCAAATCGTAAAGTTGATTATACCCCTGTTGAATTTTTCAAATTTCGACCGGACACGGATTTTCTGAAAGCCAGGATCCTGCTTAAGCTTAGAATGCAACGATTTCAGTTGGCAGGTCATTTTTCTGTTTATGGCTTCGTTTTCGTGCAATTCGCGAAAACTCATAAAATACGCCATTTTCAAATAAAAGCCTCTGGAAACCGTACTCTGCGTCCGAATTTAACAAATGACTATATATTCTGAAAGCCCAGAATCTGGGGAACACGCCCGTAGCTTCAGAATGCAAAAATTCGCATTTTTGTAGGAGATATGATCGTTTAAAGCCGATCCTTATTTCCTTGGCCAAATCGGAAAAGTTCAATGTACCCCTCCTGTTGAAACTTTCAATTTTCGACCGGACACGGATGTTCATGAAAGCCAGCATCCTGACTCGAAATTTGAACGGCGATTTCAGTGGTGCAGGTCATTTTTCTGTTTAAGGCTTCGTTTTCGTGCAATTCGCGAAAACTCATAAAATACGCCATACCATTACTCACGATAACTGAATATATTCACTCTAGCTTTCAAGAAAAGAAACACACAATAGCAATACTCTTAGACGTATCTCAAGCTTTTGACAGAGTCTGGCACCCGGATTAATCTACAAACTCAAAACTATAGGAACACCTAAATACCTACTAAACATTATCACGCAATTTATATCAGATAGATCTTTCACAGTAACCATAGACAATCATAGTTCCAACCCACGCACAATAGAAGCAGGACTTCCACAAGGCTCACCACTATCCCCAACGCTATTTAAACTTTACACAGCAGATATTCCCATCACACGCTACACGCAACTTGCACAGTTCGCCGACGATACGGCAATATTCATATGAAGTCGCACGTTGTCATATTGCAGTACAAAACTTCAACAACATTTAAATAAAATAGACGAATGGGCAACAAAATGGAAAATCAAACTAAACCCGAACAAATCAAAATCAAAAATGATTTCATTAAGACCATTCTCTGCTCCCCACCCATTATCTATTAAACAATACTGAATAAAAACTTAAATGTATTAAAATACAACAGGCCAAAGTGAGATTAATCCAACTCAAACCATACTGAATAAAAACTAAATTTAATTAAGAAATGCAATAACACTCTACAAAACAATCATAAGACCCATAATGCTATATGCTTATCCCATCTGGACAAATGCCACACCATCACCTATCAAATAGTATGCATATATAATAATTTCTACTCCAACATAAACCCCCATGGTTCATTTCAAATCAACAACTCCATAGAGAATTAAACATTAACCCAATCACCTATCAAATAGTATGCATATTAATAATTTCTACTCCAACATAAACTCAATAGACCAACTAAAGCAATACAATCTAGCCTCAACGAAGAACACACATACCAGAATAACAACAGATACCCATTCGATTCATTCCTAAAAATATTCTCAAACATTTGTGAACAGTAGATACTCTCATGAGTAATCTACCCCAATGTAGTAGCAATAGAATTAGGTTAAGTATAGTATTAAGTTAGTAGTAAGTCATCATTACATATGAAAGAGTGTAATACTGAACTATGTACAACCCAACAACAAATAATAAAAAATAAAAAAAAAAAAATTAAAAATCGCCAAGACATTTTAGATTAAAAATGCGTTGAAAAGTATCCGCTGCACAGACTCAAGGTCGTTTTAAGTGAACGGCGAAAGCTGAAGCCCACAGGTCGCCAATAAAGTTGCCATCAATCTAATATTGGTTTCAATCAATAGAACTTCCAGAATAGTATTATGTATAGATACACGTCCACATGCAAGGTAAAGAGTTGTATGTCGAATCCATGATTAAATTGGAAGTAAATTCAATAAATTAGTGTTAACATTGAGAGAATTTGTGAGCATAGTAGGGCAACGGTAGAAATACTCGGATATGCGTACTATACACATGGCCCTTGCCACACAACATTGCCCTAATAGCATTGAAAGATATGATTTACACACAATACACTTTTGCTTTTTCTACTCTTTTTGAATCGAATAAAATCGAATGTGCTCTGATGTTTATAAATTTGCGATGGCCCTTTTTTCTAGATATGAAGTCTCGATTCTTGTTGGGTGCGATACTAATTAAGGGTTAGGAATTAAACAGCCCGTATTCTCTCTTCAAGATAATATTTGAGGTCATTAAAATATTATTTTAGAGGTTAAATAACCTATTTTAACCAAACGTAAAATAAATAAAAATTTCTTGGTATGAGGTATCTGGTGTTACAGGCTTCGAGCAAAAATTCGTTAGAGTATTAGAATACTCGTTCAGCTTGGAGAGCAAGAAAGGGAGCTAGAAAGGGAGCTTATAAATGGCACTTTGTAACGTTGAAAACATCAAAAACCAGCTGTGAAGTTTTTTACTGCGAAATATGAAATGAATAGGTAGAAAATAATGTATTTTATTTTTATGGGACATTTACAGTGAACAGGGTATACCCAGAGAAGTCCTATAAATAAAAGCTGCATTGTATTGTTTATAGGATTCCACTCTAAAAAATCAATTCTACTTTCCATTGGTAATATTTTCAAATAGGAACATAAAAGAACGTACTGCATCGACGTTTTACAACTAGACCCTAGGCTTTCCTTACAACTAGACCCTTCCAACACTCTCAGACAAATGGTCTCGGTGTCGCAAAAGTCATCTTCTTTCGGAAAAGACCGCTCGAAGTGCTTCTAAAAGTAAATTGCGTGCAAAATTTCATTTCTTGTCCTCAAATTAAAATTTTACAGTTATTTTTTTACAACTTTAGTACATGTATGATAATATATCGTTGTATTTCTTTTCTTACGATATAGTCCCTACAAGTAAAACCTATACATTCTTTAGGCTACAGGACGTTACCCGTAGATTCACAACCGGGAATCATTTTGACTCCTGCTGTTATTGAAATGTTTGTTCATTCTTGCGCAATATCGAAGCGGTGACGAACCGGCAGCTTTTCCATTAGTTACCCATTAGTCTTTGTGGTTCCATTAGTCTTTGTAGAGATTAGTCTCGATTTTCTATATTCCCATTCATTTTATAACGCTATGTATGTTAGACCCTGGGAGTCATTTTGACTCCGCGTTGGTTAAAGCGTAATATTTTTTAAGACTGTGCCGAAATGTCTAGGACTTTGTGGAGGAATAAATTTTGTTAGACTCGGAAAAGATGCGGTTATGCGGGAGGAGATGAAGTTGGTTTACAACGTAAGCTTTCCAACGTGTGGTACGCAAATAAAATATTTTTTATCTACTGGCCTGGCATATTGTAAGTTTTATATTGTTAAAGACTTTCAAATAAATAAGTAGTTAATATAGATCATCTATTTTGTTTTATTTCTTAAAAATTCATATTTTTAGTTACATTTGATGTGGTTGTCAAAATGACCCCGCGTTGTGAATCTAGCACTTCAAGCGCAGGTTGTGAATCTAGGGTTAAAAAGTCAAAGACAATTCACAAAACTCTTCACATAAATTAATGTCAGAGAGCATTTCGTTTTGCAAGCAGAGCCTTCCGTCGACCTACACCCCCAGGCGCCTGCCCCGCGCTGTCTAGTCTGGCAGCTGCAGCGTGGACAGGAAGGTCTCGCAGGCGCTGTCGGTGGGCAGGCACTGGCCGAAGGCTTCCAGCAGCAGCGGTTCCGCGGCGACGGTGGCGCGCCAGTCGCCGTACGACACTTTGCCGTCGTGGTCGGCGTCCAACTTGCGCAGCGCCAGCTCCACCAGGTCGCGCACGCTCTCGTCGGGGTCCTCGTCCCCGGGGTGCTTGATCAGGCAGTTCCTGCAACGCAACACACCGCCTGCTGGGGAGTCCACCCCTGCGGAAGGAAGGCAGTTCACTGACGATCAAGGTTGAAGGGTTTTATTTTGTTATTTCAGGACGCATCAACTTCTAGGTCATTAGCGACCACTATTTGATTGATTGATTTTTTCGTGCTTCCGGGCGCGTCAATTGCTTCGGTCGTTAGTCCCGTTAGTGTAGTGCATGTTCTTCTCTCGGGAGATGGCAGTGATTTCCCCCCCCCCGCTGGATGGCGAGATCCGGCGCCGACCTACCGTCGGCTAGTGGGTTTCCCCCTAACCAGGACTCTCCACACAGGGCACCACCCCAGCCGAGACAAGTTCTAAGCTCCCGACCGGTCTCCCGAAATATGTGGTGGTGTAGTGCATGTTAGAGTAAGTGTGTGTAAAGGGAGAGGATAGGACAAGGAAGGAAGGAGAGATCGCTCGCGGTCCGTGGCCCGTTTGTTAGGGTACTGCTCCGACATTCGCCTGGGTTGATCGGAGAAACCACGGAAAACTAGATCAGAGCAGCGGCCGCTAGAATTCTCCTCCAGACAGCGACGAAATTCGACCTAGCTGAAAAGCTAGGTCGAAAATCCTGCCGCCGTCAGGACTCGAACCTAGGACCTCCCGGTCAGAGGCGCTGCAGTGACATCAGTTGATGCACTGAGCTACCGCTCCCGGTACCACTATTTGAGTTAACGGTATGGTAATTATGAAGGCAAAACGATATGGTGATGATAAGGGTGAAAGGACGAACACAAATACAACCATGCCTGAGGCGGAACTCGAACCCGCGACCCTTCGGTCCGAGATCGCTACGACACTGCTGCCTTAGCGATCCGGATCGGCGTTGAAGAGGTTGGTGTTGCACAATCTGCGAGGTAGTGAGGTCTTATCCCTTAACGTAACGAATGAACCAGACGTTACGAGACCGGTGAACGAAAACGAAGAACAAGGGGCGGTAACGAAAACTGTTGTCGGTAACCGAAATGGTTGACCGCACTCCGTGAAGTCACGGAGGTGAAGCGGCTCGAGGCACAAACGGACTCTAGGTACTAACGGTGCCGTGCTCCTGGCCTCTAGGAATAAAAGGTAATGACTTTTTGGTTTACGTTCAATGAGAATTACTTCGTGTTTAACGACTGCACTAAAGAGCTTATGTGTTCAATGCCCATAAAAGCTTGAAACATTGTTATGAGAGGACATTACTTCCATAGTTTTGTGAGAATTGTGCGTTTTAACTGATTAAAAATATTTTGGCTTAAAATGTGATGGAAAGTACGCGCCCAACAATCTCAAAGTTTTTTTTATATTAGTCGCGAAAGACGAAAGCCCAACCCCCATTATGAACTTCAACGCGCATAGTGAAGCATCAAATGTGGGTTCGAAATGTTAGTCAATACTGTTCTTTAGATGAAATGCGCAGGACATACTTAAGTGTGTTTCACATTAATTGTATAGGTCGAAGGCCGGAGCCTCGTCGTGGAATTGGGCACATGTAGCGAAGCGTCAACTTGCCTTAAAATTTTGAGATTTTTTAAAAATACCATGCCCGCTCGCGAGTGTATGTTATCGTTCCCCAAGTTCTCGTTAAAGTGAGTCGCTTCCTTGACGTTCGTTACGATAAGGGAGAAGAGAACTGTACACATTTTATGGCTATTGAATATTTCGAGTACAGAGAGCAATTGAGACGTCTAGTTTCACGTTCAGGCACTTCACTTTTTATAATTTTAACAGGATACACAAAAAAACAAAAGTGCATGCAATGTTTTGTGAAGGGAATTTTTTATGGATTTTTTCATATTTTTATAGATAATATTCTATAAAATCTAAGTGAAATTTCAACATTGAAAACTGAAATATTACTTTGAAAGAAAAACTTGTTTTTCAGTGTGATTTATATGGTCTTTCAATACCTTGCGATATATTGGTTTTATTACATTAATCATCGTGATGTATTTTGTTTTAATAAAAACCGATTTGATGAATTTGCTGGGCACACCTCTGTGTTCATGGCGCAGTAGATATCGCACATCATGATATTATGATTTTGCAACTGATTCCGGTATTTACCTATTAACCAACCCAAATTTTTTCGCCGAAAAAGAAAATGTTTTAGTATCTCATTTGGAATGTGATAATTTAGTCTTCTGATAGGTATGTAGAATCACAAACACAAAAGATACAACCTAAAAACTCGAAAAACATTATCGGGTTTGAGTTTGAATTCACTATCGGCGAAACTGTATTTTCGCCGTAACTCTTTTTCTCTGAAACTGTTTTTTCCTGAAACTGTTGTTTTTTTGGGAAACTGTTTTGTTTTTCATCAAATTTTGTCCTCGCCGAAACTTTTTTTCACCGAAAATGTGTGTTCACTGAAATTGTTTTTTCAACGAAATAGTCTTGGACCAAAACTTTTTCATTCATCTCACCACAATTATTGAGTCGTGACCGATATCGTTATGCTTAAACTACGCGTAATTCGAATGCTGTGTCTCGTTTGGAATGTTTGGGATATTTTAGAAGTGAATAATTATTTTCACTAACAATAACAGAGAATCTCTTCCTTTTGAAGCTACTGCGATTGTTTATCGAACAGAGTATGATTTTCATCTCGGGAGTTACCTCTCAAATGAAATCGTCACTACCTTTTCACTGAAAGGATGAGTGGGTTTCGAATACTTGCGATAGTCCTTGAATACTATCCAAGGTAAGTCCAAAATGACTAGTATAACTTCAAAAACCACTTTCTGTTAGTAGAATTATTTTCTTTTCGACTTTCTTCTTTTATGCTGATTTCTTTTTTTGAACCTTGAATTAAAAGTTTTAGTTCTCAACTAATGAAAATCACTTGATGAAAAAATATTGTTTTTACAAACAAGGGAAGGTGTAACAATAAATGACGACAGGTAAGACCATATGTTTTCAAAAAGAAATATTAAAGAGACACAGACATGCTAAAATTTTCTGCTACTTTACGTGTTTCGAACTCAGTAGAAGTCGATACAGTTATGTCAATTACATCTCTGAAAATGAAATGCAATACCTTTTCGTTTTGTTTCTCTTGTTCAATTGACAAATGCTCAAATGATCACTTGCTTTACATTTGAACATCAAAAATACATTTTCATCCTTCCTCAAGTGCAAACTTCGCAAACCCTTCGCAAACTTAATGAATTGTATTAAACTTGGAAAATAAAATAAAACTACAAGATTATTTTAACTCCAGGCAGGAGAGTGGGCATGACAAGGTCGCGGGCAAGGTAAACTAGCTTACTAGAGGTCGAGGGCACAGGATTCAGAGAAAATGGGACGAGATTTAAAAGTAGGTGTACAAATTTCTGCAGGGTGGCTTGCATCACTGCATTCCCGGCCCATGACAACCTCTCGAAGTCAGTTGTCAGTTATTGCCGAAAATTTAGTGACATTAATTTTCATATAAAATTTTATAAATGAAATACATCACTAATATTTGAACTTATCAATTGACAGCAAAATTAAATATTTTGAATGGAAAGGATCTTATAATCGCATTTAGTTGATAGGTATTCAGTAATGGCATTAACTTCTTACGTTCAGGTTGGGAACAAAGATTCTTGTCTGTTAAAAGAACTGTCTACCCGTAAGAGTGGTACATAAAGTAAAAAGAATGTATTACTAGAGGATGCAGGCGGCATGGTAACTTGTTCAATTTTTTCACATTATCGCTACATACAACAAATGACACAATTATTAACAAAACAGCACAATACGAAAACAGACTAATTTGACTTTCATACATATTCCTGCCCCTTGGCAAAATGTTCATACCAAGCAGAAATTTAAAAGAAAATAAACGTGAAATAAATTAATAAGTAATAAAGCGTATAAACATAAATAAAATCTCGGTGGATTGAAAACATCTGCCTAACATGCTTTCGTTTGACCGACATTGTTATATTTCGAACTTACCTTCCCCGCTACTCATTGCGATTGTGCATCCCCTCCTGGATTTGGAGGGGGAAATGAGAGAAATCAGAAAAAGTAGTCCGTGAACGCAAGAGCTCCGGGCTTCCTAGGCGGACAAGTAGCTCGTGTGGGCGTAGAAGGAAACGCTTCAGAAATACTGCCTGAAGTATAACTCGCGCAACTTTTCTTGAACGATGGCCTTGCTTCCCCCTCCCTTGAGCAACAAACAGTTGAAGGCAAAAGCTCGCAGCGAGCACTAATGACAACATTCCAAGCATTAAAACTTCTTTGGCGCGAAACAGAAGCTAGTAAAAAATAGTTGCTTTCATAGTGAAGAACCTCTGTTCAACTTTATTTTCATTATCTAAAGAAATGGCTAAGGTAGGTCCAGGCCTTCAAAGGAGGCACCTAAAACTCCTACCTAGTGTCCCTACTTTTGCCTACCCAGAGCGAGGACTTGGCTGCACACTTAGCAGGTTGGACCTTTATTTTCTAGAAGTTGGCATTACTGCAAATACTCTAGTGGCTGACTTTGTAACTAATACCCCCACTCCGCCCGCATTTCTTCAATCCATCGTTCAAGAAAAGTTGCGCGAGTAGTAGAAGGAAACGCTTAAGAAAATGGCAGGGTCAGTGTGATTCGGAACGTGGCAACACTGCATCACGTACTGACTGCCAGTCTCTTTTTTTAATTTGCAGCAACTTCTTTTATGCAACGCATCTCTGAACGTTTTGGGGCGTTTAGCGCCTGCCTTGGAGTAATCCTCCATTATTATCAGTCAAGTCTCGTCACGTCGCAGTCAGTCAGTGCCATTTATCCCGTCGGCCAGTGGCTTGACGCAGTTAGATGCCGGGGTTCCTAGTAAGCATGCGTCATTGACATCCATGTTTTCAAAACATCTATAAAATATCGATGTTTTAAACAGCGATTTATTCAAGTCGATGCTTTTTGAATATCTGTGTTTTGTGCATTTTCACGGTTCCAATGTTTTGTTCCTGGATGAAAAATTCTCATAATAACAATATTTTAAAATTTAAAATATGAAATAATCACTTATGGCACCACTTCTATATGTTCGAATCACACGAAGTGGTTCGCACTGCCCTCACTGAGCGGATTGTTCTACCGAGATGACCCTGATCTCCTGATAACCTTAGTCTTTCCTCGTATTTCGAGGATGCGTTTTTAAGTGTTTTAAATTAAATTTCAATTACAAATTAATATACATTGTTAAACGATGTATTTTGTTTGATGTATTCTAAATATCGATGTTTTAATTTTGGATATCAACGTTTGCCAACGTCGATGTTTTGTTGTCGATGTCGCATTACTAGTTCCTTGACGGTCACCCAACCAACCGCTTCACCTCCGTGACTCGTCTCGAATTCGCTTAACCTCCATGACTGCACCGAGCCTAGTACACGAATTCGAACCGGGAGTGGTAAGCTCAGTGCATCAACTGATGACACTGCAGCGCCTTTGACCGGGATGGCCTAGGTTTGAGTCCTGACGGCGACAGGATTTTCGTCACTAGCTTTTCAGCTAGGTCGAATTCAGTCGCTGTCTGGAGGAGAATTCTAGCGGTCGGTTGCTCAGATTGGTAGTCTCTGATAGGTAGTTTTCCGTGTTTTCTCGCATCAATAGGTGAATGCCGGAGTAGTACCATAACAAACGGGCCACGGACTGCGCGCGATATTTCCTTCCTCCTCCTTATCCTATCCTCTCCCCTTCCCTCCCCTCTACACTTACACTAACATGCACTACACTACCAGATATTCCGGGAGACTGGTCGGGAGATTAGGGCTTGTCCCGGCTGGGGCGGTGCCCCACTAGTGGGAGAGTTCTGGTTAGGGGGAAGTCCCGCTAGCTGACGGTAGGTCGGCGCCGGATCTCGCCATCCAGCGGACGATCACTGCCATATCCAAAGAAAAAGTATGCACTACACTTACGGGACTAATGTCCTAAACTGTTGGCGCGCCCGGAATCACTACCCAACCAACGAATTCGACTAGCGACGGCGGATCCGCGGATGGAGCCAGTCTTACCTGAGCAGGTGGAACATCTCGTCGCGGGTGAGGAAGCCGTCGTTGTTGAGGTCGTAGACAAGGAAGCAGAAGGCCGTGCGCTCGTCGAGGGTGCCGCGCAGGAACACCGACAGCCCGCACACCCACTCCTCCAGGCGCACCACGCCGTCGTTGTGGCGGTCGAAGGCGCAGAAGATGCGGTCCATCAGCACCTCCTCCGTCACCAGGTCGAACGTGTTGTGCAGCAGCTCGCGGAACACCACCCGGTTCAATCCCTGCGGAACACCGCGAGAGTCAGAGTTCTGCGCTCGCCAAGCTCGGAGTTGCATGCCAGAAGTTCAACTCCTGCAGAACGCCGCAAGAGACAGAATTCTGTGTGAAGACAGCCCGCTTGTAAAGCTCGGAGTTACATGCCAGCGGTTCAACCCCTGCGGAACACCGCGAATCTGTGCTCTGCGTAAGGGCAACACGCTCGCCAAGCTCGGTGTTACATGCCAGCGGTCCAATCTCAGTGGCACATTGTTAAAGTCGCAAGGCAGCGAGTTCGTCAATCTCCAAGACACATCACAGGATAGGAGTGAAACGTCTTTTTGTTTCGGACATATTCTTAATTGTGATCCCAGAGCCCCAACGATTTACGGTTACCTTTATTAACTGACACACTTAACCTCAATTAAGGGTGTGTCAACCTCAATTAAAACGTGGACTATTAATGTAACTGATAAGGTTCCCAAGGGCCACATCACATTTACAATTTTTTTAAAATTCTATTTTGAATTGTGAATTCAGGAATGTGGATAGAATAAAATAAATTTTGAAATTAAATGAATTTATGGTAATAATTTATAAAAAACCTATATAACTGCTCCCATTTAAAAATTTATTCACTAAATAAATTTATGAAAGTGTGTTATGCAAGTAGCTTATAATGTTTAAGCTTTATTACTTTAATACATGTTTTGAAAATAGACCCCGTGTGCAGCGAGATTTCAAATTTGTACTAATGCAATAAAGCAACATTATAAAGAAGTTGGATAGGTATCTTTGTTTTTCAAACAACACTATAAATTAATAAGAGTATCAAAATTAAATTTTGGAAACAAATTTAGTATGGTGCCAAGGGTACGACTGGTGGCAAAACGGTGGTCGGAAGTTCGGTTTACTGCCACCAACTTACGATTTACTCGCTGCGATTGTCTGAATGTAGTATGTCGCAATTATTTGTGCCATTAATGGCCAATTCATCATAATCTGAGCCATAAGATGCCATTTTACGATCGATTTCTTTCGATGAAGAAGGTCGTCTGTAATGATCACATAAAAAACTATTTATTTTTGTTGGAAACTTGTTAGTTTTTTCTTTCCACTAGTTTTCCAATATTTGGATTGAAAGACTGAAAACTGACATTCTTTATTTCGGCAGATAAATGATTATCAGTAAAACTTGATTAATAGGCCGTTTTATTTAATTTCTTGGACGAAGGTAGTTGCTCATTGGGCCATAAATAATTACCATTGGAGCCTTATGTGCCTCCCAGGAGGCCAGCCGACGATTACTGTCGGCTAGGATTTGAATTTACTTTCACATTTGTTTTTTTTTCACCACTTGGAATCAAACTATTTGCCATGTGTTTGTGAATCTGGCTTTTTCAGTTAAAGGAAAACCTATTTGATTATCCAAATTCCTGCATATTTCCAGATAGAGTACATATTTTTTTCCACTTAAGTAATGCAGATATCTTTAAACAGTGAAACATTTTATTTGAAATATTCCCTTTTAATATATTTCAAAACTATTATTGTAAGATTAGTTTTTTTAATTATTGTGCAATTTTTAGTGATGAATTTGATTTAGAAATGAATCTGGAGTTAACTTCAAAATATTGAGCAATGTTCAACATGGACTCCATTAATACTTCTACTGTCAAGCGCCATTTTAACGAAACATAAGGATATTCGTGGATAGAAAGGGCACTTTAACGTATGAAAATTTAAATGATTCTTTTTTACCCACTGCATTAAATTATATCTTACTCCACTTAACTATGTGTAGATTTGTTTACTAAATATCAGTACAACGATAAATGTACATCGAAATCAACTTTTACTTTTTTTTTAATTTTTAAAATAATACTAAGTAATTTTCAATATAATAACGAAAATATGATCAAAGTTCAGAATCTTCATTCTGATGAGGAATGCGCCATTTATATTTCTGTTTCAAACAACAATACACTTCCCTTGACATTGCAATAAATGAATCGTGAATTTCTGCAACTGGTACAGCCAAACAATTGCGTGTTATACGCTCGAGCTGAAGTGATCTGTGCTACATTCACAAGGAAATTGCAATTGAGTCATTACGACTAATGGTTCGTCCTTTCTGACACGCAACCTTCTCGAGATTAATTAACGCTATCCATTCTGAAGCATGAATTGTGAAGTACAAAGGTGGTTGTGCACTTCATCTTCTATACATATAATATTCTCAAAATATGAAATATTGATGTATCAATAGCAACAAAAAATTAAAACAGTGAAAATGTAAGAGCATTAGGGAAGAAGTGGAATACATCTCAAACAACACAATTAGCTAATAGAAAATAAAGAAAGAAAGTAAGAAAGAAAACTAGCACCTAAAAAATTTTTTAGTGTTGAAGAGTTTAGGAAGATTTATTTACAATTCAAAATGGGGATCCGAATGTATTATTGTTATTGTAAACTATTAATTGAACAGTTGCATTTTCAGTCCATTGGATGTAATTTACTGTCTATAATTAATGTATTACTAATGTCAAAATGGAAATATTATTAAATCTCGAAGGAAAGAAAGAGTGACTTATGTTCTTAGAATACACATTTTACCATTGAATCAAGATTACGCCACACAAGTAAAAGCAAACATACCATAAATTAGATTAAATAAATATCCAATCTATTTTTTCTCCTTGATCTGTAACTGAAATATAAAAACGATCCTCACAATAAAGCATCTGAGACTTCTGCTAGTATTCGGGTTACTTTTCAAAAACGAAGTAAAATATTGAATGTGTGTGCCAATGCATGTATTTTATGATTGCATCTCATGCATATATCCATCTCAAGTACATGTTTTGATCGAAAAAATGCACGTAGTGCACAAATTGCGATAAGACCAATTTGACATTCAAAAGACATCGAACTCTTTCCCAAACCAGTGCACTTTCCTCCAGTAATTGGATTTTAAATTGTCATCCGCGGCCTCCTTGCACCACTTTCTCCATAAAAAAAATAAATAATGATTCATAAGAAAGACTGTATCATAAACACATGTTCCACGTGGAAAGAAAAGAGGCGTTTACGCAAAAATTGCTGTATTCCTCCGATTTTTTTTTATTCGGGAGATATTTCATAACAATTGATTAATTATCAAATCTCCGTTAGCCGATAGTCATTAACGAGTCTGTGAAGTCGCTTCCGTTTCAACTTAGTGACAAGTTTCAATGTACTATGATTTTCATTTACATTTCATCATGAGAAAGGTGCCAGACTGATGATGAGAGCATTTAGTTGTAAGCCGCCACGTCTTATTAGAACACTTGAATCCGATTGTCCTCATAATGAATCTGATTTCATTGTCCATGTCACCTCTGCATCTACTCTGATCGGAAGGTTCGTGGTTTCGACAACCCTACGGTGGCGAATTATCGATAGTCTACACAGCTATGTTGCAGTCGGCGGCTGTCTAGAAGAGAATTCAGGGCTCGTCTGCTCTGATCAGTAGTTTTCCTCAGTCTCTCCGATTATTGCCCCGCTAGTCGTTGTGCAGTACATGAGCGACGAATCTTCCCATCCAGCGACCAAGAACATCCCCATCTCCATGGATAAAATATTTACTACATTGACGGAACTAATGAACGTAGCAGGTTACGTGCTCGGATACATCAATGAATAATGGAAACTGATCTCAATTTCGTAAAGATTGACACAGAAACACACACAAACAAGTTGCCACGCCCCCACAAAAAGTTGACACGTTTCTCTGCGTATTTCGAATATGCAGTCAGAATTGCGCCATCACCATCCAATTTATTTTAAATCGCGAAAACAAAAAACATCCTGACACTTTATTTTTTGTTTTCGGGTGTCGTTGTCAGACTCAAAGACTTAACACATACATCTCCATGTATTTCGACGCGGGATCCGAATCTGAAGCCAATTACTTTTTTTTTCCGGGTTACACATGTTTTTACATGTATGTCACGCGCTAAATCTAAAGTCATAATTACGCCACCACCCAATTGTAGATTGCATATTTCAGGGAGTTATTTGCTATTAAAAAAAACTGGACAATGGTGGTGGAATTCTGGATTCAGATTTGCATTCAACGCGTCAAAATCCATAGATAAACATGTGTCAAGTCTTTGGGTCTGACTTTTTTGAGTGTGCCTCTGTAATCAAAGGATAAAGATATTAAACGTGTGGCTTCATATTGAAAAATCGCTTTCGTAGTTCCCTCGCTGGCCATCGATCGCGCGCGGGGCGGAAGCGGGGTGGGGGAGGAGCCGAGGGGGCGGGGCGTGGAGGGGCCGAGGGGGCACGCATACGAGAAATTCGCAGGTGATCAATAACCCAAGCGGGAAAAGGTTGTGTGGGTGGATCGAGAGTGATGGGCTGACGACCACACGTGAACGGAACGGAGCGACCGGAAACAGTGGCATGCAGTGTTTTCGAGCATTTTAAACAACTCAGTATTTCTATCTTCGTCCTTCGTATTCCATTGCAACCTAAAGAGAAATGCCCACTGCTAAGTAGATGCTGTGTTAGCACCAATATATATATATATATATATATATATATATATATATATATATATATATATATATATATATATATACGAGAGAGAGAGAGAGAGAGAGAGAGAGAGAGAGAGAGAGAGAGAGAGAGAGAGAGAGAGAATTGTACACACACTTCAAGCAAATAAAAATATCTTAACGTAACAAACCTGAATGCATACAAACGGATTTTACAGATACAACCGTTGCAACAGATGCTCTAATTAGCCACTATCAGCGTCGATACATTTCCGAGTAGTTGAGTTATACTGTTCGAGCAACATTTGTGAACGTTTGTGGTTGGAGTGATAGGGATGAAGGGTAATAGAGGTTTAGGAATTAGTTCCATTAGAGTAGGAGAGGAAATGGGTTATTAAGGTCTGAATTGATCATTAGAGAATCTGGAATAAATTTACCTTTGGACGTAGAATTTTCAAAGCCGGAAATTACGTGCGGTTGAAGAAGACGGTAAAGTGTTGAAAATCCAGATAATACAATACATAATATAATGCGTTAAGGAAACCTCTCCGTACTGATCCGAGTCAGAGTCTCGTATTTATGTTGACTGTTGACATCCAGATGACTGGTAAATAAATGATGGGGCAACACTTCGAGCATCCGTTATGATTGTGGTAAGTACGGTATTTGCGTTTTATTTTGTTACAAGCAGCAGCTGACACTCCCAACATAATTTCTGTTGCTTGCACTCTCACCAGCACGATGTCAGGCCTCATTCAGGATGCAAACTTAAACGTAAACGTAACGTAGCATCAAAACCTACAAATGAGTTACTAAGCGAGACCATTCACAATGCCTTGACGTAACTGAAGACGGAAGTCCGTAAACTTAAAGAGTTCACAAGCTCCAAGCTCTTGCGTAACTTTATGTCGGAATTCTACCGAACACCAATCAGAGAGCAGCGTGGAAAATCGATTTCAAATTATGATGAGGTAGTTTGTGGTTATGCTCTTTTTTCATTGTAATGTAGAAAACAATTTTGCGAACCGTATTGATGCTGTACTGAATTCATTGTAAGAATTTGGGCAATTGTTTTTGTGACTTTAACTTGACATGTGTATAAACTAATTATGTTCGACGAATTACTCGTGAATTTGGTACGAGAGCACCCTTGTTTACACGATGAAGGAAATGCGAGCACTGCTACAACAGCTACTCGCATATATATAAAGACAAATCGATAGAAATGTCAAAGAAAAATCTAGAAACTATGGTGGAAAGATCTTTCCACCGTGCTGAAACGAATAAATCAAGTTTCAGCGATTCGTTGAACTCTGATTGGTTTAGGCGAAACTTACGTTCCAGCTTGTGTTTGTCATTGTGAATGCTTGTTTTTACGTGTAAGTTTTACGGGTAAGTTTACAGCATTACATTACGTTTGAGTTGGCATTGTGAAAGAGGCCTCACTGTGTAGAGACTTTCCTGGCGCGCTGTTTTGGCCAATGCTCTCGCGAGAGTTACCTCGTGCACCGCGCCCGCCGTCGCGCCGCCCGGGGGAACGGTGACGGCCTTGGCGGCGGCAGCGGACGACCCCGCCCCCGCGCAGCTGTCTGTGGCCAGCAGCTTCCGGAACACGCGGCACAGCGCCTCGATCTCCTGCCTGCCAACGCACACCACACCACGCCCACTCAGCCTCCTGCATCACTTATGAGAGATTGATTAATTAGTGATTTTGGTCGGGTCAACTTATAAGGTATTAAATCCCTTAAGTGTAGTGCTTGTGTTTTCATCGAAAAGTAGTGATGATCACTTATATCTAATATTCATAACTTATTGTATAGGTTTGTTATTTAATTTTACCATTTTTATATTACCATTGTTTTCTAATTAATGTATGTATTCTTAGATTTTTATTTTTGTCAATGTCCTCGGCCTTCAGCCGCCATCCTGATGGAGGTTTTCTGGATTTACTCAATCGCTTAAGGCGTATGCTGGGATAGTCCCTAGTTTGCTCTCTTAGAAGTAAATTCAACTTCCTGCCCCCCTCGACCTTCTTCATAGTATAAAAAACAATGTAAATTTTTCATGTGGTTTGGTGGAAGAGCAGGCCTAATGGCCTGCGCCTCACCACTAATAAATCCGGTTTTCCCTTACCAGATATCTCACACCAGTGCCCCCCCCCCCCAGCCGGGACAAGCTCTAAGCCCTCAACTGGCCTCCCTGCATGTGTGGCAGTGCCATACATGTAAGTGTAAATGTGTTTAAGTAAAGAATAAGTTGATGGCAAGGCAGAGGAAGGAAAGATCGCGCGCGGTCCGTGGCCCGTTTGTTAGGGTACTGCTCCAGCATTCGCCTGTTGTTGATGAGAAAAGTCAGCAGTCTACCGTTAGAATTCTCCTCCAGTCAGTGGCTGAACTAGGCCTAGTTATCTACTAGAGTCATATATTCTGCCACCATCGAGAATCGATCCCTAGAAGCTCCCGGTCAGATGCACAGCAGTGAAATC
Organism: Teleogryllus oceanicus; assembly: GCA_964035755.1. Taxonomy (NCBI): domain Eukaryota; kingdom Metazoa; phylum Arthropoda; class Insecta; order Orthoptera; family Gryllidae; genus Teleogryllus; species Teleogryllus oceanicus. The sequence goes on along the minus strand of CAXIVR010000011.1, from coordinate 22,450,215 downwards.
CTCCGCCCTCAGGATTCGAACCTAGGACCTCCCGGTCAGAGGCGCTGCAGTGATATCAGTTGATGCACTGAGCTACCGCTTGCGGTCCGCGGATAATTATCGACGAAAAGAAGTGTGGCCCGGCGGTAGTGGATGGGTATGGAGGCGGGGGAGTCAACGCTCATCGAAATTGTGTGGAGTTTATTTATTTATTTATTTATTTATTTATTTATTTATTTATTTATTTATTTATTTATTTATTTATTTATTTATTTATTTATTTATTTATTTATTTATTTATTTATTTATTTATTTATTTATTTATTTATTTATTTATTTATTTATTTATTTATTTATTTATTTATTTATTTATTTATTTATTTATTTATTTATTTATTTATTTATTTATTTATTTATTTATTTATTTATTTATTTATTTATTTATTTATTTATTTATTTATTTATTTATTTATTTATTTGAGTTGAGTTGAGTTGAGTTGAGTTGAGTTGAGTTGAGTTGAGTTGAGTTGAGTTGAGTTGAGTTGAGTTGAGTTGAGAACCGCTAAGGTTCAGTGATGTCCTAATGAGTAATTGACAGCGATAATGATTAGGTGAATGATGGAAAAATGATGGAACCGGGGAATCTTCATCTGGGAAGGCTTACTTTGTCCATTACCAATTCATCTTGAATTCCAATTGAATATATATAATACTTGTTTTAAATTGAAGTGATTTCAAAGTAACTGCCTCTCTATGTTTGCATACGTTTATTTACATAACATAAAAATCCAGTCGTTTTTTACGATTTTCTCTGCCTGTCCGGAATAATCCATGGAACCGCTAGAGTGATTTCGATGGAATTCTCACTGAAGGATATTTTTGGTTTAAATAACTTAGTCGACATTTTCAAAATATTATTTTACCTTTTATAAAAATATTTGTTTTTTTTGTGCATATAAATTAAGTTTTATTCCGATTGTAATGACATTTTGTACAAGTGACTTTCAAAACAAAAGAAAAATTATTGTCTGCACGAGATTTTGTAAAAATTACCCCTATGTCCCTTTTATACCCCATAGAGCAAAATTTAAGCGTCTGCTCTTTCATTGTTTGGCGAATGTTTTGAAAAGACTGAGGAAAACCATCGAAGTTCATTAAACATTTCTGGAAGCCCAAAACATTTCGTACTCAATTACTTTTTAACTTATTCCAATGGCATTACGCTTTAGAGTAATTGCACGTCAAAATTGTTGCTGGTATTTTTGAAAATATAACAATGCATCTATTTACAACTACCCTTAGCAACAATGGTGGTAGCCACGGTGAAGCCAATGCGAACTGTTGAATAAATAGTATAGTAACACTGTTTGCTCGCTTCCCCTATTCAGTGACGAGGAGGACAAAATGCATAATTTTCCAGGGGGAATAAAGACAAATGGGATAAATTTATAATTATGATTGGCTTGAACGTCGTATGCCAAAATCTCATGTAGAGAAGTAGTCAAAATTGTACGAGCACGATCAAACGGAACATGTCTTTCATTGCTTGATAAGGGTATTGTCAAGAAGACATTAATAAGTTACCTTTATATAAAATTTATTACAGAAAATATTACATAAAGTAGTTAATAATTGGTTGCTTTTTGAATCTAATTTTGAAAGCACTATTCCCATTACTTATAAAAATTATTTACTAATTTTACGATTTTTTAGTTTTGTCAATTTAAGATGGATTTTAATATTGGCAGTTACGTCTGTAATGTTTGAAGAGAAATAAAAAATGTAAGCTAGATGTCGAGCCTTTCGTGCCAAGTTAATGGTCACAAAAAATGATCTAAAATATCGTCCAATTTCAATCTAATTTTGTAATTCCAGAAGATTGTAATGCACTTTCGATTACTTCTAATTAAATCTATTTCAGAAATATGCCCAAATCTTCATCACGAAGCGATAATTCCGGACTCAGTTTCGTGCTCTAATTACACGTCAAGAGTCTGCTGAAAACATCTAGTTAAACATCGCAATCACACTGACTCGAAAATTGCTAATAGCATTAATTACCATATCCGATCGTTACAGGCATTGCGTTCTAGAATAGAGAGCGTACAATTCTCGAAACCATAGACGACATTCTTAATCAAGATTTGAATAAATTGTTGTAATATTTGAGTCACGTAGTGATGGCAACAAGACTCTCTTTCCGATTATGCACACCAGGCGAATGCCGGAGCAGTACCCTAACAAACGGGCCACGGACCGCGCGCGATCTGTCCTTCTTCTTCCTTGCCCTATCCTCTCCCCCTTACACACACTCACACTAACATGCACTACACCACCACATATTCCGGGAGACTGGTCGGGAGCTTAGAGCTTGTCCCGGCTGGGGCGGTGCCCCGCTGGTGGGAGAGTCCTGGTTAGGGGGAAACCCCACTAGCCGACGGTAGGTCGGCGCCAGATCTCGCCATCTAGCGGGGGAAGACCACCGCCATCACCCGAGAAAAAAACATGCACTACACTAACGGGACTAATGACCGAAGCAGTTGACTTTCCCGGAAACACGAGAAAACCAAACCAAACCGATATGCACCTTGCAAGTGAACGCATGTATAAATTCGGTGCCTGTGTGTCCTGTACAATATATGATGAACAACTGAAGCAGCAATGTATTTTTGCTCCTGTGCATAGTTTAAGATTCAAGAAACCAGATATGCTTTCCAGTTCATAAAGTTCTTTAATGCATTGCATATTTTTCATTTCTGCAAAATTGTAACCTCAATAAAAGGCAAAGAGTACCGACACTGAAAACAAAAGTAGGCAGAATATGAATAAGCACCCTCTCAGAAAGAATAAGTGTAAATGGACCAAACATAATTTTAGAGGCATCACCAAAATTACGGTAACTATCGAACAGATTCAGAAAATATATGATTTGGAAGTTGCTATTAATAAAGAAAACATCTGCGATAGGAAGGTTTTCTTCATGTAGATCTATAAATTTAAGGAATTCCCAGAAAGCAAATGCATATTAACAGGTAGAAGGAAGAAGAAGAGAATTCAACGAAAGAACGAATAAATTCTGAGAGGGAAAGGGTAAGAAGAGTAAGGAAAGGACCAAATGACCGACATTGTAACTGATGGTCCACAGAAGGCCGTGATTAAGAGAAGCAGTGACGTTTTAAGACAAAGGGAAAGGGGAAGATAATTTCTAAGAAAAGAAGATAGACATTGATTTTTTTAATGGACGTGTCCTGTTCCATTGTGTACAATTTGGAGAGGAGGAGGAAAAATAACAGTCGATCACGAACATGGGACGAAACATGCGACCAGCACATTTAAGGTGACACCAAGGACGAAGCAGTCGAGCCAGCTGCCTCACGTCGACTTTCCCCGACTCCGAGTGGAGTAGTCCCGTTTTATAAAGTTAGGAAGTAGTCCAGCTCGTTGACAAATTGAAATAACGACATATTCAGAGCCCACAAATTAATTATCGATTTTCTTTTACTTTTCTTTGTGAGCCCCCAAAGCTTCTAAATGTATTGTTAAGCATATCAGTTCGACAAAAACTATTTTCTTTCCTTAACACTAGCTAATGCTGTTGTAGAATACAACATGTTTATCCAAAGAATGTTTAGTACTTAATTCGCTGGAAATCATTCATTCGAGAGTTTTGTACATGTTTCATGTGTTGCTTTACATTGCAATAAACGTATATTATGTTCATGTTTTAATTGCAATTTTTTCGTTATATAATGAAAGTATTTCATCGAAATAATAAAAGTCGGACCTATTCAAACATTCAGACCTTGATAACTCATTGTTTACAAAGTGAAAACAGCTTCACACTAGAACCCAATATTGAACAAAAAGACCCTGAACGGCGAGATACACCAGCTTGCTCAAATACAATATTTAGGTCACACTGCTTACGAACGCCCCCTACAGTGGCCCGCGTGCCACTTCCCTTCCACTGGACTAGACTCCTTTACCTCCCCTGTCTCCTCTATCAGCAAAGTGAAAGCGCCTTTGCTCCCCTGCCTTCGGGCTAACTCGACAAGCAGCAACCATACTCCCCTTTCACTTGACTACACTCTTTAACCACTCCTTTCTCATCTATCAGCAAAGCAAACAGCGCCTTTCCTCTCCTGTTTTCGGGCTTGCTCGACAAACAACGGGCCACACTTCTCTTTCACTAGACTAGACTCCGTAATTACTCCTTTTCCCCCTATCATCAAAGTGAAAGCGCCTTTCCTCTCCCGCCCTTGGGTTAACTCAACAAGCAGCGGCCATACTCCCCTTTTACTAGACTAGACTCTTTAACTACTTCTTTCTCCTCTATCAGCAAAGCAAACAGCGCCTTTCCTCTCCTGTTCTTGGGCTAGTTTGACCGGGAGCGGTAGCTCAGTGCATCAACTGATGTCACTGCAGGGGGTCCTAGGTTCGAGTCCTAACGGAGACAGAATTTTCGATACTAGCTTTTCAGCTAGGTCGAATTCAGTCGCTGTCTGGAGGAAAATTCTAGCGGCCGGCTGCTCTGATCGGTAGTTTTTCGTGGTTTCTCTGATGAATGCCGGAGCAGTTCCCTACCAAACGCGCCACGAACCTTGCGCGATCTCTCCTTCCTCTTCTTTGTCCTATCCTCTCCCCTTACACACACAATTACACTAACATGCGCTACACTATCACATATTCCGGGAGACCGGTCGGGAGCTTAGAGCTTGTCCCGGCTGGGGCGGTGCCCCGCTGGTGGGAGAGTCCTGATTAGGGGGAAGCCCTACTAGCCGACGATAGGTCGGCGCCGGATCTCTCCATCCAGTGGGGGAAGATCACCACCATCTCCCGCGAAAACAACATGCACTGCACGAACGGGTCTGATGACCAAAGCAGTTGGCGCACCCGGAAACATGAATATACCAATCAATCAATCGGGCTTGCTTGACAAGCTGCAGGGTGACCCGCAGAGAAGCGCTGTCGCTGGGTACGATAAATGAGCTGAGCGGGAGAGCCAGCGAACGAGAGAGCCAAGTGGGCTGACTGAGAAGTTCTAGTTTCGAGGCACGACAGGGGAAGGATTTTCGTCACTAGCTAGATCGAGTTCTGTCGCTGTCAGGAGAATTCTAGTGGCCGGTTGCTTTGATCAGTAGTTTTCCGTGATTTCTCTGATCAATACCAGGCGAATGCCGGTACCCCAACAAACGAGACACGGTCCGCGCGCGATCGTAGTTTCGCATTCCTAGTCGTATGCTCACACCTTACACAAACTTACACTCAGAACATGCCGGGAGACCGGTCGGGAACTTCAAGCTGGTTCCGGTTGGGGGGGTCCACGCTCGCTAGTGATAGATACCTGGTTAGGGGAAAACCCACAATCTGACGGTATATCGGCGCCGGGTGTAATCATCCAGCGGGGAAAGATCACTGCCACCTCCCGAACAAAAACATGCACTACACTTGCGGGACTTATGACCCTATTAGTTGAGGCGCACGGGATCCCTAATCAGTCAATCAAAACTAGTGGTGCTAAAACAGCACCTACTCTCTCGCCGTATTTTCACGCAAAATTACGCGACAAGTACTGAAATTTTCGAAAAATTGTACATGATATCATTTCAAAGTCAATTTTTAAGTAACAGATTTCATGAAGAGAAGAAATCTCCATCTTTAATATTTTAGTTGTAGGAAGACTACGAAAAAGTTGTGAACTTTTGCAATTTTCGAAAAATCAGGGTTATCAACGATCAGCACCATCCTCTTAAACATTCTTCAGACTTTTCAACGACAAAATGTAATAAAAAACCATGGAGCTATTTTTTCGAAAAATTTGAAAATGTCCCACGGGCTTCATGTAAAGTACCCCCAAAAATTAAAATATCGGTTTCAAATTCAAGGGAATACGACATCAGTCAAATCGGTTGGGGAATATTAGTTTTCGAGAAAATCGACTGAAAATCGGTAGCCGCTAGCTTTTTTTCCACAGATGAACAGACAGACGGAACGGACAGACGTTTTGACGCCATTCGATTTTTTTGGAATCAAGGACCCACAAAATATGTATTCGGGCTACACCACGTAATAGAGGATTTTTCTAAATTCAGTTTTCTAGATTTATCCAGTTTTTTGTTGCCAGGGCTCTGGAATAAGAGTTTTCTGCCAGAAACTTGCTGGTTTATTTTTTTGCGCAGCATTACTTTCTCTCTATTCCGTAGCGAGAAAGTAAAACCGCCCTCTTTGGCAGCCCTGAGTTAAACAATTGAAGCCCAATCCTGTGCGTGAATATTCATTCGAATATTTCTAAGCATTTATGAACTCTTCTTATTTATTGAAGGTCCCTTTTCAATTACTGAGATGATATATCGACCACTGTAACGCTGGGAGTAACAGTATTCGGACACACACAAACATCCATGCCCCGGACAGGATTCGAACACGCGACCCTTTATGCACTAGGCAGCTACTGTCTTCCAAGGTTTAGCGATTTCGGCTAACGAGACCGGCTAAAAAGAAATACTTATACAGGTTAAATTGCATGGAATATCTACAATCAATTTGCTCGCTACCACCCGCTCTACGAATTTGCTCTGCCATCCGCAATCTGTAGTAAAACTGAATACAAAAAATAGTTCACATAAAGGAGAGTCCCTAAACAGAACCCAACATCGAACAACCAGACCCTGATACACAAGTTAGACGATTTAAAACCAAGTACTGTGAGTGGGTATGCATTCTAATATTGTTAAGAAATAATTAACAAACAGAAAGACGTATGATCCAATAAATGGCACACAATATCAATAGTCAATTTAATTTTACAAGACTTTCAATTTTAATTTTAATTTACATTTTAATTTTAAAAGACTTTAAAATGTTCGTAATTGATAATAATAAAACCCTTCTTTTCAATTAACTTACCGGAAAAACATTTTAAATGACTTCCGTATGTGTGCCTTCCTTCTTTTCAATAAGCTGAAATTTGTAAGTATATTATAATATTTTGAAGAAGTGCTCTTTAATATATACAATTGAATATTGATATCATTGTAATATTTCGCTGCTTTTTGTTTATTTCCTTGTCTTATAGTGTGATGCATTGTCTTAGGAAATTACACTAATTTTCTAATTCGCGACAACAGGTATACTACATAATCCAAAAGCAATATAGTACGTACAAATATTAGAACTTCGTAAGGCGAGAAAGTGAAAATATGAAATTATTATACGTATTGGCCTAGATCAGGGTTGTCCAATTGGCGGCCATTTATTCTGGCCCGCCAAATTCTGCTGTTCCTTGCATCCATGTCGGGCGAGAAGATTAGCCTGATATCACGCATGGTTCCTTCATTCTCACCCCGCCTCAGAGCAACACTTTTTATTTATTTATTTTACGTCAAAAACAGTTAAAAACTGCCTATGGCGTGCTATGGGGAAAAGTGAATTGTGTGCACATTTTCAAAATTCTGTGATCCCTACACTAAGTCATATACTACTTAAATTTTGAAACGAAAGGGAAAAAACTCCCATGTAATAAAATCTATTTTCAAGGTTAAAAAGGCAATAAATTTAGGCTCTTATCCATGTTACCCTTCGGAATAATACTTCCTGCCGCGACAACATGGAAACGATAATTTGAATAATTGTATTTCCCACTGAATTCTAGAAGACGTGCACAGAAAGTGAAGTTACATTTATGTGCAGAAGCAAAGGAAGGGGCCCTCTCAGCATTTGCTCAATGGATCAGGGAAACTGGACGAAAACTCTGATCGAGATGGGAGCAGCCGGCCAAACTGCCGAAATCAACAACATGGGGAAGTGTGGATCCCCACTAAGTAATGTAAATATAGCCTGCAACCATATTACAGATTTTTTTGTTTAGTTAACTAAATATGCTCAGTAATTCCAAGAAAAATGGTCAATTATTTCTATGTGAATAGCACGCGTGAAATTCAAAATTCACACCCACCAACCAGAATTCAGAAAAGGAGCGAAATATAACTAAGACTATGAATTATTAAGAAACTATAACACAGACGTAGCCAGCGTTCGCTCGTTTTCTTGAACATACCATTCATGCAATTATCCCCTACTTTATACACTCGTTTCGTTAATTACAATTATCGTGACACTTGCCACATTGCAAGTTGGACACCCCTGTTCTAGACACCAAATAGAACCAGAAGCACCAATAGGAAGGAATTTGTTGTTGTTTGAGGAAATTCTGAAAGATAAACTATAAAGAATAAGCCAATCACATTCTAGCAATCTAGAATCTAAGAAAATGTAATATTCTTCCGCTTTCGTATTCGTCGGAAACACGTGCACATAGTAATATTCTGAATTGCCAACATTGTTTTCCTTTCCACAAAAATTAATACACTCGAATAACTTAGGCCGATGTACGATGTTAGAGATTTTGATATATCGTTTGCTCAAAGTCGCGCAATTCACCAGTCGAGAAACGATGTCTACACATAAGGGGCACTTTTCAGTAGCACTACTGGTAGAGCAGGTCTCCGCTCCATAAATACACGTTTTCCCATTTAATTCAAAGGACACGTTCAATATATTTTCTCTTCGCAATGAAGGCTCGCGATATATAATTTGTGCTAGCGTTCACATATTTCTATATTTTATTGCGAGTGTATCGATTCTCCTTCGCAATCTTCTAAAATGGAAAAAGTAACTCTTCTTGAAAACTCAATACGCCATTATGCAGACCTCGGAATAAAAATACGCTCACGAGATATCAAAGATCGGTCTCCGACTGTCTCTCCCGGAAACAGTAAACAACAACTGAAATTTTCATCTTAATGTATTCTGTTGACATTGAGATGTTGAGAGAAATAAAATATTTTTTCTCCTCCCATTGTATAATTATCATATCAAGTAGCTGCAGCTCGTTGCATAATGATAGCCATTACGATATAGTTTACTTAAACAAAGTACAGGTATTTGACCAATCACAGAGAAGTTTACCCATGAGGACTACATCGATTAGTAAGCTCAAAAGAAATTTAATGATACTTAGCTCTGATGTCAGTTCTTTAATAAATTGAATCCTAACTTAACTTTGACATTACTCATTTTAAATCAAATTGTGTGTATGATTAACCAGGGTTACCTGGGACACCTATAGGGCGCTGTCTAAATATTGATGGCGTTAGCAAAATATTGCATGTCAGTTGCCATATACTATGTCAATGTTAAAGTTTGACTTATACTAGTTATCATGAGCCGTAGAAAGAATTCCGTATGAAACTCGATGTATTGGGTATTAATACACGAATGTGAAGTGATATTACAAGACGAGCGAGTATCCTAAACTTCACATGAGTATATTAATACACATCATTAATATTCATCGTTTCATAATACATATTTTTATTATTACATAATATAATATTACATAATATACATGACATCATGTGCATGATGCAAATATTTTGAATTGTAAAATTAAAAAAAATTTAATTAAATTTGGTCTTGAATAAATTATCATCACAAAACTCTTTAGCATGACAAAAATGCATGCAAAAAGTACGACGTCTTACAGTTTCTCAATGTTTCGTAATTAGCAATCGATCAAAGCTTAAACAAGATTATAACATACTAACAGAAGTCGCCACGTGCGTTTTGCAATCGCTGCGCTTTGAGAAACCAATCTGTTTCATGTTTTGATGACAAACGCCGGTCATGAATCCTAGAGAACAGGAGGTTTAAGTTCATGTAATAACATACTAGGAAGTGTACCAATTCATATGACAAACTAATATATCTTTGAAGGGCGAACATAAGAGTGAATTTTGCCCTTGATTGAAAATTGAGATAAGTAAATTTTTTCATCAGCTCGATATCTATGTCTGGTAAAAAGAGTACAAATCAAAGCCTGCTATAAAACATTATTTATTTGCACACTGTAAATTTCGTAAGTATTATTAATATATGAACTGCAATAGTTCTCTCACTCTACAGCAAAATGAGGGGTTTTTGCCTCATACTCTTCTCCCCGTCCATCAAAAACATTGCAGTGGACGTGATATCCAGTAATGTGCTGTGCAAGATATTTTACATCTTGCTTCATTAGCAATTTATTTCTACAGGAACATTGCACAAATTTGTATAATTTCAAAACTACTTGTGGAGAACTCTTCAATGAACGATGAAATTACAGCATTGCGCTAATAATCATTATTCAGAATATTAGGGGCTGCCCTGTCAAACATTTCATGTTATACATAAAATTAGAAAAATAAATACATTAACATACATAAATAAATAATAACATATCTACGTAAATTAAAAGCTCACAATTTATGGAAGGACTTGAATACGACGTCATTAAAGGCGTTCCATTGTTGTAAAGTAGATTCAAGTACACTGGGATGATTGTGTAGTCTTCGTGGATATTATGCGCTGGTCTGTATAATTTATTCTTTGAGAATTGGTATCTGCTAGTATTTGTGTATAATTGGGTTATTTAAATATCACAGGACATTTACAATATTTGTCTAAACTATTCAATGGAAGCGTTATACTATTTTTATTCGCAAGAATTGTATATTTTTCCTAAGCTCTTTACTGTCAAATATGAAGCTACAAAACGCCACAACGACTTTAAAATGATCAAAAAGTCTGAGAAACAATTTTAAATGATGTTAAAACAATCGTATTTAATTATTGAACCTCTAGATTTCTTTAATTTAAATAGTCTAAATACCTGATAGGAGCTTAAACCCCTTATTAAAATGTTATAATATTTCTTACATTTGCTCAATCACTGGTAGGTTTCTTGGCAGCCAAAAATTTGAAATGAACCAATTATTCTTGCAGAGAAAAAAATGCTAATAATAGAAACTATTTATTTTATCATGGAGGTGAAATGTGTCGAAATTTCATGATAGGGTTTTGTGAAATTACTTGTAAAATGTTTCTTACGGTGTTGACTTGAATCTTATAATATGAAATTTTCACCTGAGAACCCTCCTGACTCTGGCCCTTGCATTAACGTCAACCACGACTTTCTCAATATTTGCTACCTTGCGTTGTCGAGTCCTCATGGAGTAGGGTTGGTCGCGGGAATCAGTTCGATGAGTACACTGCGATATTCAGCTAGAGAAATGAGCGTCATTAAAGGCGAGTATTATTAAAGGGAAAAATAATGTTATTGTTAACTGACATTCCACGTTGCAAAGGATAATACTTCTTTCGACGTAAAATCAGCTACCCATATCATGCCATTCGAATAAATAATCATCGCAAAGTTTTAACTATTCCTGAAAATTCGTGCAATATACTACGAACCATTACCTCTCCATCACAACACTCAACAATCTTAATTCTTAACAGTCAATAATCGAAATGTCAGAAGCCGTCACATTCTAGTAACTGTAACCGTAATTAAGAAGAATTTACAATAGGGAAGATTGTAAATTTATATTCTCATTCAGATGAACATGAACATGGGACACTAATGACGTATGGATGTTTAAAATTATCGATCGATAAAAACACATATATAAACAACACGGAGTCGTCACTTACAATTGGCAATGGAAAATCCACCGTCCTGCGCACTTGAATAGGAAGTGATAAGCAAAGATTCAGCCGTGAGTCATGCCCGGCGGGATAAACAAACTTCCATGAACTTAGTATACAACGGTCCCATAGTTGCTACAATTGCGTGCATTTTAACGCCTTCACATCATTCTCAAAACTTGTAACATCACGATTTCCATCACTAAATTACACAAACGGTAAATCGAGGGCGTAAATCAATTTGATGCCAGCACATGAATGATGTATAGTTTTGAAGTCAGTTGTTTCCCCACCTGCCACGCATACGATGTTACATAGAATTTTTTTAGATATGTAAAATGCCCCAAAATCATGGTCCTTCCAAAAAAAGTTTTAGAAACTGGGATTGCAGATGTTAATTTGAGTGACAACACACAATTACCTTGATTTTGAGAATGCCATCGAGGCTCGTTCTAAACAAATTAAGTATGTGTTTGGCATTTGGGATTAATCCGACTTCGGGCAGCTGACGTTGTTTCCAGACCTGGGCGTTGTTTTTATTTATTATGCACGCCTCGGGGTAAAGGAGGCATGTGGCAAACATGACGTATTCCATTTAAGGAATACTTGACATGCGTGAACTTTGCTGTCGTCACACAGCTCTAGAAACTGAGACGATTGTAATGGTAAATTAGAACTATTTTTGCACCGACCAGCAAACGAACCGGTAACGCACGTCAAAAAACTAGCAATAACATCCGAGGGGCTCCGAACAAATAATAATTTTTAAAAACAATTGTTTAAATAATATTAAACTTGTTAAAAACGTCATCAAATGAAATAAAAATAATATATTTTTTAGATTGACGGTAAAATACGAAGTCGTTTATCAACTTCGCCGCGCGCATGCCCTGGTGGTTCAGGGCATAACAGTGGCTCAGGGCATACACTGATGTCACTGCAGTGCTTCTGACCGGGAGGTACTAGGATGCGAATCCTGACGGTGGTAGGATTTTCGACCCTGACTACAGCTAGATCGAATTTAGCCTTTGTGTGCAGAAAATTCTACCAGCCGGTGATCTAATCGGTAGTTTCCCATGTTTGCTCCGATCAACACCAGGCGAATGTCGGAGTAGTACCCAAACAAACAGAGCACAGACCGCGCACGATGTTTCCTTCCTCTTCCTTGTCCCTTCCTCATACACACTTACACTCGCGTGCATTACACCACCACACATCCAGGGAGGCAAGTCGAAAGCTTAGAGCTTGTCCCGGCTGGGGCGGTGCCCCACTGGTGAGAGGTACCTGGTTGGGGAAAACCCGTTGGCCGACGTGTTGGTCGGAACCGGATCTCGTCAGCCAGCTACGAAGATAAACGCCACTTCATGCGATAAAACATGCACAACACTTATTGGGCAAAGCAGTTGACTCTCTCCTTGAATCACTAATCCATTGCGTGGCGTGGCGTGTCTCACCTGGAGAAGTGCGTGCGCTTGCGCAGCATGTCCATGAGCTTGGGCGAGCACTTGGTGGCGGAGGGGCCCTTGTCGTCGCCCATCCTGCGGCGCTGCCTGCGGCGCGCGCTCTGCTGGCCCGACGCCGCCGCGCCGGCCTCGCCCGCGCCCTGCGCGCCCTTGAGCAGCATGGCGCGCCCCCGCGCTGCCCGCTGGACATGGCCGCACGACCCACCTGCGCAACATAAGGCCGGGAGCGGTAGCTCTGTGCATCAACTCTTGTCACTGCAGCGCCTCTGACCGGGAGGTCCTAGGTTCCCACTGCCCACGGCGGCAGGATTTTCGACACTAGGTCGAAATCAGTCGCTGTCTGGAGGAGAATTCTAGCGACCGCCTCCTCTGATCGGTAGTTTTCCGTGGATTCTCCGATCAACACCAGGCGAATGCCGGAGCAGAACCCTACCAAACGGGCCACGGACCGCGCGCGATTTTTCTTTCTAATTCCTTGTCCTATCCCCCCTTACATACACACTTACACTAACATGAACTACACTACCACATATTCCGAAAGACCGGTCTTCCCCAGCTGGATGGCGAGATCCGGCGCCGACCTACCGTCGGCTAGTGGGGTTTCCCCCTAACCGGGACTCTCCCACCAGCGGGGCACCGCCCCAGCTGAGACAAGCTCTAAGCTCCGACCGGTCTCCCAGAATATGTGGTAGTGTAGTGCATGTTAGTGTAAGTATGTGTGGAAGGGGAGAGATAGGACAAGGAAGAGGAAGGAAAGATCGCGCGCGGTCCGTGGCCCGTTTGGTAGGGTACGGCTCCGGCATTCGCCTGGTGTTGATCGGAGAAACCACGGAAAACTACCGATCAGAGCAGCCAGTCGCTAGAATTCTCCTCCAGGCAGCGACTGAATTCGACCTAGCTGATAAGCCAGTGTCGAAAATCCTGCCGCCATCAGGACTCGAACCTAGAACCTCCCGGTCAGAGGCGCTGCAGTGACATCAGTTGATACACTGAGCTACCGCTCCCGGTATTAATGACCTTAGCAGATCACGCGGTCGGAATCGCTAATCAATCAATCAAATCTTGATTTCGAAAGTTGGCATACACGAATGCCGGCGGAAAACAAGCCGCGAAGCTTGCAAGATATTTCCTTACTCATCTTTTACTTTCCTCTCCTATTACATGTTCACGCAACGCTATTTCATACGCTTCTTTATCACATGTGTTAGTAGCTTTGACATTGTCCCGAGAGGGTCGGTGCCCCGCTAGCAGAAATACCTAGTGGAGGGGGACACACCCTATCCTGGCCTATAGGTCGGCACCGGATGTCAGTTCCGAACGAAGGGGGATCGCCTCACCTCCTGGGATATAACATTCACTACGAAACTAATTACGTAGTTGACACGTAATTCAATCACGAATCAATTCCCTGATCGAATGTCGGTGCTTCACAAAATGTACTACTTATATCACGTTTTTAATTTTTGAATATTGATACTGCTTTTAAGTTAGTGAAATAATCAGGGTACATTACTTGACAAAAAGTAGTTTCGTTTTGCACAATTCTTCTGGAGGTAGAAAATAGCGAATGATATTTCTAATTCTTAAAATATCGAACTGTGTTGTTTTAATTATTGTCTTCTTTCTTTCCAATCGCTGTTTTCAGGTTGATACGATCTTTAACAAACGTAGTCATAATAGTAAATACCCATTATCTGATTTATATCTTTATAAATGGCAAGCACATTTATTCATTCACAGTATCAGGTTACTTAATGTTAAATGAAATTTTTCGTTAATATGCAGCTCAGGATGTCGTACAGTTTCATATACGTACATCTCATCAGCACACATTTTGTAATCTGAAATTTTGCTGATTAAAGAAGCTTAATCATTATGAATTACTACAATATCTTTGCTGCCACCACGGAATTTTCTGAAATTATGAGCTAAAGAGTTTAGTGTGTTATGATACAGTTACGATGTCAACAATCTATTATAAAAGGCTAAGAATCCCAAAATGTACTTGATATATTACATTATGTCTACTTTGCCTCCTGATCTCCATAACCATGATTTGTGAATTGGTCCTAATATCTGTTAGTGTTTTAATAGAATGATAGTAAATTTTGACTAGTGGAAAGGTGAAAAGTTTTTTAGTGAAAAGATGTCTTTTAATAGTACTACGCGCTAAAATATGAATAAATTATTAAATTATAAATATTATTATAGAAATAAATACTATTATTAGAAATTATAAAAGTTTTATTTGAGAAAGTACTGAGTAGTCAAAGAACCGTAAAACATTCTTCATTTTGAGCACTATGATAATTTCCTAATAGGGAACACAACCAAAAAGTTGTTTTCGGGCAGTAGAATTTTTTAAAATCTATATAATTTTGTGTAAAGCACATGTAAGAGAGTTTTTAAAACCTACAATAGAACATCCTTTTTTAAATAATATCTGTAATGAAAAATCTAATGACTACAAGACTTTCCTCACAGAAGGAAATAATACTTTGGTTTTCTTCATTCCTTTCATCTCAATTAAATCCAGTCTCTTGCTATTTACTGTCACCATCATCAGTACAACAACGCAAGCGTACATTTACGTCGCATTGAGTGGGAGAGTTTCTCAATTTAAAATAAATAGTTTCTTTTTCTAAAGGAATGGGAGGAAAACAATAAGTGAATCTCATAAATTGTAATAAAGAACGCGTATTATTGAAAAGGAAAAATATTTTGTGACTTCGAATCAGAATCTATAAAGGAACTCATTCCTGTTTCTATGCAAGGGAAGTCCTCGCTGGTAAGTGTGACGAGATTGGAAATCATTAAAAAGAGTGAGAGTATCTCGAAAATGTAATTTCGTGAAGTAGCGACGCGAAGAATCGTTTCGGGAAGTCGAAGAAGGCGAATAAAAGCAATTGGAACAATGTTTTTATCACGATTCAGACGGAAGATATCGACGTCCATTCTTTCAAACGAGGTCAGCAAATCAAGAGCTGTGACTTCACTGACGAGGGGCGTTGAATAAATAACCTCGGCACAAAGTTCCCACATGATAAATTCGCGCTGGCATGCGAAGGACCAAGTGAGGAAAACATTGATAAGTTCCGAGGGTTCGGTAACCAAAAATAGCCGCCGATCGGGTGGGGGTTTATTACAGTCGGAAGGCAGGGAGAAATGAAGCAGGAGAAGGCCAGAAAAAGAGGAGAATGTGAATAGAAATAAATGTGCATGACAAACGGTGTCGAAGGGGGGGAACGAAAGGCACAGAATAAATAACAAAAAGAACTGCAAAAATTAATGTAGAATACAGTTAAATCAGAAAGGAAAGTAGAATGAATGAAAAACAGTTATTTGAATGAGGAATATGGAGAGAGGAAGATAAGACGATAGAGAATGAAAAGTCTGGTAAAAGCGGGGTTTGAGACGAGGAGTAAATATTCAATACAGGAGATGAAACGGTGCATTGTGTGAAAGTGCACCGAGAAGAATAGTATGGCTAGCGCTGTATCAGCATGGACAGCGAGACGGAAGATGGGTGCAGAGAAGCAAGAATTGAGGCCACAGGTGGAGATAGTATGAGTTGGTTGTTTGGTTAGTGATTCCAGTCACTAACGTCAACAGCTTTGGTAATTAGTCCCGTAAGTGTAGTGCATGTATTTCCTCTAGCGTTTTCAGTGATCTTCCTCCGTTGTATGGAGAGATCCGGCGCCGACCTACCGTCGGCTAATGGGGTTTCCCCCTAACCAGGACTCTCCCACCAGCGGGGCACCGCCCCAGCCGGTATAAGCTCTAAGCTCCCGACCGGTCTCCCGGAATATGTGGTAGTGTAGTGCATGTGAGTGTAAGTGTGTGTGTAAGGGGAGACGATAGGACAAGGAAGAGGAAGGAAACGTCGCGCGCGGTCCGTGGCCCGTTTGGTAGGGTACTGCTCCGGCATTCGCCTGGTGTTGATCGGAGAAACCACGGAAAACTACCGATCAGAGAGTCGGCCGCTAGAACTCTCTTCCAGACAGTAACTGAATTCGACCTAGCTGAAAAGCTAGGTCTTGCCACTGTTAGGACTCGAACCTAGGACCACCCGGTCAGAAGTTCTGCAGTGACATCAGTTGATGCACTGAGCTACCGCTCTCGGTGCTAATATGGGATGATGTGACCGGTGGACTTGGGAGTGAGAAAGGAGGGGGTGGAGGAAGGTGGAAGGGGCGGGGTACGGGGAAGACGAGAGGTCGAGAAGTCTAAAGGCTGGTATACACGGTAAAGTTTTCGTGAAGATTGGACGTACATACAACGCTCAGTCCACACAGCATGATTTCTGCATGAAATCGTTTGATAATGTTCGTAATTTTTCATGTAGAAAGCTTCCAGTTTGATTAAATCGCCTGTAACGGTATAATCGTTCATTCACGGAATTGTCTACCCATACAATGGTAATCGGCCGTTTCGATTTTGTGGTTAGGTGTATCAAGGTGCAATTGTGTGAAGTGATATATTGTGATAAACTTCCTTTTTCCCTATTCCTGCCTTCCTATTGTTCTTCTGTATGCTTTTCACGGTTAATTATTACTTGATAAAGATCACAGCTTGAACGCGCGCACAGAAATAACACCACTGAAAGTACTCAAACGGCGCAATTCAGTTGTTTCCCGGTAGACCCCTAGCGGGGTCTTGTGGCGATTCACACAAAAAATGTACAGACCGTGGATGAGCGACTTTTATACTTCTAGTTTGGGATCTTGACGTTTCTGTACAGAAACTGTACGAGAATATGCATGAAAATTGCATCGTGTATACTGGCCTCAAACGGTGAAGAAAGAAAATGAGTAGGATTAGTGCGCGGTACCAGCAGAACAAGCGAGAGCAGCGGGGAGGGAGGCATTGGGTGGTGTGAGAAGAGAATGATGGTGTGTGGAGGGGGCGTTGCGAGCGAGGAGGGGGCGGTGGAAGGAGGGGAGGGCGCTGGGTGGGCGTGCCAGGTCGTGAATCCGCCTGGCGCTAGGTAGTCACACCGCAACCCGCGCTCACCCCTTGCGACCAGTGCAGCGGCCTCAGGAACATGGACAGCCACTGCTGCAGAAACACTCAAGGTAGGTACCTCAAAATGATTAAAAATCGTGGAATTTTTTCATTGAATTTTTTTATTGAGCCGCACTTATTCTCTTTTTAATGCCTGAAAATATTTTTTCTACGTTTCTTAGTTTTTGAGCAAATTTATTTTTTCGAGGCGAGTGACCCTTAAGCACTTAGGGAGTGAAAATAAGATGCATTTCTCCTGTGTTGGGAACTTTTAGCACAATCATGCAAGTCAAAAATCATAAATTATAAACCATAAAAGATAAATAAATTCTTTTTGCAGCTGGCAATCGCTAATTTTCTCCAATGAATGAACTAGAGTAGTTAATGTCTCACTAAAAGTTTCAGTTAAATGAAATGTCAAGAATATATTTTAAGAACTTTTTCTCAAACAATCAAATCCTGACTCTTCACAGTGTTTTCACAGTGTTTCACAGTGTTTTCACAGTGTTTTCACAGTGTTTTCACAGTGTTTTCACCGTGTTTTCACAGAGTTTTCACAGTGCCTTTACCATTCTAGTTCATTCTCTACAATACACATTTGTGATGAATTTAGAAAAAGAATTATCGAAATACATCAATTTGTTGTGAAGATGGATGCCTGAAGTAAAAACCTAGATTTTGGCCTATTGATTATAAACAAAATAATAGATAATTTGATCTCTAAGAGCATACAGAAATCAATTATACTAGAGAAAAAAATATACAAACAATATTCTTGACATTTTTTACGTAGACAGCTACTCCAAGGAAGAATTTGGTGGGTACATGAAAGTACGCGACGGGCATTCTGAATAGGCGTATTGCGTGTGTCCACAAACGGAAAATTTCTTTCGTTTTCAAGGTTACATAAACAAATCTAAAATTTATGAAATAAAATCGTGGATTAAAGTAATTTTTTCTTATTCTATTGCATTTAGGTGCTGTTTACTTATGTTTTGATAATATATTAAATTGGGTATTTTTATATCCAATAAAATAAAGCTTCCCATGGTAGATAAAATGGCTTAGTTTTATATCCGGAGAATAGGGTGCTGACACAGTCTTTATATAACCAGTACTCTTATAGACACACAATTATATAATACGTCACAGTGCGGCTAAGACAATTAGATGGCATAAAATGTATATTAATCGTAAATTACTTGTGGCTCTTATATGTGTGAGCTTTTTATATACGCGCTACATCACTAGTCAATAATCAATTAACTTGCACATAATAGCACATTTTAGCTACTTGTTAGATAACTAACAAATCAGCAGTGAATAATACCTCTATTTATGTTGCAAAGAAGTAAAATAAATTAATGTTTATAGCTATAAAAGATATAATATCTCTAAAGATATCTTATAATAGATCAAATATCTAAAAGTAATCGAAACTGTCGATCGAAATGATGGCGCGGCAAATCATTCATTCAGT
Source organism: Teleogryllus oceanicus (assembly GCA_964035755.1). Taxonomy (NCBI): domain Eukaryota; kingdom Metazoa; phylum Arthropoda; class Insecta; order Orthoptera; family Gryllidae; genus Teleogryllus; species Teleogryllus oceanicus. Next base: position 22,430,763 of record CAXIVR010000011.1, on the reverse strand, counting down.
GGGAAACCTCCAATTCTCTTTCTATTTCTAGACTAAAGGGAGCCGGAAAAGGGGTGAAGAAAAAAGAATGTCAAATATTATCTTCGCTTTCTAAGTGCTTTACGATTGTGAGGGTCCATTCGTCAGAATCAAAATGTCTAATATTCAGGTCTTAGTAATTTGCTAAACGAACATGAATCTCATCTTTATTTAAGCATAACTGTTATTATCAAGCTAGACACTTATCTCTAGTCTTCTAGTACATTTTCTTAACACACAATATTTCTGAAAAAATAGAACAAGTTAAAGAAAGCAAATTTAGACATTTCCCGTCAGTATCAATAAAATACTCATTTCAGACAGCCACTAAACGCTGTTACTTGTAGGTGATACACAGCCAAAGTTGATTTTGTAGCACTAGATCTAAAAGTGAAACGATGTTCAAATGTTCAGATAAAACAATGTGATTGCGACAAAGAAAACAAAATACTTTCGCTATCAGCTACTACCTGTCTGCCATTAACGTAACATAAACAAATTAATTGTGTAGTACTTGAATTAAAATAAAACTAAAATCAGTAATGATACCTAAAAAATAGTGAATGACACAGTGGTAAAAGTTACTTTATTTTGCTCCTAGGATTAGGACACTTGACCTATCAACCTCGTGTGGCAACCTTTCTTACTATCAAAATGTCGTTTTTACTACTCGTATCATGAACTATTAATTTAACTCAATCTTCAAACTTGTGCCGAAGTGAGCATAATAATAATAATAATAATAATAATAGTGTCTTTATTATTGGCGAGGCTCAGGCCATAGGGCCTGCTCTTCCGCCTAACCACTGATTTACATTTATACAGAGTAGTAACATATAAGAGGGGAGGAAATCTGTACATTTACGTCTGGGAGTGCAAAACTAGGGACCATCCCGGCAAACGCCTTAAGCGATTGAGTAAACCCAGAAAACCTCAATCAGGATGGCGGCTTAGGGCCGAACAGCATTATGATATAGAAATGGAAGAGAAGAGAAAATGAGAGAAGGGAATCATAAATGAAAATGAAGTAGAAAATACGAACGAGAAAGAAGAAAGGAGAGAGACTAAAGGGGGGACAAACTGTACATTTATGACTGGGAGTGCAAAGCAAGGGGCCATCCGGCGTACGCCTTAAGCAATTGAGTAAACCCAGAAAACCTCAATCAGGATGGCGGCTTATGGCCGAACATTAATATAGAAGAATATGGTATGGATAGTTGTGAAGGTGAAGAGATGAGGCGTTTAGGGAAAGGGTCGTAATGACATAAATGGGAAGACTGTGAAGGAAAAGGAAGGAAGAAATAGCGAAGAAAAAAGTAAAATAGGTGGAAAAGAAAATTTATCCAGAAGCGGTACAGAAATGTTACGTTTGGTATACATTAGCACTTTACATAAATATACAAACATTTGTAACAGCAGAGAAGCACAATAGGCTCTAAGTTAATAGTACCAGTAATTTATAATATAATATTGACAGTATTAAGAAACAATGTAAAAGTACAATAGGATATAAACATCAATTGTAATTATTATTAAGACCTATATATTGTAGATATGACAATGATGAGAGTACAAAAATAGCTGTAAGTATTTTAGCATTTATTTGGAGCGTGGCTAATCTCTTTTAAATATTTATTTGAACAGTTTTATTAGGATGCACAGAAAATATGGGTTGTTAATAATTTAGATGGAGTGAGAGGGAGTGAAAATGAGAATAGAGTAGTGAGGTATGGGGTGGTATTTTGAATTTAAGAGTGAGGAAAGTGCGCGTTTAGGGGCGGTGACCGGGTACTTGGTAGTGGGAAACGTCTGGAAGATGAAGAGGACATTAATACCAATCTATATGTCGTTATACCTTACCCAGATTTCTGAAAGAAGTCGTGCTGTGACGTGGACACAGAGCTGAACTACGAGCTCGGTTTAATTTATAGCTGTAATGGTGAAAGATTTACTGAAAGAAGTCGTGCTGTGACGTGGTACACAGAGCAGAGCTGAACTACGAGCTCGGTTTAATTTCAGAGGATTGAAATTACTCTTTAGACGTGTTACATGAGAACCGTGTAAAATTTTATAGAGAAGAAGTAGAGAGTGAAGTAATCACCGTCTTTTGTCTAGAGTAAGCATACGAAGTGAGTCAAAAAAGTGCGATACATGGTCGTATTTTCTTAGATCAAAATAAACCGTACGCATGCGTTCTGTGCTACTGAAGTTTACGTTGTAATTTGAATGTCATGTTTGTCAGAAGAAAGTCGCAATAGTCAAAATGTGGCATAATAAGTGATTTAATGAGTGTCTCACGTGTACTAATTGGTAAAAGCGTTCGCAGGCGTTTCAGCGAATGCATTGCGGCAAAAACTTTACGGCATGTTGAATCTACTTGCGAGTTCCAGCTGAGGTGTTGTCAATAAACACTCCTAGGTTCTTGACTTGGAACACCAAGGTAGAACGGTGTCATTTATATAAATTTTAGGCAAGGTAGAAGATGATATTTTATTCACAGTGCTTTTGAACTGATAATCATGCACTGTGATTTATTTGGGTTTAATTGTAGGCCTAATGACGCTGCCCATTTGTTTAAGGTTATCAAATCTTCGTTAATTTTATGCGCGAGTGAGAAGAGTTCAGACGGGTGGCCACTTAGATATATCTGAAGATCATCCGCGTACATTTGATGACTGCAATATTTAAGTGCATTTCCCACATCGTTTACATACATTAAGAACACTAGTGGTCCTAATACAGTGCCTTGGGCAACTCCGCGTTAAGTTTTAAGGCCCTTGAGCTGCGACTACCGGACACCACTCTTTGGGTTCTGGAGTTAAATAGTTAAGAAACCATGTACGCGTAGGCTGTGCAAATCCATGAATTTTAGTTTTGCAAGTAAGATGTCGTGATCTACTGAGTCGAACGCTTTGCTGAAATCCAGAAGAATTAACATAGTTATATTACTGTGATCTATAGCTGTTCTCGCATCTTCAATAACATTCAGTAGCGCAGTACCAGTATTCCTGCCGGAACGGAAACCTGATTGCTGATCGTTTAAAAGTGAGTGGTTTTGGAGATACAGTTCAGTTTGCTTACGGACGACTTTTTCGAGTACTTTAGAAATAGTCGGGAGGATGCTAATTGGGCGGTATTCAATAGGGTTTCTGGTTGATGCTGTCTTGGGAATAGGATGCACGAGCGCACTTTTCCAAGATAAAGGATATTGTCCGCTCATTAGAGAGAAATTTACTATTTCGGTAATGATTGGATAGGTCACATCTAGGCTATTTTTAGCAGTTTGGCATTTATATCATCGGCACCTGAAGCATTAGATTTGAGACTTTGAACTATTTTTATTATATCCTCATGTTCCACGGATGAAAAGAAAAATTCGTCGTTGAATTTTGTTTCTGAGTTTTGGAGAAGCGCGAGGGATTGACTCTTCAAGTTACAGTCAAATGAAGGAACGTTACTTACAAAATTATGATTTAGAGATTCTAGGGGAATATTCATTTCAATTTCGGGAGGAGCTTTACCTATTCCTAGATTTTTCAAATTTTTCCAAATCGTTTTCGAGTCGCGGACTCTGCCAAAGGTGGTGTGGTAATATTTTATTTTAGCGTTGCGGCATTTCTGCGTAACTAAATTTCTGAGCATTTTGTACTGTTTTTTAAGTAGTTCGCATTTAGTTTTCCGGAAAATAGCATGCACTGCATCTCGTTCTTTCATTAAATTCCGAATTTCATCAGTTAACCATGGTGCAGGAGGACGAGTTACGCGTGATATTTTTAAAGGCGCGTGCCGGTCATAGAGTTGTATTATTAAGTTACTGAAAATCGCCACTTTAGCTTCCAGCGATTCTTCTTCGTGGACAAGGTGCCATGGAAGTGTCAATCCATCTACATTAAATGCTTGTTTATCGAATTTTGAAAAATCGCGGTATTTGATTAAGTGCGGTGTGTATTTAGGACATTTCAGATTGTAAACGAGATAAATTAGATCGTGTTTGAAATCCGGAACTGGAAATTGACCGTGATTTCGAACTTTGTTTTTATTAGACACTATTATGTGATCGATCCAAGTTTCCGTGCTCTTTGAGTGGTGTGTAGGTGCTAGAGGTAAAATTTCGAGGCACATGCTGTCGAAAAAGCGCGTAAACTGCTCTGCAGAAGGAGAGGCTTTAATAAGTTATGGTTAAAGTCACCCATTACAATAATATGTTCATAAGAATGGATCACAGCATATTATAAAAAGGTTTTCGAAAAAAATCTTTTACAAAAATACTTTGAAAAACCTTACATTAAATCAAAGTTAGAAATCTTTGAAAGATTTTACCCCTTCATTTTCCTTTATAACGATTGTATTTCGCTTTATATGAAATACAGAACACGATTGTGAATTACTTTTATGGCGCACATGACAATTTTGAAGAAGTTCAGTCGTTTGTATCGATAGTTAAACATTTTCATCGTATTGCACAAATTTTAGTCTTTAGCCATTCTTCAGAATAAATAAAACATCGAAAAAATTACTCATCTACAATAGTCTTTTGAATGCTTAATAATTGTGTTTGTCAAAATGATTCATTTCTGTCGATTCTTAGGTAGGATAAAATTCAAAAACGAAAATATTGACGGTCTTTCCGGTAATAAATTATCTGGAAGGCTCACATCTTATATCAAAATGTGTGTAATCAAGAGTTATGACAAACGCTGCAGAAAAATCGGTAGAAAGCATATTTCATATCTAAATTGGGACGAATACCTTTCATTGAAAAAAATTGTTTCAAAATAATGGCATACGACTCGCCGAAGAAATCACCAACGTAGAGATCAACGGAAAACTCGTCCCTATGTGATTTACATGATCGCCGAGCACTAATTCTATCCAAAACAAACATTCATAAAACATGGCAAAGCGCGGCATTACACGTGCGTCTTTTTCGAACCATTAGTTCTTTGTTCGGCAGCTGATTTACGATCGTTTTCGCTGTCGACGGGGCATTTGTTGTTCGCCTCTGAGTTCTCGGGTCCCAGTCTACACGGTCTGTTGAATGCAGCAGTCCTATGTTCGTTAAGCTAGCAGTGCCGCTTCAAAACCTTTAGCTTAACACTTTAAAATCTTTATGAAACTCTTTCTGTGCTTTTACAATACTATTTTAAAAATATTTCTTGCTCCAAACGTTTTTCCAGAAATATATTATTTTCTTGGCTAAATGTTAAGCTCGAAAAGGCACTTGGACAACACCCATTTGTTTATACCTAGGATGTCAGGTATTTGTGCCTTACAAATACACAAAAATTAACTTTTGTACCCCTTAAGTTTGTTCTGAATTGTTAAATAGAGAAAACGATTTTTTCTAGACACGAGCTTCCTCAGCAACATTTCCTAAGAAAATGCGTTGAGCCTCCGGCATCAAGACCCCGTGGTCCAAAGACTGTTACAGAGACAACCCACGATGAAATTCCAAAACTAACAGAGGGTCCAGTGGATCTGGTAGTGTTATCTTCACTGACTGATTGATTATTTCTTGTTTCCGGGTGCGTCAAGTGATATGGCCACTATCTCCGTAAGTATAGTGCTTGTTTTATCATCGAAGGTACTAGTGTTCTTCCTCGGATAGTGAGATCCAGACCCCCACGTCGGATTGCAGGGTTTTCCCTATTCAGGTGTCTCCAGCGCAACCCCGCCCCAACCAGGATAAGCTCCGGACTAATCTCCCGTCATTTGTGGTAGTATAGTGTGCATGTAAGAGTATGTGTGTGTGTTAGGAAGAGGGAGGAAAGATCGCGCGCAGTCGATCGCCCTTTTGTTAGAACATTTTTGGGGCATTTGCCAGGTATTGACACATAAAACACTGAAAACAGAGCAGTCGGCCGCTAGAATTCTCCTCCAGGCGGAGAATGAATTCGATGACTATCTAGCTATAGAATTCTCTGCTTCCGCCCGGACTTCAGTCCTAGTTCCTCCCAATCTGATTCGGTTTAGGTGGCTCAGGGCATCAATTGATATCACTGCAGCGCCTCTGTCTGGGAGGTTTTAGAGTTCGATTCCCGACGGTGTCAGAATTTTTTACTTTGGCTACATAGCTAGGTCGAATGTAGGTGCTGTCTGGAGGAGAGTTCTAGCGGTCGACTGCTTTGATTAGTAGTTTTGCGTGTTTTTTTATCAACACCGGTGCCCTAACAAATTGGCCATGGACTGTGCGCTATCTTTCCTTCCTCTTCCTTGTCATATCAATACTACTTACTTACACACACTTACGTCTACATGCACTACACTACCACACATGCCGGGAGACCAGACAAGAACATGGATACGAATTACATACGGCCGACTGAGGTGGTGCCCTGCTGGTGGAGAAAACGCGCACCAACTGGTATGTCGGCGCCGGATCTCACCATCCAGCGGGGGGCGATCACAACCGCCTTCGAGAAATAACGTGCACTACATTTATGGGACTAATGACTTTGCCCTCTGCACGCCCAGAATCACTAGTTTAGTTTCCGCCTTCAGCCTCCTCTGCCGGTAGTTAGGTAGTCTTCTTCTACTATTACGACCGGACTGTCATTCCGAGTCAAAATATATAATATATTGTAGATAAAACGAACTCTCATTCCTCCACTGCTCCATTTTATTGATTACCATTTCATTAAGGTAACTAAATTTCGTGCCAATGCACGTTTACGAGATATTGAAAATGGAGTTGAAAGACAATCGGATCAGGAATATTGTAAATATCTAATAAGAAAGGAATGTAAATGGATAGACTAATAGAGAATGTGCGAACACTGTGAACGAATATTCCGCACGATCATGTAAGACGGTGTATCCGTAGCCAACACACGTGCTTTTCCTTCTTTAGTTTGAAGAATAAATCGATTCCAGTGGAAATTGTTGTGGACAAAGCGGGTCGCAGAATGTTTCCTCAAAAATTTTTGTATTCCATGAATCGCATTCCACTATGTTCTATCATTATTCAGTCTTCATCTTTATCATCTCATTCACTCTTTTACTTTCTTTTGCATACGTTTATAAGGTTTAGTGTATAATGAGTAAATTTTGGAAGGAAAATAATTCGATCATGGATGGAATAGATACATTATCAGTCACTTAACGGAAAAGGTGGTTTCAAACGATTATGCGTTTTGGCGAATAACAAATTATCAAGCATTATGGCTTGCATAAATAAATATATGTACATACGTATGTTTTTATAATAAATTTCAACAGAAATCTGTAATGTCCGTAAAATAACATTTACATTCTACTTTAAAATTACAACTAGTGGCAAGTAGTAGCACATTTTGCTCATCTGTTAGGTGGAACATTAATAATACTAATAATAAAATTATTTGCATCATTTCCTATCGCGCTACATCTCAGTTTGGACTTTGGCCAACATCCGCATTCTTATATATATTCTAACACACCCACCTACTACCTTCCACACGTGGGGAGAGCGTGAAAGTATAAATGCTCGTGAAGCGAGCTTCAAATTCTCAGTAAGTAGGATCTTTTGGTTATGAGAAAGGTCTGAACCCCTTGACACAATGAATTAGATAAAATACGAATAAAATGAGCAGATAATCAACGAAAAATTACAGTGACACAATTATATAATAGGGATATGCACTTTAAATAGTTGGTCACTGAAGAAAGAAAAAAACAAAAACAAAGGCAAAACAAAAAATTGGCGTCACCTCGACTGCCTGAACACACTTTCACCAATTACAATTCACAATTTGCTCATTCCTCTTTCTGAATTTTTATCTACTACATTATTTTACTCTTTCTACTCTCTATTTTTCTGTGCACGACTTTTAAAATGAGTTTTACACTTGTGTTAATGTATTCCGTTCACAGGTGCTAGCCTTGGGCTTCGCACTCTCTATAACACTGTGAACTTTAAAGAGTAAAAACCATAAAATGTAACATTCCAAATGATCAAGGAAATCACCAATCAGAGCAGAGAAACGAAGTTCACCCCGGGCGGCGACAAAGTTGATGTTTAACATATCAAACAAATTACTCTTATACAGCGTTAATCAAAAAGCCTTCCTCCCTCGGTGGCTCGTTGGTTAGAGTGCTCGCTTTCTACGGTGCAACCCCGGGTTCGATTCCGGATCAAGGCAAAATATTCTTGTGCGTTTTCCTTACAAATGTTTCAGTATCTGTTGCTGTGTGATGATGAGAAATACCACCATAAGGTTAGGAAGATCAATAGATATGGTGATGAAGGGATGTCTTCGTGCTAACCACACGAATCCCTCATCCCATGTCCGAGAGGCTGGGTTACCGCTGGTCAGCCAAGGCCCGTAGCGGTGTGTGGAGCCATAGAACAGGACCAGCCTAAATCGAAATCGCGTCCTCCCAGCCACTGGAACTTTCTAAGGGAAGAAGCTCTTTTTACGTTCTCTGCGACTCATTGTGTAATAAAATTACACTTCGTGAACTATTAATTTCTCCGTGTGAGGTTAGGCGCGACCTCACACGGTGCAATTAGTAGTAGTTCACTATGTTTAATTGTATTACACAATGCACATGTAATACAAGAACACGTTTTCAGACAGCCCCTGGTAAAAGCTGTTACTTTTAGGGCATGCAACGCATGCTAAAAGTACGATTTTTGGCACTAGTGCTAAAAGTGAGACGATGCTCAAATGTTCAGATAAAACGGTGAATGCAACGTGAAAACAATACATTCGTCTGATAAGATACAACCGATCTTAATGTAAGATGGTACCCAATTATATGTAAATGTATGCTTCAATTAAAATAAAAGGAAAGTCAGAAAAGCTCTCAAAAAATACTGTGACGCATGTGGTAAAAGTATTTTTTATCTTTACGTAGGTATGCACGCGCCAGCTCCTTAGCAACCATACGATACCAAGTATTTAATGCAATCCACGTGATACCAAGTATTTATAGCAATCCATGTGATGTCAATATGTTGGTACAGGGTCTTGGTACCTTAGGTACCAAGTAAGTAGTACCTAAGGTGTCAGGTAGGATGGTGTAATGATCGGTATTAATACACGAGTGTGATATTACGATACGAGCGAGGAACGATCGAGTATCGTAAACTTCATACGGGTGTATTAATTCACATTACATCGAGTTTCATACGGTCCTTTTTCTACAACTTATGGCAATTTTAATAAGTGTAAACTTTTACATTGAATCGTTTCATGGCAGTAGACATGCAGGATTCAGTCATAGCAACCTAGTGGACAACTACCCAACCTGCCATAGGTGGCTTTGGTTTACTAATTCGCCTGCAAGAGAGTAAAAAAGCCGCGGCAAGAATTTGGGGGTCACCATTTTCCCTTCTTCTCTTATTTCTAGAGGTGCCAACTCATCCTCTGATTCACTAGACCTTTTAAACTAATAATTGGTCGGTCTTTAAGGACAAACACACGGCGGCAACATATAACACAAAATAACTTGCGTTCTGATCTTAACGTCTGTCAAATGTTCCCTTAATCAAACAAAACATTTACTAGAATGATTCTCAATTATTAATGAAGAGTCAATATTCGATTTGTAAACTTCAGTGATTGGCCAAGAAGCTGTATTATAATGAAATCGTAGTAAATGTAGAAGCTGTATCTATCATTATTCAATGGTTGCAGACATAAAATGGCGGAATTATACAACAGGAGTAGAAAAAACATTCTACGAGTATGTAACACGTCATCTTAGTCTTTAATTACTTGTTTCGTAAATAACTACTATTGGCTCATACGATTGCGCCTCGTAACATACTTCCTACTCCCGAAAAAAATGTCATTTTTACCACACCTATCATAAATGACTATTATGAACGGATATTTTGATGCCATAGTTGTCCTAGTTTTCACAGTCCACCTGATTTACTGTATTTCGACAAATCATTACACAAGAAAGGTGACACATTTCAGAAATGGTCGTTTTCGGGGAGAACGCTCTCGAACGCAGTCAATTATTTCGCGACCAAAGAAAAATGTGTTACCCCATATCGTCTGTCTTGTGAACTATCTTCATGATTTTTTCTATTAAAACTGTTTTTAACTTTAAACGTATTTATTCACTTAAGTCAAGACAGACAAATTTTGAGCTGCCACTCTTCTTGTGCTCCAACGATACAAATGTAGTGCTACAAAATTAATAATCACTCCCAGTACTTCAACGTGGAATTATTGTAAACAATAATGTAAGGTTTATAAGTTAAAGCGCTAATTCATAATTGTAGAGGTATATTTACGCCCATTTCAAGTAATAATATCAAGGCAATCAATACAATATAAAGTCACACTAGGCTGCTAGTATAAATTGATATCGACACAAATTCGGGAAGTAAAAAGCTGTTACTTTGCATTTGAGTGTCAGGTGTCAAAAGCAAATTTCTATACAGTAATTGTATTAATTTTTCATGTTTCCATGACAAAAAAATTGCTATTTTTCTAAAACTCAATGTGTTTCAGCGCAATATTTGCTTTCGAATGCCGGAGCATTGATTCACACTTAAAGTCAACCATTAGGAATGTTGCCAAGAGATAATTAACATTGATTTTGCTGGAGATTTCATCACGATGCAAAACGAAGCGAGAGCCAAGTTTCTCTCCGGCAATAGTCTGCGGTAGGTTTAATCAACCTTATGAAACTTGGGCACGCAACACATCTAATTTTACAGCGATTCTCTTTCCTTGCTTGCTGATATACGCTCTCTGGGAACGATCAGGCTTTTGTAGTTGTACGTTAAAACTTGCACACGGGAGCAACAGAGTCGCACGTAAACATCAGAGCGCGAAATGAAAACACAAAAAAAATTGATTTGATTTATTAGTGATTCGGAGAGCGTCAATGGCAAAGGTCATTAGTCCCGTAAGTGTAATGCATGTTTTTTCTCGTGAGGTCTTCCCTTGCAGGATGATTGATTTATTGATTTTTGTCGTGTTTCCGGGCGCGTCAACTGCTTTGGTCATTAGTCCCGTTAGTGTAGTGCATGTTTTTCTCTCTCGGAAGATGGCGGTGATCTTTCCCGCTGGATGTTGAGATCCCGCACCGACCTACAGTCGGCTAGCGGAATTTTCCCCGACCGGATATGTCCCACAATCGTGGTACCTCCTCATACGGAACAAGCTCTAAGCCCCCGACCGGTCTCCCGGCATTTGTGGTAGTGTAGTGCATGTTAATGTAAGGGTGTGTATGTAAGGGGAGTGGATAGGAAAAGGACGAGGAAGGAAAGATTGCACGCGGTCCGTGGCCCGTTTGTTAGGGTATTGGTGTTGGTTGTAGAAATCACAGAAAACCACCTATAAGAGCTGCCTGCCGCAAGAATTCTCATCCAGACAGGGATTTAATTTGACATAGCTATTGTGCAAATACCGAAAATCCTGTCACCGCCGGGTCTCGAACCTAGGACCTCCCGGTTAAAGGCACTGCAGTGACATCTGTTGATGCCCTGAGCCACCTCTTTTGGTCAAACAACGACATCGCTCCGACGAGAATGATTTTTATTTTATTTTATTTATTTATTTTATTTTTTATTTACGTCAAAAACAGTTAAAAATGTGTTACGTGCTATGGGGAAGTAATTGTGTGCACTTTTCAAAATTCTGTGATCCCTACACTAAGTCACATACTACTTAAATTTTGAATTTTGAAAGGGAGAAAAAAACAACAAAAACTCCCATGTAGTAAAATCTATTTTCAAAAATAAATAAGCAATAAATTTTGAATTTTGAAAAAGAGAAAAAAAACAAAAAAACTCCCATGTAATAAAATCTATTTTAAAGGATAAACAAGCAATAAATTTTAATTTTGAAAGGAAATTTTAAATTTTACTTCCTGCCGCGACAACATGGAAACGATAATTTGAATAATTGTATTTCCCACTGAATTCTAGAAGACGTGCACAGAAAATGAAGTTACATTGAAATGATCATTGAAAATAACTTCGTGCTTGGAGTCCAACTTCATCTCGAAAGCAGCACAACTTCTCCGGCGTTTTAAGAAGGCCGCGTAGCGGGAAGCGGTTTCGCAATGCTTTGGCAAAGGAGGGGGGTGCATCTGTTAGAGCGGCAGAGGAAGATGCAAGGCCATCACGCGACGATTTGCATAGCAACGATCTCGCTCCAGTACACCAGAAGACGCTGTTTCGTTATAAAGAGCAATTTCGACCCGCTTATGCAAAATCTTTTGCTTTAACTCGTAATTCATCTGCTCAGAGGAATGCTAGCCAGGAGGCTCATTCTTGAACAAATAAAACATATTTACGGGAATCTTATGTAAATAATGGTAATTTAATTCTGTAAACTCAATTGAATACGTTAGGAGACTGCTCGTAAGTAAAAGCTATTGTGTTTGAGGAAGAATAACAAGGAAAACATTAATACAACTGGGAAACCGAAAGATTTATTACTTCAGGGTCCCAAATGTCTTCAATCGCGTTCAGCTGCCGTCACCTTCAGCTTCAACAGTTACAATTACATACGTGTGGTGTGGATTGTTGGCTAGCGATTGTCGTAGTACCAATTTAGCAGACCGACACCAAAAAGACACACTTTATATTTACCTTAGTAGAATTATAACTACATTTACTAAAATATATATTACTAATCGCTTACAATTTAGATTTATAACAAATTATATATTATTTTTCAAATATTAAACAAAATATGTATCCGGATACGAAACTCTAGATGATTAAAGGGTTAAACCATTTTGTGAAAAGAATATTCCTATTAAGAACAATTATATTTTAGTTGCAAGCAAGAGAAAGTTATCATGGCTGTACTTATTATGAGACACATTTATTAAACTTTAAATCTATTTTCAAAAGCCTCCAACTACCAATTATAATCAATTATAATTCAAAGTGTTTTCACAAAGTACAATTCTTAAAATATACTGTTTATGTCTTCTTCCTCTCAACTTATTGTTCTCGCAAAGGGGTCTTAGTATCTATGACGCTGCAATTTTCTAAGATATGATTACTTGCAACTTCTCAATCATTACTTTGGTCACATTTAATGCATTTGTTATGCCATACATTCACTTTCTCTTATTTGATACGTGGAGACAGAAATATATGAAATGCTGACAGAGAAACACGTTTTTTAAGGCTTTGAAGCCAGAAACTGGGTTTCATTGGCTCCTGTTGGTAGTACAGTCAAAATCCTCTTCATGGGTCCTTGATACAAAGAAAGTAGTCTTTTCTCAAAACGTTTTTGTCTATTTGTATATAAATACTACACAGAATGTTTCCAAAAATTATTTATCTAGATCGATCTGGTGGAAGCCATGGACCTCGAATGTGGACGAGTTCCTTTCATTTTTGGGGGTACTTTAGCTGAAACTCAGACGACATTTTCGAAATTTTCTCAAGCATCCTCCCAATTTATTCTTCTAATATTTTTTCATATAGAACAAACGCTAATGACAGTGGAAAGCAGGTCAGATTTTCGATTAACTCTGAATTGTTTAAAATGGCAAAAGTTCCACAAATAAGATCAAACATTGAAATTGTCGTTGAAATCGATTGAGTAGATTTTCATTTTGTGGGACACACCTGTATGAACATTCGCCTTTTATTTATATACACTCGCACGCACGCAATGTTAACCTGCGGTAGACGAGTGGCTGTTTCTCTGGCGTACAAATATGAAATGCGTGTTTCTATTTCTTCTCGAGTAGACAAAAGTGCACTTAAAGGGTGGTATCTAAATTATTAATTTCCAATGTGTGCAGAAATTGTAAGAAAACTATGCAGGCTCCGACATGTAAAAAGTGTCTTCGGTTATCAGAAAAGCTCAAAATATTAAAAAAAGAAAGTTTCGATTTCGAAAACTGCAAATATTTGGTAATATTCAGCCTGTACTAATACTGCCCGTACCGACTGAACTGTCATACTGTACACCACTGCTTACGACTCAGCTAACGGCATCCAACAATTATAAGTCACCAGGAAAGAGACCAACCGTTATTAAGTAGTACAGTCGACTCTGGTTGCAGTGAACGTCTGGGGACTAACATTTTTGGTTCACTATAACCGAGGTTCACTATATCCGATCACGTCAAAATTAAACAAAATGTCTCTATTACGATAAATATCATTAATATAGAAATACAGCAAAACACATTAACAGCACAAACTGAAAATTTCAATATCTTTATTTCTTCTTAAAAAATCAATTTATTTTGAATTGCTTGCTGCGTACTTTTTCATTAGTAATTAGTAATTTTCCTTCTCCAAAATTCGTGCCTCTCCTTAATTCATTCTGCATTGATCTCTGTGTCTAAGTATTGTAATGCAGTCTTTACACCCTTCAATGCCTCTTGCACTGTTGGAACCGCCCCATTCTCCTAAGGCCTTTTTATTCGCCTCATAATATACAGAAGCTTACGGTAGCGGGATGGCGAAAGCGGCTAATGAAACTGATCGCTTTTCCGCGCGGCACGGCCGATATCGCCAGGCTGTGGCAGTCGCGTGCTTCTGCGCTTAGTAGAACCAAGGCTTTTCCCGTGGAATATCAAGTAACACCAAGATTGAAACTGAAGCAAGCAATCGCGCGTCTCCGCCGCCAGTTGTAGCCCACGCAGGACACGGCCTTTGCTTCCGCAGTGAAACTGTGTAGCGTTAAGTCATCAGTAAGGTGCCTATTCTCCGTTCCTTAACTTTACCTCAGGAAACTTCTATTATGGTCTTTGGCCGACGATATTTTTTTCAAGCTGCATAGTGTTGGACTTTGTGACACTGAGGTGATATATTCTTTTCCGGAAGGGAATTAATTTCCAGGACGTTGTATTTCCTAGGTTCACTACAACGGTGTTTTCTTATGCTTATTTGTGATGTAACTAAAACGGGACAAGTGACTTAAGTTCATTATAGCCGAAGGTTCACTATATCCGAGTTCACTATAACCGGAGTCGACTGTAAATGCTTTCCGCTTTCCACGTTTTGGAATAGCAACTTTTTTATATATTCTTTGTATGTAAAGAACTGTTGTAATGCTTCTCCGTATGTAATGTATAAAAATCAATGTTTGTTTGTTCGTTTTATGCGCATTCATCCAATACAACTTTGTCAACTTATTGCTTCCACTTGCGCGAAAAACAGGCATAGTACATGGGAATGTGTGCATGTCTGTTGCTCATAGACGCGCATTGATGTTTTTATGCGTTTATGCCGATTCATGTGCCCCTGAACAGAAACTCTACGCAATCCGCCGCACGCTTAAGTATTAAGCGCGTTTTCGCTGCATATTCAGCCCCTGCGATTGTGAAATAGGTGGTATTTGGACGATCACAGACAAGTAAATCAAATTTCTCCAAAAGTGTCATAGCGAATGCATTTTCAAGAACGTGAGAGAGAACGTTTTAACAATAAGATACAAATATGTCCAAATCGGGACGTAGAACAAACCCATACTCGTGAGAAAGTCATTCGTCTATTGAAATGTTTGCAGATCAGAGCGTAAAACGTGATTAACAGTCCCTTGACCAGTATCGTGTGAAGTACCATACACTGCAATAGTGAAGCATTGCCCAGTCCACAAGTATTCTAAAATATTTTATTGTCATAATATGTAATTGGTATATTCGTGGAGTGTGTTTTTGTTAAAATATTTTAATTTATTGTAGTACTAGAGGGGAGTATTTTATTTGTTGTTCTTGAGCAGTTTGAAAACTACTTTTTAGAAAACAACTGTGTTTCTGTTCAGCAGCTTTTTGTCTCTGCAGGCCATTAGTAAGTACTCGTACGATTTACATTACAATTTGTGAACATTCAAATATTGCGGATTCGGATCTCTCGCGCTCTTTTGCTGCAAGTGATTATCGAGATATTTGAAGTGTTATTGTTAATAATTTGCAATATTTTAATATTACTATAAAATAATAATAATAAATATCTCTACTAATCATCAGAGTAACTCTTTAATAATACGAGAAACTAAGTTTTGCAACTGCATTAAGTTACATTAAAATATTCCGAATACTTCAAATTTTCTGCCTTTCATTGATTGATTAACGGCAAATTTCGGTGGCTATTTTAACGTCTAATCAAGAAGTTAGAACAGGTCTGATTGATTGAGTTCCGCCGACTGAAATGGAGTTGAGATTCAATTCGCTTCCTGCCAGGGATAAGCCCCCTTCCACTTCCCAAGTGCGTGCTGCGGCCAGTGTCTCCCCCTCCGTTCCGCTTGGCGCCATATTGTGCACCGCAGTCCAAGTTTGAAAGGACTCGACGATTGACGTCCACGCACATTGCGTCTATTTTCGTCTGCCCCACATTTCATCGCCGAGCCGGATAGACAGCTGTTCACAATACAATATGTTGGCGAGATGCTAATTTTCCCCATTCGATTTTTCACTCCCTGTTCGTTGTATTTCCGAAACAAACCCCATTCTATGGAAGTGACAGACGGAGAAAGAAATATTCTCATTTTTTGTGCTGAAATTCTAAAATATTCGTTATATGATAGAAATATTATAAAAAATAGTTTTTGTTTAGTTAACTAAATATGCTAATTAATTCCATGAAAAATCTTGGATTATCTCTATGTTAATAGCACGCGTAAAATTAAAATTCTACCGTAAAATTAAAAATGCATACCCACCAATCAGAATTCAGTAAAAGGGCCAAATCGTTTAATTAAGAAACTATAACACAGACATAGCCAAGGTTTTGCAGTCCCAAAAACGTACCTACAACAAATAATAAAACAACAATGAATAATACTAAATTGGGGAAGTAAACTTAAACTACTGGCTTATGGAACAACATAAAATATTTAACGTAAATAAATTAAATGTTTTACGTATAAAAACATTTAAAACATTTAACAAAATGTCAGTTGTGTTTACCAGTTCTAAAATGTACGCTATAGCAAAACTGTGTCAAAATGACACTTTTTCCCGAATATTTATACATTTTGAATTCTCTCTCATACCCGTCTTTACTTTTCGCGGGAAGTAATGTTTTCGTGACTGTCAGTTTCGTCTAATATTTTAACCGCAATATGTTTGGTACCTTCCATCTGCAAATATTTCTTGCAAACAAACACAATGCAACGCCCACTAAAATAGAGGTTTTTCAGAAGCAAAATGACATCATCTAACACATGCCTAGAATTGTAAAGATGTGCTTGAATTTCTCAAAATTTAAATTATTCTTAAATGCAAACGAAAAAATATTGAACGTAACATGTGTATAAAAAGATATAATTCACTCGTGGTATATAAGAAAACTGCTCCTATCGTCGCCCTTTTTCTTGAACATACCACTTGTGCAATTATCGCTCGTTTCGTTAGTTTCTATAATATACTTCTCTAGTTTAAAAATGATGCTAGTTGCTTTCTATTGATGTCCATTAATGAATTATTCATAACTAAAGAAACATCTTATTTATTCACAGTTACACACATATTCCCTTTTCCTTAAAAAAACTCTCTCACTTCTCTCCAGTTTCTTTTCCTACGTCAACCTACTATTTTATGTAGACGTCCATGTCGTTCCATTTCACTCAATAATGACAAACTTTAACTTCACACTAGGTCTTCTCCAACTGCAGATAAAATAATAATACAAGTTTCAAAAGGCTAAATGTTTTCCCATCATCCGTAGTTGAAGATGTGAGAATGATAAAATGGCTTCAACTAATTGTAGATTTTATCCTCAAATATTATCTTTCATTATGCTATTTCATTTCATGCGGGATAATGTTTATCAAAAGATTGCTGTGCGTCCAATTACACCTTCAGACAGTTTTCCTTCAGTAATCCACTCATCGGGCATTATCACTGCCAATTCATTTTATTGTTTTTTTTTGTCGGTTTTCTTAATTTAATTGCAGTATGACTGGGTAGTAATCATGTGAAATGGTATTCAAAATAGTGTCGTAGCTGAAGCTTTCCTTGGATGCGGGAAGTGGGACGTTATAATTTCTTCATGATGGTGACCGACCATGTGTTGGTGATTGGCAGGTTATGTTCTGACCCAGTCAAAGAGATTTCGTTTTCCCGCTGTATTCCTTTACATACAAGCAATCGATTAGCAGAAGACTGAATGGACGCTCGTTATGCCCAACAACATGATGAATTAAGACCGACAATATGGGTCCTACTCATATTGTCGTTCCACTTATTGAAATCATTGAATGCCGAAGTAACTTAGTTTATGTACCAACAAACGACAGAAACCAAGATTTAAAACAATGTCCCAAAACGTGTACATTAACGCTAGAATTGGGGTAATATACACAGCATTTCCACAGCATGTACACAGCATTTCTAATTTTCAAATTCCCCGGCAGTAAAGTCCCGCGACACATGTGAGCCGAGAGTGTTCGTTAAACTGCACGGCAGGCAAAGGATAAGGTTTGACTTTGTCGAACTGGATAGCCTAGATAGTTAAGGCTGAAAGGCCGTAGCTGCCTCGGGCATGCATGCTTATGTGTGTTTGTGTTGTCCTTACGTGTTCTTCCTACAGTTCCCCAAAACAATTACAATGGTTTCTATATGACAAGGATGTTAAAAGCAACCTTAAAAAACTTTGACTTTTGGTTCTTTGTTCATTGTTCGATCCATTCATGTCATAGTTAATGATAAAGATGCAATTTTCCGAAACGCCCGTTCATAGAACTCTGGAGATCGTTGCCCTCTGCCAATATTCTTTGAGGAGGCCGTCCCAACTCGAAGGCGGCTTGTTCGGGGGGCGGGGTCTGAGGGCGTCGGCCGTGCGCGTGCCGGAAGGTCGTGCGTGTCAAAGGACGCGCGCGCGACACGCCGGTGGCAGCGGTGCCGCCGCCACCATCAATCTTGGCCCACAAAGCGCCGGCATCGGCGGCGGTGGCGTCATTGCGCCTTTCACAGGCCGCCGTCCTGCCGACAGAGACTCCACGGAGCGTGCACGAAGTCAGCCATGAGAGCTGCGAATGGGGATAACGCATTAACCCTGCAGTGGTGACGCCATTTTTTGTAACACGACCAGTGACACTGGGTCTGACAGACTCACGTAATGTTTTACTTATAACTATTTTGTTTTAATGGATCTGGATAAATGTACAAAGGAATGTTAAATGATGTGCAAAAATATTTTGTTATTTATCCAAAAATGAATACTGATTACATTATTTACATTTAATTACAATTTTTCAGACTGTCTCTACACACAATGTTTGAATGCTCCATGCCCAAAAAAGTGTAACACTTCACACAGTAATATTGTGTCTTTCTGTCCTTCGTGCATTTAGCACATCTGGCTCGATTTCTTGCTACTGGTTTTTCCGTTGGACGTGTTGTATTGGTTAGTTTTCTCGCACAGTTTTTTACCTCTTTGGGAAGTCATGATGCAGACGCTCTGTATTGCAATTGATCCATTACCAGATCAATACTCAATTGTTTCATAAATAGTCGCCTTTTAGTATTTCCGCTTGTGTTGTAAAGAAATGTAATAAATCCATTGATTGCAACATCACACAGCTGTAACAAGCGCACATTTTATCGACATCTACTCCTCTTTTCGTGAGGTTATAAAATGTAATTATTTCTAGTTTCCGTGCATCACCAGTAGTTTGATCAATTGTGTCATTGTTGTGCATTGTCGATAGTAGAAGAAAATTTTTTCCTTTATTGGCGTTGTATGACACCAGGGCGCAGTTTCTTGGAAACCAAACATACTTGACTTTATTTCTTTCCTTTTGGTATTCACGAATTCTTGAGGAATCTCGAGCTTGTTTTTTCTCACTGTTCCAACCATTGTCAACTAGTAAGTCAACAGTTTCTGTGAAACAGAGTAGCTAGTGAACCAGTTATCCATAGTAACGTTCCGTCCTGTACCTTCGATTGGTTTACAGAACCTTACCACAACATCTTCCGGTTTGTTACTAATTTTGAAAGGCTCGTCTTGTTGTGTCCCAAAATATACCTCCATATTGTTGGTATAAAACGTTCGTGCATCTACAACGGTAAAGATTTTTATCCCATACTTTGCCGATTTACTGGGAATATACTGCCTGAAACCGCAACGCAGTCTGAAAGGTTCGAGTTTTTCATTGACGGTACCATTACTCGGATAAAGTGTAAGAATTCTTACAATTTTTCAAGAAGCTCTCAAACAATTTTCTTACTTGGTCTCGAACATTCATCAAGTTGAAGGAAGTCGAAGCCATATTGCAAAAGGAATAACATAAAATGAGTAAATAAATAAATAAAATCTCCCCCAAAAAGAGTTACTCTGTGACTGAATGTATAAGATAGTAAATTATTATTTGTTTATTTTTATAGTACAATTATTAATTGTTTACTTTTATAGTACAATCAATTTTTACTCATAATTCGATCCCCGATACGAGGGCAAAGACACTGTCGAAGAAATTCCTGAGAACAAACCACAAGCACACGTGTCTGTTACCCGGACGCCAATGGTGACGCTGGGTCCCTCAGACCCGATATAGAAAAAACGAGCTGTTGTAGTCATAACAATAGATAAGAATATCCGGAGTCGTGATTACGCCGCTGCATGGAAGGCGATGAAAATGTACAGAGAATCTCAATGTCTTATCTGCGAAAGTTGATCCGCTACAACCATATCAGGAATCCCATGGGTCTGAACGACCCAGCGTCACCACTGAAGGGTTTACGCCCAGCGTCCTCATTCCAGGGCAGCAACTGATATCACGAAAGTGCGTCTCGCCGAGAGGTCCGAGGTTCGAGTCCCAACGGTGGCAGGATATTCAACACTAACTAGATAGCTAGGTCGAATTTAGTCGCTGTCTGGAGGAGAATTCTAGCGGCCGGTTGCTCTGGACGGTTATATGGTTTCTCCAATCAATATCACGCGAATGTCGGAACAGTATCCTAGCAAACGAGCCACAGACCGCGCGCGATGTTTCCTTTCTCTTCATTGTTATAGCCTCACCCCTTACATATACCCATTTACACTTACACACATGCCGGGAGACCAAGCGGGAATTTCGAGCTTGTCCCGGCTGTGGCGGTATCCCGCTGATGGGAGATACCTGGTTAGGGAAAAGCCCTACAAGCCTAAATAGGTCGACGCGGGATCTCACCATCCACCGCCACCTCCCGAGAAAAAACACGCACTACACTTACGGAACAAATGCCCTTAGCTGTTCACGTACCGTGAATTAGTCAATTAATCAATTTCAGGTCAATTCAAATTTGCTTATTTTGCAATAATTTGCAAATTTTATTTCTTCTGTAGATGTAGACTTCATAAACGAAACTTATAAGCAAGTTTTGGTGTTCCTGAGTGCTTGCCGTGCTTAGTTGCTGGATGCTTGCGGTGGGTAAGGCCGATGTAAAGCAAACGGTGGTTAAGCCGCAGCAAAGCTAACGGGACATATACAGCTAAGTTTTAACGGTTTTACTACTTTTTTTATAGAAAAAATGCTCTTATAACCCTTTGGAGCGCTCTTGTAGCATAAATTAAAAGCACAACAATGGATTAGCCCTAAAAGTTGCAACTCGAGCTACCAGAGATATCCAACAATATGCGCACACGAACTCTGCAACTGCGGGCCAGCGCTTTACGCACAAAATTAATTTGGGCTTTAATAGGTTAAAACGTGATACGTCATAGACATCGGTCAGAAGGGGGACATTAGCAAAATACGGATGTAAAGAAAACTTGTATTACTTATCGCTCATATAAAAGTGAGTCTGTATTTATTGATTCCCGATGCGTCAACTACTAAGGTCATTTGCCCCGGAAGTGTAGTGTTTGTTATCTCTCAAGAGGTGACTAACATCATGAAGTCAGGAACCGACCTAGATGTCAGCTTGCTGCTTTCCCCCTAGTATCTCCCGCCGCAGGTTACCGCCCCAGCCGAGTAATCTCTCGATAGATCACGAGACATACGTTATTGTTAAAGGGTATGAAAGTTTGAGTGCGTACGTGTGTTTGTAAGGGGATAGGAACGGACAAAGATGAGGAAGAAAAGATGGCGCGCGGTCCGGGGCCCATTTGTTAGGGGCCAATACCAATACCAATTTCAATACCAGACGAAAGCTAATCGCTTCAGCTTTCGTCTGGTATTGAAATTTGAAATCGCAGAAACTACCAATCAAAGCAGTCGCCCGACAGAATTCTCGTCCTGACAGACCCAACTATTTCCCCAGAAGTCCCAAAATCCGTCACCGATGGGACTCGAATCTTAGGATTACACACTGGAACAGCAACATTTTCTGATGAACTATCACAGCCGACTATTAATAAAAAATTCTCTCTGGTAACTCTTACATATTTGCAACCAAACTATTACTTTCCTTTACAAACTGTACCTTACTTTCATTTCGTGGTGGGGATCACACATGTGCCATACGCAGAGATGGTGCTTTTGCGACACGTGTTTTGCAATCGCGTGCTGCGTAACCGTAGTAACCAAAGCGATCGTGCTAACCAAACGTACCCATTACGAACACGAATGCAATACCGTATTTCAACGTAAAACTCCATTAGCTTTGATATAACATCTGAATGTAAGGATTGTAATTAGTGCATTAATATAAATTCTATATTTTTTACACAAATATGTTTTCATTGGCAAAAATGTAGCTTTTTTTAATGAAGTAGTAATGAATTCAACACAAAAATATATTTTTCAAAATAAATTCTATATTCAATAAATTTCTTTGAGACGGTAACTCACGTAATTCGAAATATGCAACTTTAAAATGACACACTCTTTATTTACACAGAAGAGAAAGTCGTGAATCTATACGAACACCTTTGCTGTGCTAACCATTTCCAATAATTCCGAGAAACTTCAAGTGGAGTTACAAATAAATTCGTTGCCTTGCAATGGCCGAGGGAAATCAGTGAAACTTGTTCTTATAGAGAGCGTGTGGTCCCAGTTACTTGCATGTGCGTGACAGTTCAACTTCAGAGGTATTTTTCATACAAGTTTTCATCTCCATCGGAGCTTCGCCTACAAACACGCTCGTTCTGTGGAGGGTGCTTTAAAGAGGAGTAGATCAATCTCGAAGTTTGACGTTGGTGAAGTGCTGGGCATGCGTCATGCGAGGGGCATCTCCTCTCCATCGGAATTAAAAGGGTCGAGTCGAGGGCGCGCGGGCACGCATGCGACCACGTGACTGAGTGGGCTGGGACACGCGCGGGAGTATGTGCACCCTCAAGGCGCGTTGGGCGATCTGATTCCAGAGAGCAGGGCCCGTTTCGTGCACGGCTGCTGGCAAGATAGATGCTTTGAGATTTCTCAGGAGAAGTACTTAGTACTGAGTGAGTACTTAGTCTTCCCGGGTGACTACTCGTCCTTGAATCATAAATCCCGTAAGGATTGTGTATTTTTACAAAATTCGTCTGGAAAGTAAATTGAAGGATTTTCCTGCCAATCCAGATGATTGCAGTGTAGCGACCGGGTGCGTCAAATACTCGCTCTTGGATCATCAGTCCCGTAAGTATTGAATATGTTTACAAGATGTGTCCGGGAAGTAAATTGAATGATTTTCCTGCCAACCCGGAAAACTGCAGTGTTGCGACTGGTGGGGGAAAAGTAGATATAGGGTTTTGAGAAAGTAACGCGTCCCTCACCAATAGGACGCTGGGTGTTGCGCAGTGGAAATTGCTCGTAATGTGCACATGTGTTCTAGTGACGCGTCGGGATATCAAAATCCCACGAGCAAGGTATCTCCCCTGGCGAAGCACTGCCCTAGTCGAGACAAGTTCTAAGCTTGTTGATTTTTTCTTATTCAAAGTTCTACAATTCCTTTATATTTTTTTTATGTTCACGAATAATATCATTTTCTTCAATTACTCTAATTATTTCAACAGCCTCTGATATTGTAATTGTATAAGAGGAGGTTGTCAGGTACATCCCTTTCGGTTCCCATCGTCTTATTCCGAGCGTGTACCTTGAATTCACCACGCAACTACAATATCGGACTATGAGCTTGTTGGCAACACGAAGGTTGTAAAAGTTAGCACACTCGCGTGTCACATGCAAAACTATCTGCGTATCTTCAAGTAATGAAGACATCAGTCACCGACGAACACATCCGATATCATAAGTTAACGTTGGCCGTTCCCATACATCTTCTCAGTGATGTATAATAAAAGTTTACATTGCCATTATGATCTCACAGACTGGATAATAAACTAACAAAATTGTAGAATAGTTATAATAAACATACAAAGTTGTATATCAGTGACAACAGTTGTGCAATTTTGTCTGTTTATTATTACCCTTTTGTTACGAAATTTCCAGCAATAATACCAACCAACCCCACGTGTACTCTCCAAAACCTTCCGATATTCATGGTATTTTGCCAGTGTCTCGCCTCCAACGTAAATGAGTTAGCGTTTTTAGAATTGTACTAAATAATTAAACTTAAAAAATAATTACACTAGTGGTGCTAAAATAGTACGTACTCTGTTGCCCGTATTTTCACGGGCAAAGTACTCAAATTTTCGAAAAAGTGTACGTGACTTTATTTCAAAATCTACCTTTAAGGAACAGATTTCATCAAGGGAGAAAATCTCTATCTTCATAAATGTAGTTGTAGGAAGACTGAAAAAAATTTAAAGTTTTGCAATTTTCGAAAAATCGAGAGTTTTCAACAAACATGAGATCAGCACTGTACTCTTAAACATATTTGGCACTATTATACAATAACATTTAATAAAAAACGATGGAGCCATTTCTTTGAAAATGTCCCAGGAGCTTCATGTAAAGTCTCTCAAAAAATTACAATATATGTTTCAAATTCAAGGGGCCGCAGGCATAAACCACATTTGTTGGGGAAAATCACTTTTGGAGAAAATCGGATAAACGGTTTAGCTCCCCTGATCAATTGATAAAATCTGAGTTGGTGCTTGCTACTGAAACGTAAATGTAGCTTTCCTCTCCCCCCCCCCATGGCCCTACGTCAAACATAGAATACAGATCCCATTTTTTACCAGTCCTATTTGTACGACAGTACATTTTTGCTACTTCTTTTTTGTTTATATTTCATCAATTGCCAATGTATACTGTTTTTAACAATTTTATCTGATGACTAAATCATAATTCATTGAATAGTTTTTGCGTACGTAATAAATAATTACTTCTAAACATTCCTCATTTTCGTGCCCTAGGTGTGCTTTCACATAACTCAATAAAATGAAAAACATAATATCATTCAAATGATGAACCACGAATCAATTACTATAGTTTTTCGAATATGCTACAACACTTATTTTTCAATATTTTATTTTATCTAAGAAAAATTTTGGAAAAAATAGGTGTACTATAAACATGACAGTGGTAAAATCCAATATCATTTGCAGTGGCGTACTTGAAAACATCTAACAAATGTCTTGACAGTTATTTTGGTTGGAAAATACATACGCGAGCTATTATTGTCTGTGCCCGATGTTTTGAGACCAGAAATAGATCTCTATTCCGATAAACCAGTTACGAGTTAATTCGCTGAAAGCCATCGCAATAAACGTTGATATGCTAAGTGACGAGTGACGGAACACTGCACGTCATGTTGGCATCATCACTACAGCGAAAACCACATACAATACACGTACGTTGTTACATGACAACGCATTGCCAGATGAAATTAAACAATTAAATTGGTACACAAATTTAAGTTAAAAGTAAAATCTTTGGTGCTACAAAACTGTTTCTATACAATTAGAGACTATACTGATCGTCAAAAGAAAAATAATGTTTACTATAACACAACAATTATATGGTATAATGAATTAGCTTACATTTGCATTGTATAATTTTTTAAACAGACTTAAATGCCTGTAACAAGAAATGTACTTCAGCTTCTGGGTCAATGACCCCCATCTCGATCGGGTTTTTGTCCAGTTTCCCTGATCCATTGAGCAAATGCTGAGATGGCCTCTTGATTTGCTTCTGGACGTAAATGTAGCTTCACTATCACTTCACGTTTTGTTGAGCTTTCCTTTTGCTTATAGTGATAGTAGACCTTAGGGTGAGTTTCTATTTTATTATCAATACAGAAAAATGAAATTTGTTCGTTCATTTACCGTTACAAATGTTTTCTATAATTAGGCAACGAAAATTTCTAGTTATTGAAATGTTAATCTCTCACTTTTTAAATTTATTATTATTATTATTATTATTATTATTATTATTAATAATAATAATAATAATAATAATAATATTTTTCACCTTTCAACTATTAATTGTTAAATTGTTGGGAAGGATTCTGAAACTCAAGAAAGCGTGCGCAGATGATTTTCTCCCTCATACGTCACATACAGTTTTTGACTAAATAAATAAATAAAAACCACAAAAAAGGAACTGCCGGCCCAGAGCCCGAGATCGCTAAGGCAGTAGTGACGTAGTCATCTCGGAACGAAGGGTCGCGGAATCGAGTCCGGCTTCGGGTACGGTTGTATTGGTGTTCGTCCTTTCGCTCCTTATCATCACCATATCGTTTCATCTTCACAATTACCATAATGTTAATTACAATAGTGATCGCTAATCACCTAGATGTTGATGCGACCTTAAATAGTACACTCAAAAAAACGAACTATCTGTTTGTACCCGTTTGTTCCACAATAACATTCGTTTGAATCAAAACCACTTACAAGTTAGAGCACTTTCAATTATGGTAGTGCCAATTTCACACTGGCACTGCCACCATCTTAAAAATTGGAATCATTCTAAACAGTTTGTACTGGATTGTTGCACCAGAATTTTCGATTTACCAAAAAATAAAGAATATACATCTATATCTATAATGTGGCGGTGCCAATTTCACGCTGGCACCATCACCATCGTAAAAATATTGGAATCATCCTAAAACATTTCTATTGTCTTGTCATTTTTATTGCCATATTCTCTTACCAGAATATTTGTTTGTACCAAAAACTAATTAAGATATAACCGTGTTAAAATGTCGGTCAAAGCCTCACGCCAACCCTAATATCATGGTGTAAATAACCTATTTCCACCATGCCTAATACCAGCCCTGTCACTACCACCGCAAAAAAAACAAACAAAGTATATTAAATCGTTTGCGCCTCGTACAAAACATTTGAAAGTAATTGTTACGTAAAAACTATTTTTATCATAACTTGACGAATCTAATGATATCCTTTTTTCCTACAGTTCTGTCTATAGGACATCAAAAATGTATAATTTGTTAAAGTAAATGTTTTCCAATGTTCATGAATTTTAATAAAAGATATTATTTGTATGGCATTTCAATGAAAAATAACTAGTATATTAGCATATCAGAAAAAATTGTTAAAAAATGGGTTAGGATGGTTTGCTGTTAAATAAGTATAAAATAGCTACGCTTAAAAAATAATATAATCGCGAAAATTACTCATTTTTTTTCGAAGTTGAAGTCTTTATGTTTGTTTCAAATGGAGAAGAGAGTATAGAGATTCGATGTACAACTATTCGGCTCCATATCCATATAAGTAGTATCTCCCAAACATTCTCGCGCTACCACATTTATTCTATGACCGACTTTGCACTGTGAAGCAGGTAAGTCTATCTTAAAATACAGTATGTTGGAGAGAGAACTACAAGATGCATGTAGAATGTTACAATATATCAACTTCTTGTGCAGTAGGTGACACGAATGCTATTGGAAAACAGCGAAGGCCAGGAAGTTTTTGCGCGCTGCCAGAGATTGTACTCGTGGGGCTGTCAACGGAAGGGAGAAAATGCTTACAAGCACGGCAGACTGGAATGTTACGAGGAAATCTACATTCTGCTGCTCCAACTATTACCCGCGCACGTTTTCTTTACCTCTTGCTTCACCATCTCGGCGAGGAGTGGGGTTGCCTCTCTTTCCAATGTTTAAATGTCGGACGTTATCTTCGTATCTCTCAATTAACTATTTTTATCAACTTACTATTCTGTGTTGGAATTCGGAAATTGTTATTTGTATACCTGATAATTTGTAAATCGTAACATAACATATTAACACACTAAGACTTGAATAACTATCTTTCAAATATTAACAATTATCATTCCTGCTCATTTACCATTACGAATGAAGTAGAGAAAACCACTTGAAGACATTTAGCTAGAAGTGTTAGCCTGTGTTTTCCCTAATGGGACAACGTTGATAATGTAGTAAATACCAGATGGTTGTCAATTCCGACTGGGAGAAAATGAAAGCGTAGTTCAGATCATGAAATATGCCACATTATCCCAGACAATTTGAAAACCCCCGAATGTTTACGTCCGTTAGTCAAAGGACTTAAGAAAACATATAAGATATCTTTTGATCACCTGCGAACACCATTTGAATAATGAAATGCGCCAGTCAAGCGACTTTTATCATCGCATCAAAACAACAAACAACAGCCGTCGATCGAGAGGGATGGCTGAAGGAATCGGAGGAGAGGGAAAGGGCGAGTAAGTCGTAGAAAGGGGGAAGGGGCACGAGGGGGGGAGCGGTCGATGGTGGCGGTACCGCGGGCGCCCACCGCCTTCCAAAAGCGTCTCGCAGCCAGCCAGCCAGCCATCCACGCAGGGCAGCCAGGGGAACTCAAACAAATGCTCCTCTCTTCTCACCTGCTTGCACCGAATTGACGTAATGAGATTTAATCTATTGTGGGATGGTCTAAAACAAATGTAGGAACAAAAGAGGGGGAAAATCGCCGATTTCCGGCGCACGATTTCATAACGATTTCGTCTTACGAGGTACCTCTTCGTAAGGTTAAGAAAGTAAAAAAGATAATTCACACGCCTAGACTTTCACCGTGAATCAAATGATTTCTAATTAGGTAAACTAAAGTAGTTTACAATTATGATATGAAAATCGAGTTTGACGAGTTTGTGCAGAAAACAAATTCTAAAAATTAAATACATTATGAGTACTGATATTTCTATTTGTTCATTAATAACTAAGATCTGACAGTTTTGTTTTAGTCTTTCTGACATGGAATAAAACGAAAGGACAAATTGATGAAAGAATTAAATGAAATGACAAGAAATATTCAAGAATAAGCAAAGCAAGTAAAAATACCAGAGAATTTAGAAATAGAGGTTTTAATAAAAGCAAAGCAGTAAGGGTAAGCGTATTGAAATATTCGAAAGAACTGCATTTCGGTTCCTTCCTCAATAGGATATAGGCAAATTTTGTTTTTGTATCTGACACCAAAGTAGCAATTTGGAACTAAGGGAACGTCGAAGAGATGTCGATAAAATGAATTTTCAATAATTTGACTAGTGATTGCTCGCAAATTGAAACGAAAACAAAGGGAAGTGTTCTGAGAAGTGTTTTCAGTAGTCAATATTGAAAATAGACCACATCTGGCAAACGTGAGTTTGAGATTAATAAAATAATGTGTTTGTGACTATAAACTATTTTTGGCAAAAATATACAAAATAAATACCCAGTATATCATTGATTTTCTTGGAAGCACCTAGATTTATTTTACATCGTATTGAAATATTAATTCTGAGTAATTTCACGCTCAACGGTAAAATACCCTTGTACTCTTAAGTAGGCTGCGACATCTAATGACATGGAGGCGTAGAACCATCTGTAACAGATTTAGCAGTTTGTTTGTTTAAATCAAAAGAATAGGTATTGTAAATGAACTACTCATTTCTGTCATTTAATATAAAAAAGGAAGGGAAAAAGTTATAAGGGATGTATTTCTTACCTCAAACAGCAGAGAATATATTGAATCTCAAGATGCAATCAATAATATTAGTAACAATAATAATAATAATTATTATTATTATTGTAATTATATAAATCATAATTTATAATACTTATTTTAAAAAAGTAAGACATTTCTATTTTAAGTTTTACATCACACAATTCAGCTGATATTTTTAAGAACACCTTTCTTCATTGTAGCTAACACCACATTCATTAGTTTATGGGTCCGAAATCATTTTATTTCTACTCGACCCAAATACTCTTTAGTTTTCATTATCCTTCGCATTAAACTACACATCTTTGGGACATGTGTTACTTGTGATTGGTATGCACAAAGTACTCTTTTGTATAAATCATTTAATTTGAGCTTTTGAAACCCCCATATCAAAATGCTCTGATCATACATTATTACATTAGATAAACACTGTGCAGGAGGGAAGCAGAATGCAAAGGGGTTCAAGTAAGCTTGTCATTTGTTTCCCCAAACGCAATAGTTAGGACTTGATGAACATATGGGTGCGCGATTTATTCGCTCTTAATAGAAATGGCAATTATGCACTACGTATGACTGACTCTCTATAAAAATATTACCAACATAAAAAACTACAAAACAAATTGCACACCTAACCTAACCTGATTTGTTTTGGTGTACCATAGGTAGCTGAAGAATCACCTGTTGACCACAACTCAAACAAGCCACTAAACCGAGCGAGCTTGACCGGGAGCGGTAGGTCAGTGCATCAACTGATGTCACTGCAGCGCCTCTGGCCGGGAGGTCCTAGGTTCGAGTCCTGACGGCGGCAGGATTTTCGACACTAGCTTTTCAGCTAGGTCGAATTTCGTCGCTGTCTGGAGGAGAGTTCTAGCGGCCGGCTGCTCTGATCGATAGTTTTCCGTGGTTTCTCCGATCAACACCAGGCGAATGCCGGAGCAGTACTCTACCAAACGGGCCACGTACCGCGCGCGATTTGTCCTCCTCTTCCTTGTCCTATCCTCCCTTACACACACACTTACACTAACATGCACTACACTACCACATATTCCGGGAGACCGGTCGGGAGCTTAGAGCTTGTCCCGGCAGGGGCGGTGCCCCGCTGGTGGAAGAGTCCTGGTTTGGGGGAAACCCCATTAGCCGACGGTAGGTCGGCGCCGGATCTCGCCATCTAGCTGACCACCGCCATCTCCCGAGAACCACACATGCACTACACTAACGGGACTAATGACCAAAGCAGTTGACGCGCCCGGAACCACGAAAAAACCAAACCAAACCAAACCGAGCGAGCTTGCAAGGGGTTGCCTAAAGTGAAGGAGTCGGGGTGCAAAATTCTGCGGCAGCTCTCCGTTCGCACAGCGCGGTGTGAGGCGGGGCGAAGCGGGGACGCCAAATCCCCGCCACAGCAAGTGTGCGAGCGGTAGCGTCAGCGGCTAACCTAAGAGCGCGCAGCGGCCTGCGAAACCTGCAGCGACCCCGCCACCCTCGGGCGGGCGGGGCGGTTGGACGAACGGACGGACGGATGGACGGACGGGGCGAGGAGCTGGACGGCGGCGGCGACGCTGTCGGCCACGGGGCGCGCGTGGCGCGATGGCGGCTGTTGACGCGTCACCATGGAAACCGTCCGCCGCCGCGCCCGCAGCGCCGCTCCTTGGCCCGATTCACCACGAGCAACCCCAAAAAATGGACCTGCTATGAAATTTCGTACCACACACGCCAGTGCCATTGGAGATCTGAGTAAGTTTGCATGTTAGAGTACTGAAGTACTACATTTTGACCCTAATTTTTTTAATTAATTTTTCCGATCATTATTTTCGTCCTAAATTGATTCTAATATTCTTTCTCAATATTTATTTATTATTATTATTATTATTATTATTATTATTATTATTATTATTTTATTAATTAATAATTAAGACGTATTTAAAACTTACATTTATTGTAAATTCTACAATCAATATTTATTTATTATTATTATTATTATTATTATTATTATTATTATTATTATTATTTGTATTAGATTAATAATTAAAACGTGTGTAAACTTATATTTATTGTAAACTCTACAACAGTCTTCCCGAGCAGTGATACGCTTGCTTTTCTGATAGTTTTAGCACTGGTAGATAACTATTCAGTTGGAATGTATACAGAATACCCGATTATACAGAGCACACGACATTTATTATTTCCGTCCCTTGATATATGAGGAGATTATTTAAAGAAGAAACTTGAGAAAATATTTTTTTTATTGAAAATTGCCTAAATTTTACGCAAAAGTAAATGAAAGGTACTCATATTTTCAAAAACTTTAACGTAATATTTTTTTGAGATGTCTTTAAAGAACAGATTTCAGAAAACGGCTCGATCTTCAATATAGTCGTTGTAACAAGACGACCCGAAAAATAAGAGATTTCAACCCACAGAGACTTGCATCAATCTCTTAAGCATATTTTGCGCTATCCGAGGATAAAGATTAATCAAAACAATTGGAGCCATTTTTGAGAAAATTTTGAAAATGATTTTGATGCTTCATGTCCCGTCAAAAATCACAATATCAGTTTGGAACTCCCAAAGCCTTGAGTTCGTTCAAGTCGATTAGAAAAAATCAATTTTAGAGAAAAATCAGCTAAGGGGTTTAGCCAACAATGACATCAGGTAGATCGATTGGGGAATATACAGTTTTGTGAATATCCTGCTTATCGTTTAGCCGCTAGTACTGTTCACAGACAGACGGACGGACGGACGGACGTTCGTTTTCTCGTCAAGCGAGTTTTCGATATCAAGAACCCACAAAACATGGCTTCTGACTACAGCACATATTAGAGGAAGTAATTTATTAAACTATATAGTGACAGGATTTATCCATTTTCTCGTTACGAGGACCCGGCAATAAGAGTTTTTCTGCCAAAAACTCGCTATTTTCAGGCGCACAATGACAGTATTTTCCTTTCTTACGAAGAGCAAGAAAGTAAAAGTCAGTTTTTAAAAAGGTAAATGTAATAATTTTTTAAATTATTAGTACTTTGGTGTAATTTTTCTTCGAAACCGCAGAATCGAATTTCCCGCACTTCTTTTCGCATGTTCCCTTGGGAGCAGTGACCCCCCCCCGTCAGTCTTAGAGTTTAGAGTCAAGGAAAATTCATTACATGACTCTTTCAGCAGAACCCTCTTCTCATGAATAGGTTTCTTGTCATAAAACAGTAGAATAATGAGCAACTTTCCACACAGTCTCGAATAAAAAAATTCTTCAATGTTGTAGTTGTAGGAAAAGGTTTGGACTTTTGAATTTTTGAAAATTCAGCGATAAACGAAAATGAGGTCTCCACCATATTTTAAAGCGATGTTTGCTGTACCCGACAAAAAAGTTCTAAAATCTAAAAATTTGAAGAATTTTGTTTGGAAAAAATCGGAGAATTGTAATTTATTTATAAATTTATTATAAATAAATTACAATTCTATTACAAAAAAATTAGTATATATTTGAAAATTTTGAGGAATAATGTAAAGTACCTCTAAAAAACAAAGTACCGGTTTCAACCTCGCAGGGCCACCAGTTCGGCCAGATGGATCGGGAAATATCCATTTTGGAAAAAACCCTCTCAACAGTTTAGGCGCTAGTGCTGACCACACAGCCTGACGGACAGACATTTCCAGTCAACGACGTTTTCTATATAAAATACACACAAAACGTGGATTTTGATAACAGCTGTGACTTCTGATAACGGATGTGATAACTGTCTTGCATTGTATCTTATTCCTGATACTGTGAGACGACGAATGATATAGTCTGGACGTGCGAAGACTGATATCATGTACAAAAACATACTTGATTGCTGGGTGAGAATAACTAAGCCAGAACTTGGTGTTGCATTTTTCAAGGGTGCCTTTTCGACTGTCCTCAAAGGCACTGGTGATGCTCTAGTGTTGGTGGTGTATGACGACCTTAAAGGCTTCATGGATACAACAGTACAATAAATTTTATACTGTTTGCTGCAAACAGTCCATCAATGATCAATTTCATTCAGGGTGAACAGAAAGAGCTTTGTATGAATGATATAAAGATAAAGTAGTTAAGCACAGAACTAGTTCCTTAGGTGTATAGCTACATCGGTTTTACAATCGGTTGAAGAGGGGCAAAGTTTATTTTTAATGAAACGTACTGTGCAAAATTTAATTTCAGAAAGTTATTCAAAAGGTTTATTATTTAATATCCTACCAGAAAGTAGGTATTTCCCTTCAGTGCCCAGTTATTTATTTTCTAATTATTTCAGCAAGCAATATCTTAAGTATTATGGAAGAGAGCCCATTTAGACAACGAATTTCGTTTCAAGAAATAAACCAATTAAAATTCCCAATTTAAAAATTAAGAAAAATAGGTGTAGCTGATGTAAGAAATTGTCAAATTTGAACGGTAGATGAGATTACCAGATTGTTAAGTGAAAGGGTGCGCCCATGTGATTTAGTTACTTGAAACAATTCCGGACGCATCAATGTGACATAACATTCTAGTGGTTGTAGTGTTCATGATTTACAGCTTAGCTGGGAACCGTTCGTATCGGTCAATTGCTCATAGATGGCGTTAATGGAGATGGGCTCGAGAGATGTGACCGGTCATGGTACTTGACTATCGAGGTGTCTCCTTCATCCACTAGAAGGCGTTAGCGTTTGGGGCCACCTCCGACAGCTCCAGTGTTTCGACCAAGTGTAGGGAGCTTCATAACCCTTAGGATAGATTATACTGTGACGGAAGAGGAGACAGGAGGAAGGGAGTTACATAACTGGATGGAATCGCAACGGCACGGATCTGCTGGTTTGCTTGCCGTGGTTACTTTGACGCTAGTGAATGCGAATAAAAGGTAAGCGTAGTAGTTTGGAAGTACTTACTCATAGGATGGTATAGTACTTACTCATAGGGACATTTATAGGATGGTGTAGTTAGAACATAGATGGATAGTATAGTTAGAAAAACTCAGTTTTTTTCTGGTGTATTAAAACTGACTAGTCTGTGAAGTGGAATCCTAGAAACCAAGACAAATTACTTCAAAAACGTTGAGCTAAAGAAGGGTGTCAGTTTATTCTTGGCCCACATTTTGTAAATTGCAAAGAAAATTATCTCCTCTTTTGCTTCACATCGACTGTCAAAGAAAATTTTAAAACTAGCGGTGCTAAAACAGAACTTACTTTCTTGTCTTAAGTAATAGTTATGTAATACTGTTTACACCACAATATCTTTCCGAATTAACACATTTTCACACACACCTCAGTCATTAGTTTCTTTATGAAACTCATTACAAATCGTACAACAGTTGATATAAAAAAATAAATATTTTCAAGCAAATATCAACGTAAATTTGAAAATTATAACTTTTTTTCATACAGGTAAATCATGTCCATGACAATAAGACGTAAGTCAAAAAAATTAGTTGGCGAGTCATTGTTGCCGAGTCATTTTTGCACTCCAATCTCATATTTTCGGAATGCTAGCAATTTTTATTTCATATATTTCAAATAGGTTTTAAATAATTTCGAAAAGATAAATGTGTAAATATATAACAAAAGCTCGAATGCAAGAAACGAACAAAGAAATCTGAAAAAATACACAAATTGAAACTTACGAAGCATCCAACTGCCTGTAATTACGTTGACGAAGCGCAGTAAATTCGGAACGGGCTAATGTTTGTCACCAAATTATATAAAAAATACTCATATTTTCAAGAAATACAACATGACTTTATATGAAGATCTGTTCTTGATTAATATATATCATTAAGAAAAAAAATCTTCATAATTGTAGTTATAGGAAGATGAAGAAAATGTTTAATTATTTTAAATTTTTGAAAAATCAGACATTTCAACGAACATGTCATTCTCTTAAATATCCTTTACGCTGTCTAAACTGAATCAAAAACTTTTGTGCTGTGTATAAGAAAAAGTGGTTTAAAGGAAATAAAATATTGCCTATGACACAAACTTTTCGCAAGAAAAAATTAATGTATTTGAAAACTTGACTTTATGTTGGTTTTAGATATTTTTCATGAACACTTTTAATGAAGAAAAATGTTTATCTTCATAATTGTAGATGTGGGAAGATGCGGAATAAAGTTTGCGTTTTTTCAATTTTTCAAAAACCAGGGTTTACAAGCAACACGAGACCTACACCTTCTCTCAAATGTCCTTCAGACTATCCAACAACAAAATTCAATAAAAATGATGAAGCTGTTTTTGAGAAAAAAATTCTTTAAACAAAAATGTTTAAAAATGCCTATATTTCACTCCAAAGTACGTGAAAAATACTCAGATTTTCGAAAAATTGTACATAACCCTATTTCATAACCCTAAATTGTACATAACCCTAATCTATCTTTATGGAACAGATTTTATTAAGGGAAAAAACCTTTATCTTTAATATTTTAGTTGTAGGAAGACTTTAAAAAAATGTTGAAATTGAACTTTGTACCCTTGAGAAGGTGGTGCACAGACGGGATTTTTATTTATCACCCTACAGAATAGAGAGAAAGTTTAGGTAATACTGCGCCAAAAAACGGCAAATTTTCGGCAGAAAACACACATTACAGATCCCTGAAAACAAAAAAGTGGATAGATCCAGTTGGTAAATTTAGAAAAGCATCGTCAAACACGTGGTGTTCAGAATTCTTCTGTTGTGAGCTCTCGATTCCGAAAAATCGAATGACGGCAAGACGTCTGTCTGTCCATCTATGAATAACGCTAGCGGCTAAACAGTTCATCTGATTTTCTCCAAAATTGATATTCCCCAATGGATCTGGCTGATGTCGCAGCCTCTAGAATTTGAAACCAATATTTTAATTTTAGGGTGCACTTTACATCAAGCCCCTAGGACATTTTGAAAATTTTCAAACAAATAGCTCCATAGTTTTTTTTATTAAATTGTGTTCTTGGATGCCGTGAACGACTTTCCACAGAACGGTTCAGGTCTCGGGTTCGTTGAATACCCTGTTTCATCGAAAATTGCAAAAGTCTGAAATTTTTTCGGCGTCTTTCTACAATTACAATTATGATAAAAGAGATTTTTTTCTTAATGAAATCCGTTTCTTAAAGATAGATTTTGAAACAATGCCATGTAGAATTTTTCGAAAATGTGAATACTTTTAGAGTAATTTTACTTGAAATTACGGGCCAGAAAGTACGTGCTATTTCAGCACTACTAGTTTTCTTACTTTTTAAAAATGTTTAATTATTTGGTACAATTTTAAAAACGCTAACTCACTTACGTAGGGGACGACAGTCTGGTTAAAAGCCATGATTATCGATAGGCTTCGGAGAGTACACATGGGATTGGTTGGTATTATTGCTAGAAATTTCATAAATAAAATTTCATGATAATAAATAGACAATATTGCACAATAGTTGTTATATTACAACATTGTTTGTTTCTTCAAACCTTTTTACTTTCTCATATACATACGTATATACGGAAGTAATATACGTAGTATAGAGAAAGTTATGTAATGCTGCGGAAAATCGATCTCGAGATTTCAATGGAAATACACATACCGAAAAAGTTTTGTTTTTTTCAAAACGTCTGTCCATCCGTCCGTCCATCTGTTGTACGTGAACAAACCTAGAGCCTAAACCACACGTACAATCTTTTCCAAATTGAAGATACACCTGCTCATCCGGCTCTAGTTGAAACTTTGAAATTTTGAAAAATATTCTTTAAAAATTTGGGGGTACTTTACATGAATCCCCCGGACATTTTCAAAATTTCCTCAAAAACGGCTCCAACTGGGAGCGGTAGCTCAGTGCATCAACTGATGTCACTGCAGCGCTTCTGTTCGGGAGGTCCTAAGTTCGAGTCCTGATGGCGGCAGGATTTTCGACACTAGCTTCTCAGCTAGGTCGAATTCAGTCGCTGTTTGGAGGAGAATTCTAGCGGCCGGCTGCTCTAATCGGTAGTTTTCCTTGGTTTCTCCGATCAACGCCAGGCGAATGCCGGAGCAGTACCCTAACAATCGGGCTACGGACAGAGCGCGATCTGTCCTTCCTCTTCCTTGTCCTATCCTCTCCTCTTACACACACACACACACACACTAACATGCACCACACTACCACATATTCCGGGAGACCGGTCGGAGCTTAGAGCTTGTCCCTGACTGGGGCGGTGCCCCGCTGGTGGGAGAGTCCTGGTTAGGGAAAACCCCACCAGCCGACGGTGCCAGATCTCGCCATCCAGCGGGGAAGATCACTGCCATCTCCCGAAAAAAACATGCACTACACTAACGGGACTAATGACCGAACAGTTGACGCGCCTGAAAACACGAAAGAATCAATCAATCAATCAATCAAAAAACGGCTGAAATTTTTTTCTTTAAATTTTTGTTGTTTTTGTTGCGCGCAGATGCGGCTGAGTGGCGCTCCGCTCCGCTGGGTGGCGCTGGGGCTGGCGCTGGCGGCGGCGCTGGCGGGCGGCGCGGGAGGGGCGCGCATCCTGGCGCTGTACGCCCTCCCCGGGCGCAGCCTTGACGTCATCGCTGGCGCGCGCGCTGGCCGAGCGCGGCCACGAGGTGGTGGTGGTGTCGCCCTTCACCACCAGCAACCCCCCGGCCAACTACACCGACTTCACCATCGCTGACACCATGGACAACGCCGGTTGGTACCAGCAGCGCTTCATTGGTTACTAGTGATTCCGGGCGGTGGGAAAGTCACTAGTCCCGAAAGTGCAGTGCAAGGTTTTTGCTCGGGAGGAGGCAGTGATCTTGTTTCGTTGGGAGGCATCATCCGGCGCCAACCTACCGGGGTTTCCCCTCAGCCAGGAACCGATCCAGCCCTAAGTTCCCGACCGGTCTCCCGGCATGTGCATGTTAGTGTAGGTGTGTGTAAGGGGAGAAAATAGTATAAGGAAGAGGATGGAAAGATCGCGCGCGCTTCGTAGCCCGTTTGTTAGGGTACTGCTACGACATTCGCCTGGTGTTGATCGGAGAAACCACGGAAAACCACTGATCAGAGCAGCCGGTCTCTAGAATTCTCCTCCAGACAGGTCCAGAAAGTGCTCAGTCCCGCAAGTGCAGTGCATGTTTTTTGCTCTGGAGGAGGCTGTGATCTCGCCCCACTGGATAGCGAGATCCGGCGCAGACCTACCGTTCGCTTTCGGGGTTTCTCTCAACTAGGTATCTCCCATTAGCGGGACATCGCTCAAACCGGGGAAGCTGTAAGTTCCTGACTGGTCTCACGGCATGTGTGGTGATGTAGTGCATGTTAGTGTGTGTGTAAGGGGAGGAATAGGAAAATGAATGGGAAGGAAAGAACGCGCGCGGTCAGTGGACCGTTTGACCGTTGTTACTGCTCCGGCATTCGTCTGGTAGTGAGCGGAAAACTACCGAACAGAGCAGCCAGTCGCTAGAAATCTCCTCCAGACAGGAACAAAACTCGACCTCTCTATCTTTATCTATCTATCTATCTATTCTATCTATCTCTATCTATTGTCGAAAATCCATCCACCGTCGGGACTCCAAACTAGGACTTCTCGGTCACAAGCACTGCAGACACATTAGTTGATGTCATGAGTCACTTCTCCCGGTCTAGCACTTGAACTACTTTTCACACGGAGGCTGGCACGAATTTAATTTTTGAAATGGTAGAGGGTCGAAGACTACTTCCGTATACATTCATGTGTGTCCGACGTGATTTCTTGTCCACATTATGAGAAATATTATTAAAAAAGATTATTTCACATTAAAACTTATCTGAGGAGAAAT